>OU343218.1:91946182-92283882 GCA_910596185.1 Chrysanthemum makinoi | reverse complement strand
GATCCACTTGATGACTAAATGAGCATGGGAGAAACATGAAGCTTGTTGATGAAGAATGTCGATGAGAATGTCATAAAAATAAAGATTTCTCTTCTTCTGAAGATAAAGCGCACTGAAGCGCACACTTTTCTATTCTTTGAGGAACGGGGCCTGAAGTGTTATCTTCAGACGCCATAATGATGAAGTATGAGGCCTGAACTGATGTGAACAGACATCATTACCAGTTTGAATATCAAGGTTGAGTTATTTGGACCCGTGAGTTATGAGATATCAATCCATTTGTTATCCATACTTTAAGCCAGTCCATGTAATGAAGGATCAAAGCATCTGCAACTGAGTAAGGAATACCTGCACTAACATTACAAGATTTTTTGCATATATATGGGTTAGTGACATTAGTATCCAATCTCTTTGGGGCTTCACGGTCAACCTTGATTTTGCCATTGGAAAATAGCTTTCCTGTAGGTATCCACCTAAGTTCAGCATCCTTAAACATTCTACCAGATGGTATCCACTTATGGCCAGGTCTGGGATTGTTAGGCTTCTTATGCATAGTGGGAGACTTATCCTTATTCCTAGTTTCTAAAGATTTAGCAGTTGGGATCCGTCTAGGTGAAGTTTTAGGTTTGTTTTGCTTCATCACATGTTGAACCTTAGCCATGTTAGTAGTCTTAGTGGATTGTACCTTGCCATGTGAATTAGGAAAATATTTCTTATGTGGAAAAGACACAGAATTTCTAGTTTTGTTTTCTACATGCTTAGCATTCTTATGCACATAACTACTCTTTGATGCACGCCAATCCCTAGTCTTTTGAATGTTCCTAGGTAGTGGTTTACAACTACTAGCAGTGTCTTGAAATCTCGTAGAATTCCTCACCCTTGGTCTTGCACCTAAAATTCTGTCTTTTCGAATCTGTGCCTTTTTCCTAGCTTTTTCTAGATAATAGTTCTTCCACAAGTCATTCATATCATATGAATTTTGGGTTTTAATGCTTGGTTTTGACACTGTTTTCGAACTAATCCTAGAGGTGTTGGGAGTAGACGTGGCTACATGTTGAGAGTTAACGGAGCTAGAAGCCTTATTCTTAGGTAACTCTGGTGAAGTGACTGGTTTTGACAAAACTTGTTTCTCATCAACTTGGGAGGCAAACCGTGTTTTTAAAAATTTTGTTCTTTCGATTTAAATGCGTAGAGCTGCCCTAACAACGGACCGGTCTTTAGTGGGATGAGAAGGCTTCCCAAGGTTGATGGTTTTGTAAACTTAGTGTTCACACTTTTTCCTACAGTTTTCTAAGCTCATTCTTTAAGGCAACAATGGCGAAACTCTTTTCCAGAAGTTGAGCTTTGAGTTCATCAATCTTTGCTATCAAGGGTTTGTTTGTTCCATTGACTTAGTTCTAGCTTCTTTGACAAAGTCACTTAGTTCTATGTGATGCTTTCTCAAAGACTCATTTTCCTTTAGTAATTTAGCCACATAAATTGACAATTCATTATTTCTTGTTATAGTAGCATCAATGTCTTGTGTATTCATGACTAAATTACTTTTCACATTCAAGACAGAAATATGTTTCTTCAGATTGTAAATGGTTGAGTCTTTGTCTTGAAGTTGAGCTTTCAAAGTGTTAATTTCAAAAAGTTCACGGAATTCAAGAAGTTGTGGATTTTTACATGGTTTGTTAAGTTGAAAACTTTCTTCTTTACTCTGTATCGCAATTTCAAGTGAAATGCAATGTTTTTCAAGATTTGAGAATTTGTTTGAAAGTTCATCAAAAGCCTTTTTATCAACCATATCTTTTGTTTTGAAACACTTAATCTCGCACTCAGCCTCGATTCTGAAGATTTATCAAAGTCATGTTTAGCATCATGATCAGTTTGTTTAAGTACTTTAGCAGATGCATTGTGTTGAACAGTAAAGGGTACCTCATTATATGACTCCTGTTCAATTTCTGGTCTGATATCTGCATCCACATCATGTGTAACACGAGTCACTAAACCGCTGGCTGTTTCAAGCTTATGTGACTCTGAGCCTCTGTATTCAGTGTCAACTGATCCAACATCTGGTGCCATACCGGTCTTAACACAACAATTTATTGATTGTACTCGAGATTCATTTTCCTTTCTGATCACAACATCCACTTCTTGTGTGACAAAAGTAACTGAGCATCTGGTTACATCATTCTTTGTTGTTTCTGATATTCTGCATTCAGCAACACCAGACCTTTCTGATACATTACCCGACTTATCACAAATATCTCTCAACTGTACCCGACTCTCATCTACTTTTTCATCTTTCTGAGTAACTTCCTCAATATACTTCTCCACATTATCCATGAGATGGATAAGTATCTCCGTGAACACGCTAATTTCCATTCCAGTGTGTCTCTTAAAGGACATTTCAGTCATGTCTTGATCATAATCAGATGTGAATTCCCTTCAATGAATGATGAAAGTGTTTGTAGATCACTTGAAGTGCGTACTGAATTATCCTTATGAACCTTCTCTATGTCAAGTTGTAGCTCCAATTGCTCTAGGTTTAACAGCAAAGTTCCTGTTAATGTGGATAAGTCCGGACGGAAGAGGGCAATACATGTTCGTTCCATTGATGTGGGTAGAAGTAACATGAGGTGAGAGTGACGTTGTTGATAAGGTTCAATCTGCTTTCCTTTGCATGGCATTCCAGCTGAAGGTGCAAATCTTTCTTATTGAACTCGGAGCATGAAGAACTCAAATCATCATTGATTGATTCCATCATCGTAACCATCAGATAGCTAATATTCTCATGATTGTCTACAAAGATCATACGGTTTGAGTACTTAAATCACCGAATCGAGTGTAAGACATGATGTAGATGAATCCACGGGATTTTACAAGTCTATGATTTAAACCGAGAAATAGAATCTTTCGCGGGATTTTACTAAAATCAAGACCAAACCGTTAAGCAATGACCAATGAAACGTGTTAAGATAGCTGATGGATTGTAAAAATGATAGAAAATTGTGTGTTAGGACATATAATTATTTGTAGGATTAGCAGAGATGTTGTTTGGTTGAGATTTGGATTGGTTTGCACGATTTTCCCGAGAAATTTAGGTCTAAAAACATAAAAACCTCAATAACTTCTGTTCAGAGCGGATTTACCCCTAGAAGTTTGACCTAAATTAATTCGGCATGACATTCTCCTCGTTCTCACGGTCGTTTTGATGGGTAGAACGCTGCGGTTACGGATCAAAAGTTATAGCCGTTTGAAGTTTTGTCAAGAAAAGTCAACAAGTCGCTAAGAATTCTTGAACCAAGTCGCTAAGACCAAGTCGCTAGGACCCAAGTCGTTGGACACAAGTCGCTAAAGCACCAAGTCGCTACACAGTCAAGTCGCTAAAGAGCAACTCGCTAAGTATCTAGTCACTAAGAGCAACTCGCTAGTTACAAGTCGCTAGATGCTCAAGTCGCTAGAGACAACTCGCTATGAACCAAGTCGCTAAAGAGCAACTCGCTAAGTGGCCAAGTCGCTAAAGAGCAACTCGCTAGTAACAACAGAGACAAGTTGCTAGAAATTGTAAAGACAAGTCTCTACCAAAATAGGCCAAGTCTCTACGAAAATAGGCTACAAGTCTCTACCAAAACTAAGTGTCAAGTCTCTACCAAAATGGGCTACAAGTCTCTACTGAAAATAGGCGTCAAGTCTCTACCAAAATAGGCTACAAGTCTCTAGACAGATAAATTGAATCTGGACATAACCACAAGTCTCTACGAAAAACATAACGCAAGTCTCTGAAAAACATAACTGCAAGTCTCTACGAAAAACATAACTGCAAGTCTCTACGAAGAACATAACCACAAGTCTCTAAGAAGAAATATAACTACAAGTCTTTACGAAGAACATATTCAAAAGCACCACTTTCCAATCCAAAAACAATCCAACCACACTGATTCAAGCCTTCCAAATCAAAACCTAAGCACTTATAATGATTCTAAACACAAAAGTACAATCAAAATTTAAACTTTAACACTAGAAATGGTCCAAATGATGAAAATACCACTAAACTTTTTCAACCCCAAAAATCATATAAAACCACTGGAAATCCAAAAACATGAAAGATGAATGATCAAACCATGGCTCTTGATACCATTTGTAACATATTGGATTTCATAAACACATAACAAACAATAATATGAGTCGAATTGTTTAGAGGTTTTAGAGAGAGAAAGTGGGAGCCTTTCTAGAGAGAGAAGGTGAAAGAAAACATAGAAGGTTAGATTAAGATGAATGAAAGGTCCAACCTTCTACCTTGGGAGGTAGAGGGTATTTATAGTTACAAACTAAACATCCTCCTACAGGATGTGGATCAGGCATACAGTGGGTAAAGACCCGTCCGTCCTCCACGGTGTTGCACTAAACTAATAACTAACTAAATAACTAGTAAATAACGTAATGTCTGCGAGCTAACTTATGCTAGATTATATTTGGGGTGACCGATACTTCACTATGGAATTTTCTAATTCCTAACAAAATTAGTCAAGTCGCTACCATGAGTCAAGTCGCTATCATGAGTCAAGTTGCTTTAGACATTTCAACCACTCAAATCGCTATTGACTTTCAAAAAAATCAACAAATCTCCAAGTCGCTACAGAAATAAATATGCAAGTCGCTACTTGTTAAAGAACAAGTCGCTACCAAAAATTAAGAGCACAAGTCGCTACTTAGATTCATTGCATCTGGACTGTTTTGAGGACAAGTCGCTTGATTTTTCGGCGAGTTTTCTGACCATTTTCCGACCGTATTCAAAGAAACCCAGAATCATCATAAAAGATGCTTCATTTTTTGACCCATTTAGACCTTGTAAATGACCAGAATGACCCCTTTGACTTCACGCAAATGATAACAAAAAAAACATCATATAAGGACTGTTTTGGACAAGAGAACACAACCAGATATAACTTTGATGGGACCAAGAAGTATTTTGACCATATAGGATACTACAAACATGTTAAACACTGTTATACCAAGGTAAAACGGAAAAAATATTCCGGCCAATAAAAGTGCCAAAACAGTTTTTAAAAAAACTCAGACACCACAACAAATCAACACAACACAATAACCTTGGCTCTTGATACCAATTGTTAGGATCCTATATTTATTGTGTTGATGATTCGGGTGGTCTTGGATGATGGAAATACAAGTATGCCATGTTTTAGAGAGAAAGAGATGAGAGGGTGTTTCTTCATAGAGACTTGCTTTGTAAATTATGAAAGGTTAGATTGAAAGAAGCACCACCCCTTCCAAGGATGGAAGGGGTATTTATAGTTATAGACATAACAACCTCCTGAGGGTCTGTGGATCAGGTATACAGTGGGTAAAGACCCGTCCTTCCTCCACGGTGTTACACTACGCTAAACTAAACTACTAACTAACTAATAAAACAGTAAATAACGATATGTCTACGAGCTAACATATGCTAGACTATAGATGGGGTGACCGACACTTCACTATGGAATTTCCAATTCCTAACATATTTATACATATCTCACTCTCAAATTTAGCATTGTTTGGAATATCACAAATGCTGCAAATATGTCACCAGACAGACGGATCCCTTTAAAAAGCCTAGACGGATCCCTCCAAGGAGGGAACCGCAGGATCCGTGCAACAGAAAGAAAATTCCCTACAAACA
The DNA here is from genome assembly GCA_910596185.1 of Chrysanthemum makinoi. Taxonomy (NCBI): domain Eukaryota; kingdom Viridiplantae; phylum Streptophyta; class Magnoliopsida; order Asterales; family Asteraceae; genus Chrysanthemum; species Chrysanthemum makinoi. Next base: position 92,278,214 of record OU343218.1, on the reverse strand, counting down.
GTATTATTTGTAGGAAATTATGCACTATACTCTTGTTTTCTAACCTTTATTTTGTAGATTTTCAAAATACACATGAAGATCTTGACACCATAAAGCTAGGGGGAGCTTTGTGTCAAACCATATTGCAAAACCATTTGCAACATAATCCCTATTTGGATTATACTTCATGACACCCCATTGCAACGTTGCAATCTTCAAGGGGGAGCATTTTCGTCACAAGGACGAACCATTTGCAAAAATAATTGCAAAACATTAGCTTACTTACTTTTATGTACTTGACGCCCTCACAAAGGGATGGACTCGTCAAGGGGGAGTTAAGACGAGATCCATTCCCGTTACTTGCTCTCGTTACATTTTTTTTACATGTTTTTCTTAAAACTTTGTGTTAGTTTCTTTTTGACGCTTTTTTTGTTTCGACAAAAAGGGGGAGAAGAGAGTAAAAACTCCAATTCAAACTTTTTACGAATTCTAGTTTTTTCTTAAAATAATTTTATGTTTTGTTATCAACCAAAAGTGGGAGATTGTTAATACAAATAAGCCGTAAAAAAGTTTATTTATATTTTACGATCTTCTAATGTTTTGTCGATAACAAACGTAAAAATCATTTTAACGAAACAAATAAAATACGTAAACTATTTGAGCCAATAGTTTTCTAACACACTTAAGCTTTCACATAAAACACTAAAACAAGTATAAGTGATTTTATGATTTAGTAATACATATGTACAACAACTAGTGTTTACATATTTAGGTAAACATATACTTAAAACTAGTATATACTAAAATGGGTAAAACTAACAAATGGTATTGACCCATAACCCATGGTTTTATCCAAACCATTTGACTAGGTACATTGAACTCATGAGATACATTGTATCTAATAAGAAACCCATGGATGAACCCATAACCCATGACCCATGACCCATAACCAAAATACCCATGGGTAAAGAGGAGCGTCCCACGGATCCCTAGCTTTACGCTAGCCGGATCCCTTGTGGAGGGATCCGTGGGATCCGGGAAAATGGAAGTTTTCTCCTCTATAAATAGTGAGCCATTTATTCCTTTTGGCTCACCACTTTCACACATACTTTCTCCAAGTATTGTACCTCTCTAACCACTGATCCTAAGGGATCTTTCTATGTAGTTTGTCTTTTGTTTTTGTATGATTCTCTAGGTTCCTCTTAAAGGCGAGATCACCACTTCTTGAAGTCGAGCAAGCTCAAGTCCATGAGTTGCCATGCTTCGTCATCATCAAGACAACTGAGGTTCTCTTGTTGATAGTTCTTTCTTCCTCCGTAGAGATGTTGTGTTGAAGGCATTAGTGAAGGATGCCGAAAGAGTCAAGACGAAAGCATTAGTGAAAGATGCTTAACGTCCGTGTCAAAAGCTAAAGGTGTCAAGACGAAGGCATTAGTGAAAGATGCCAAGCATTGTGTCAAAGGCATTGGTGAAGAATGCCTAGGAATCAAATCAAGTGGCATTAGTGAAGAATTCCAAGGTCGTATAATCGATGAGGTGCATCGTAATACATATAAGTATTAGTTTGTTTTCAAGGATGGTGATATCCTTGATGGTGTTGTAATAAGGAGTCGGTCTCCTTGGGAATATGTGTTGTGTTCTGTTGGGTAGTAGTTCCTCCTTAGAAATGGAACTAGGTACTTAGCCTAGTACCTAATAAAGAGTAGGCGACATTGTGATAGGTGTGGTTCACCTTGGAGTACCGGAAAAAGAGTAGGCGACGTTGTGAAGGCTTCTCCGCCATAAGGAGATTGGTGTCGTGTAGTGTTTACGAACTCTCGAGTAGGTGACTCGGGGAGTGGAGTAGGGCAAGGAAGGTGTCCTTGTAGCCGAACCACTATAAATACTCATGTCGTGGTTATGTGCTTCTTACTCTTTATCTTTCGTTACACGTTTATATATCTATCTATCAACGTCCAACATAAACAACCAAATAGATTGACATAAGTTAATCTAAATGTTTTAAAACGAAGATTTAATTGGTAAAACTATTCAACCCCCCCTTCTAGTTTTCCATATTTTTGGCTCCATTTTAAGCATTTATGGTGTATTTGCTCCCGTATACGTGTTGAAAAACCACATTTCATGAATTCTACGTGTTCAACAAACACATTGTACCCTATTATAGTTGCCTTCATTATATAATGCCCTACATTTCATTAAATCTTAATCATACAAAAACATTTGCACTATGGGCATAGAAAAAGGTGGTCAAATGGTATGCCTTGACTATTGGGTAGAAACTGAACATAGGGCTGGATTGACCTTTTTTGCAAGGCGTCCACCTTATATAGATTTCAGGTGGTATGTTTGTCCAGTGTGCCTTGACAGAAAGGGAAACAAATCTACTGCAGATAAAGGTGGTGTTACAAAGGAAAACACAACAACTGCAGATAGTGGTGGATATGTAGCGGGCCTACATATATCTGCATATACTAGAGTTGGTGGTTCATTGGGTAGTGGTGATGAAGAAAGTAGACCAATGCAACTCAAAGACCAAGGGGATCAGAAACAAGTCAACCACAAGTTGAAGCACCTACAAGTCAAATACCAAGTAAATCACCTGCTAGTCAATTAATCAAGTGAATCACGTTCAAGAAATGCTATGTTGTCTTCAATAATAATTGTAACTTGACTGATATGTTGTAGTTCTTATGTTATAATAATGCAGTTTGGTTACTACTAGTAAATTTTTTGTGTTGACTTTATAAGTCAGAATGGGTTGTTCCAAACACCCTTCTAAACTGCATATGCAATTGCTAACTGAAAAATGTAAACAGCAAAACCAAAACTAAAAATGTATAAAAAAGTTGTTCTAAAAGATTATAACAATTATGTTTGATTAATAATTTTTGCCTATCTATTGACTAAATAAGTCAACATAGGTCATTCTAAACATCCCCCTAAACTGCATATGCAAATGCAAACTAAGAAAATGGAAACAACAAAACCAAAATATAACAAACATCACCAACTAATTATACCATATAGAGCAACATAAACATGTTAACAAGCATTGTTTTGATTAACCATCATCAGGCAAAAAAATTTACATATTCAGTACATCAAAAACTAAAAATAACAGGTGAACTTCTTGATGGGAGACTTGATATTCATTGGAGGGGGGGAATTGAGCTCTTTAGGGGGGGCACATATCACTTATTCCTCTTTTTGTTGGAGCATCCCACTGCTGCTCCAAGAGAAAGTACCACATTTGTAATCCTTTCCCTTGTTTTTGGCCTTTCATGAACAAGGGTGGTAACAGGTTGTGAATTGGAAGCATTGGGAGTAGAAGCCTTGGAAGCTTGGGAAGTGGAATTTTCAAAGTGGAATACTTTCCCTTTCTTGAAATTTTCAAAGTGGAATACTTTCCCTTTCTCACCCTTGATGTGGAAGAAGTATTCATAGAAGACAGCAACCCAATCTCATCACCAGATGTGTCTAAAATAATGATGACATCAACCTCATTTGCTTTCAAGTTGGTATCTGGAAAGATAGCCAAACCAGAAACACATCAGAGTTCACCCATTACAACTATCTTACTTTGCAAACATTAAGTCTAACCTTTTTAAAACTCCTTATTCCTATATTTTTTCCACAAGTATTCAAGTATCACATCAACAATGTCATCTCCTATATCCCACTTATTGCCATAAGTAGCCATGACATAGTCAATCATATCATCAGATACCTTTAGTTTGCTATAATCCCTTTTTGTTAGGAATTAGAAATTCCAGGTATTAAAGAGTCGGTCACCTCAAGTACATGTAATCGTTAGAGAGCTCGTAGTCATAGTTATTTTGTGTTTAAGTAGTATTTAGTTAAGTAACATCGTAGAGGACGGACGGGTATTTACCTACTGTATGCCTGATCCACAGCCCGTAGGTGGCGTTTGTTTGTAAGATACTATAAATACCCTCTACCTCCCAAGGTAGAGGGTTGGAGCTTGAATATCATTTTTCTTTGTTTCACATAGTTCCCAACTCTCTTCCTTTCTCTCACTAGAACTTTCTCTCTCTAAACATTGTTAACGCCCCACATGGTTATGGTTTAATGTGTTTGTGAAATCCTATATCTAACAATTGGTATCAAGAGCCATGGTTTGATCACTCATCTTTCATGCTTTTTGTTTTGGTGGATTTCATAAGGTTTTTGGGGTATTAAAGGTTTAGGAGAGTTTGATTCATTTGGAAAAATTCTAGTGTTAAAGTTTGAATTTTGCTTGTACTTTTGTATTTAGGATCATCATATGTGTTTATGTTTTGAATTGGAAGGCTTAAATCATTGTGGTTTGGTTGTTTTTTATTGATAAAGTGGTTATTTTTGAAGTTTGTACGAAGCGAGTTGAGTCTCGGATAGTTTGTTCTTCAAAGCGAGTTGCTTTGTTATTGGATGCGAGTTGGTACATGCGACTTGGCGGTTTAGCGAGTTGATTTTTATGCGACTTGGGTTCTAAGCGAGTTGTTTCTTTAAGAGACTTGAGATCTAAAGCGACTTAGCTACTAAGCGAGTTGTAAAGCTAGCGAGTTAATTTAAGCGACTTGGTGTTCAAGCGAGTTGATTGTGTTGCGAGTTGATACTAAAGTGAGTTGGCTAATTAGCGATTTGATTCATTAAGCGTGTTGACAGTATTGCGAGTTGATGCTAATGCGACTTGGCTATTTAGCGAGTTGATTCCTTTAGCGAGTTGTCTCCTTGAGCGAGTTGGGGTGTTTAGCGAGTTGATAACTAAGCGAGTTGTGTGTTTCACTACTTGTCTAATTTTAGACTTGTCACTTCTTCATGATACATTCTTACGGTTGTTCTTTTGGTTTAGTAAAATCTCGTGAAAGAATCAATTTCCCGGTTTAATCAAATAATTGTAAAATCCCGTAGAACTTGTAATCATGGCAAACATCGTTCCTACTATTGTTTCTTCCGTAGCTGAGGACGTTCAAGCAGCAGGTCGATACTGTCCCACCTATGCTTGACAGAACTGACTACGACTCTTGGGCTCAAAGAATCAGATTGTATTGTCTTGGAAAGGAAAATGGGGTCAACATTCTCAAATCCATTGATGAAGGACCTTATCGAGTTGAGACTACTAGAGACTTAATTGATACAAATGCTGATGGAACAATGATCTATGGAATAGACGGACAAATACATATGATGAGCTCGATGATAAAGAGAAAAGAGATTTGATGCGATATCGGGCCTCTAACATCATACTGCAAGGTCTTCCAAAAGACATCTATAAGCTTATCAATCACAACACTAAAGCAAAGGCTGTATGGGATAATGTCAAGATGCTTCTCTCAGGCTCTGAATTAACTGTTGAAGATAGAGAATCACAACTATATGATGAATTTGAGCATTTCAAGATGAAACCTGATGAGAGTGTATATGAGTACTATGTGAGATTCCATAAGCTGGTGAATGACATGAGGAACATCAGAATGACTATGCCAAACATTCAGTTGAATTCAAAGTTTGTGAACAACATGAATCCCGAATGGCACAAGTTTGTCACCTCTGTGAAGCTAACCAAAGGATTGAAGAATACTAACTATGAGCAACTCTATGCCTTCCTTCTTCAGAATGAGAGACATGCCATGTTTGAAAAGAGGATTCTTGAACAATTCAAAACAAATCCAGGAGAGACAAGCTCATCAAATGATTCAACTGCCTTCTACTCAAACATTGGGATTACCACTAAAGCTTCACAAGTTATACCCATGGGTGATGGAACTCACAAACTCATTCCCAACCCAAAATTCAAACAAGCTGATGCTGATGCAGCCGTGGGACACTTCATTACTCAACTGGCCCTTATTGTTAAACAAAACTTGACTCTCAGTCCACATACCAACAGTCTTCACACCAACAATGAGATTAGAACTGCATCCAATCTTCACAATCATGCTCTAGTCAGAGATGGGAAAGTTATGGTGCAACCAGTTCAAGAAAGACATATATGAGCAGAGAAGGGGTGGAGTTGGTGGAGGCTATGGAGGAAATCAGAATCGGGAAGGACTGGAAACCAAGGACAAGCAAAGCGGTCAAATGCTACAAGCTGGTGGTGAGGGACACATTGCTAGAAACGCACATCTCCAAAACATCCACGTAATGAGAATACTTTAGGGGATAAGATGTTGCTAGTGCAACGAGGACAATGGTGTTGCTTTGGATGAAGAGGAGTTGTTGTTTCTCACTGAGGGCAATGCCAAGACCTATGATGTAGATGTGGATGAGCGACCAAGAGAGATAGGCCACAATCATCAGAATGCCTTTCAAGTAGCTGATTGTGATGCATACGACTCTGATGTTGATGATGAACCTACTGCACAAACCATTTTCATGTCTAGCATTTCTCCAATGGTCTCTCCTAAGGTCTCTTCTTCACCACAAGCTGGACCATCCAAAGACAAAATCATCTAAGAGGTATTAAAATTATATGATGAAGTTGATGTGCAAAAGATACATAATGAAATACAATCAACTGAAATTATTGAATCAGATATTGAAAATATGGGTAATATCAATGTTGTCCCATATGATCAATATAAGAAACAAAGTGAAAGTGTGATTGTATCAAGTGATGTATCTCCTGCAGTCAATGATCATTATGTCTGTGATGAATACACTGCATGTGCCCCTGATAACTCTGTTATCTCTGAACTTAATGCCTATAAAGAAAGAGTTGCTATTTATGAACAACGTGCTAAGTTTGAGTTAACCACTCGTGGCGAGCGTGAAATGGATGGCCAAATGCGTACAATCATTAGAAAAAGTAATTTTAGAGAAGAAGTGTTAAAAAAGAGTTAAATTCCTTACAAGAAAAGCTTTCAAAAGCTGCTAAGCAAAAACAAGAACTTCAAGAAAATGTTAAAGTGCTTAAGCAAGAATTTCATGCCAAGGAATCAAAACTTTTGAATGATTTTTCTAATCTAAAACTTTGAAGAACAAGCTTGAAAATAAGTTGTATGCATAAAGGGAATACCATTCGGACTGCTCACATGGTCACTAAGCATAGAGTTTTAAGCGATAAGCATAGTGTCCCCATTATAGATTAACCCAACCCCGAGTACAATTAAGTTAGCTAAGGCGGCTCAAAATGTAATTTATGATGGAAATGAGATTTTTAAACCTAGACAGAAACCTAGCTGCGTTGAGTGCTCTGAGGAAGATAGAATATTAGATGATGCATCTAGGGTGAAAATGAATAAGAAGCTAGAAGATCCTGAATGCAAAAAGAATAACATCACGATCAAACCCCATGATTACAAGAAGGAAAACTGGATCTCCTTAAACAAATTTAAGCCTCAAATGTTATTAACACCTGAACAAGTTTTCTGGAAAAAGGATTTAGATAAGCAAAAAGCAGAGAATCTTGTTGAAACGAACCCCCTCCTTTAGGAAAATGCCTTCAGCAATTTTGTATCCTCCCAATACACCAATGCATTTAGTTCCTAGGACTATTGCCACTAAAAGCAAGACCTTAATCAACCAATATGTTATTCTTCAACTATTTGTCGATTTTGAGAAAACTTGTAAGAAAAGGATCACACCCACTGGGATAACTGAAGGGGAAAAGGGTTTTGAACAAACAAAAGAATGCTATCTAACTGAGGTCATGCCTTTCTTCAAACTACTAAAAGATCATTTTGAGAGTCTTAAAAAGGGGATAAGTTCAGATATTAAAGGAATGGAAAAAGAATTTGATGCAATGATAGTTGAGGTTAGTGACTATGAGCGAGCATTAAAATATAATGAGATTGAGAGGAAGAATTTGCATACCTTGAATGAGAATCTTATTTCTGAATGTATTGCTCAAGATGTGTTTTACATCGCTACTAATTGCTCCATTAATGCTTCTCAATTTCATGAATTATCTTTGCTCGAAAGTCTCCCATGATCATGTCATTGAGCTTGAAAAGATTAATTCTAAACTTAATGAGAAAATTGATCAGGATGATCACGATAATTTGGTAAAGCATCTTTCTAAACTAGAAGTTGAACATTTTGATTTACAACTAAAATATCAACATCTAAAAGAAAATGTTAAAACCTCAAATATCAAGACATCCTTGGATGTTCTGAATTTGATGCGCTTTTGAAATTAGCAAACGTGATGAACATGTTCGAGCTCATTGTAACACGATCAAAAAGTTGAAAGCCCAAATCTCTCAATTAAAGGGTGAAAAGAACAATGTGATTGTATCCCAAATGCCTCCTCCTTTAGATTCTCGAAATTCTCAAACTTTTCATCTTCAAAACTTAGTTAATGCCTTACAAAAGGAAAACGAGAGTTTTCTAGAAGAAAATGAAAAAGTTAAACGACACTTTAAAGAGTTATATGATTCAATTGAAAGTCACTGTGACCAAAACAACTAAATAACGTCTTTACAAAAGGAAATTGAGAATCTGAGAAGTCGGAAAATGGAAACCGCCACTTGTTTTTAATAAGAATGTTGTTTCAAAGTCACCCTTAGACTGCAAATACACCGTGACGGTTAAATATATTCCTCCTCATCTTAGGAATAATGAACTGCTTTCATGACTATTGTGTTTACCTTAAGGATAGTCTAGAATGTCTCCGTGAGATTGTTGAAGAGGATTTCATTAATAAACCTCTTGATAGAGAATTAGGTTTGCTTGCCTCCTGGCCAAACGATCTCAAGAGCTGCTTGAATGTGTAATTGCAACATGTCCAAAATTCTTAGGTGAAAAAGGCAAAGCTGTGATGCCTTGTTCTATGCCTAGTGCCAAGCATGAAATCCGTTCTATGCCCAATGTTATGAATGTCAATCTTAGGGTGCCTTTAAGTAGTTCAGATTCCAGATATGTTAGTGCTAAGAAAGTGAATTTTAGTGTGCCTGCTAATAGCTCAAATCACAGTCTTAAGAAAGTAAACACTAATGTGCCTTCTAGTAGTTCAGATCCTTGCACATCAAGTTCAGAAATGCAAAAATTAGATCAACCAACTAATGTTCCCATTCCTCTACATGGGTAATCGTGACATTAAAGCGAAAGGTGTCAAAGTCTCAAGACAATACAAGGAATGATAGAACCTTGCAAGCTAAGAATGTGCATTGGAAGAGAGTAGAAGACCAATCTAGGAACTTTAAGTTTGGATCAAATAAAACGAATCGTGTTGATTCTAGTATTGGCCATAGGCGCATTATATAATTAATTAATTCGATACTATTTGCAAACCTTGTAATGATGTCCTTGAATTCATTTGCTAATCATGAATGTGGTGTGAATGCTTTGTCTAATGCTGTCAAATGCCAGTTAAAATTGTTAATGCTAATAATCGTGCAAAGAAGGCTAAAAGGCAAAGACGAAAGATTGTTAGAAAACAGTGGAAACCCACAGGAAGAACATTTATAAAGATAGGTTATTATTGGATACCTTTTGGCCATAAGAATAATCAGTTTGCCCTCAAACTGCTAAGACTATGCCCACTAGAAAATGGATGCCTACTGGTAGAACTATTCCCTTAAGAAGTGAACATACTTTGAATAGGTCAAATACAGACACCAAAGATCACTGCATCTATTCCCAATGATTCCATTGCTTCTACTTCGATATGGATGTTTCTATTTCGATGTGGGTGTTCCAATTACTAACCAAGTGGAACCCATTCTTGCATGGGGATCCCAATTATCCAGCTTATCCATTCTTGTCTCGTGTTCAACTGCAGATCGTTCAAATCGCTTTTGTGGTACCCGGACTCGTCGCTTCCAAGCATATGACTGGAGAACGGTCGCGGCTCATGAACTTCGTGAGTAAATTCATCGGGACAGTTAGATTCGGGAATGATCACTTCGGTGCAATTATGGGTTATGGAGATTATGTTGTTTGAAAAAGTGTTATCTCCAGGGTATATTATGTGGAAGGTCTTGGTCATAACCTTTCTCTCGTTGGTCAATTCTGTTATTCTGATCTAGAAGTAGCCTTCAGAAAACATACTTGTTTCGTTAGAGAACTTGATGGTAAGGAACTTTAAAGAGGTTCACGTGGTTCAAATCTATACACCATCTCTATCGAAGATATGATGAAGTCTTCTCCAATTTGCTTGTTGTCAAAGGCCTCTAAAACAAAGTCATGGTTATGGCATCGTCGTCTCAATCACTTAAACTTTGGCACCATCAATGATCTCTCCAGAAAGGACTTAGTTGTAGGTCTACCTAGACTTAAGTATGAAAAGGATCATCTTTGTTCAACATGCCAATTGGGAAAAGCAAGAAGTATGCCCATAAACCCAAACCTACAAACTCATCCAGAAGTTCTCCATACGATTCACATGGACTTATGTGGACCAATGAGAGTGCAAACTATTAATGGGAAGAGATATGTGTTAGTAGTGGTTGATGACTACTCTGATTCACTTGGTAAGTTTTTGAGGACGAAGGATGAAACTCCAGATGTCATCATTAAACTCATAAAACAACTTCAGATCCGACTCAACAAAATAGTTCGAATCATCCGTACTGACAATGGAACTGAGTTTGTTAATAAAGAACTCAATGAATTTTATGGAAATGTTGGAATCAGTCCCCAAAGAAGTGTCCCTCGAACTCCTCAACGAACGTGTAGTTGAAAGACGAAATCAAACTCTTGTAGAAGCTATAAGGACAATGCTGATTTACTTAAAGGTTCCAATGTTTCTATGGGCTGAAGCTATTGCCACTGCTTGTTACACTCAAAATCGATCTCTAATTCACACTTCTCATGGAAAGACTCCATATGAACTTGTCCACAATAGAAAACCTGATCTATCATACCTTCGTGTATTTGGTGCTTTATGTTATCCAACTAATGATGGTCAAGATTTAGGAAAACTGAGAGCTAAAGCGGACATTGAGTTTTGTAGGCTATGCACATAACATAAAAGGTTACCGAATCTACAACAAGAGAACCCGAAATATCATGGAAACAATTCACGTCCACGTTTGATGAGCGACCGTCAAATGGCTCTTGACAATCCAGCCAGACCCGCACTTCAAAGCGTCCCATTGGTTCATCTCTTGTACCAAACTCCTCATCAGCAACTCCATATGTACCTCCCTCAGAAGATGATTTAAAGAAACTGTTTGATCCAATGTTTGATGAACAATTTGAGCCAAGTAACAATGATATGACAATTCAATCAACAGAGGCTTCTATCCTGTCAATGAAATTAACCCTTCTACTTCTATGTCATTAAGCCAAGAAGCGCCTGCACGACCAATCTGCTTCATCAACAAATCTTCAATCATCAAGTGTACATCATGGAAATGCTTCGCTTCACGTGATGAAGTCAATCCCTTTGTTACTCCCGAAGATGCTCCATTTGAAAACATATTTGCTCCCTGAATCATCATCGAACCATCTTCTTCAGAGACATCGACTCGCTACCTCACCCTCAACAACTACCGCATGAACACCTCATAAAATGGACTCACGATCATCCATTAGACAACATCATTGGAAATCCTCTCGTCCAGATCCACACGAAACAACTTGCAACTGATGCCTTATGGTGCTTTTTCAACTCCGTACTCTCAAAGATCGAACCAAAAGATGTTAAAACCGCCATGAATGAAGATAGCTGGTTCAATGCCATGCAAGAAGAAATTCATGAGTTTGATCGACTTGATGTATGGGAATTAGTACTCCAGTTGTGCTATGATCATTACTTTAAAATGGATCTTCAAAGTGAAACTTGATGAGCATGGTGATGTGTTAAAGAACAAGGCTCGATTGGTTGCTAAAGGATACCGGCCAAGAGGAGGGATAGACTTTGAAGAATCTTTTGCTCCCGTGCTCGAATCGAGGCAATCAAAATATTATTGGCTAATGCTGCAAGTAAGAATATGATAGTCTATCAGATGGATGTAAAGACGGCATTTCTAAACGGAGATCTTAAAGAAGTCGTCTACGCCGCCCAACCCGAGGCTTTGTGAATCCAGAGCATCCTACTCACGCTTATCGTTTGAAGAAGGCTCTTTATGGTTTAAAGCAAGCTCCAAGGGCATGGTATGATACGCTATCAAAGTTTCTTCTGTCTATCTACGGCTTCAAAGAAAGGAGAGTTGATCCAACATTGTTCACCGGAAGTCGGGCAAACACTTAATTCACGTTCAAATTTATGTTGATGATATCATCTTTGCCTCGACCGACCCCAATGAGTGTGACCGTTTTTCAAATGAAATGGGTTCTAAATTTCAAATGTCAATGATGGGACAAATGTCATTTTTCTTGGGATTACAAATTTCACAAAGTCCCGGAGGCATTTTCATAAATCAATCTAAATATGCAAATGAGATTTTAAAGAAATTTGGATTTGATTCTAGTGACCGCTTGACACTCCCATGATTGAGCGTATTAAACTGGATGAGGACCACTCAGGGATCATGGTAGACCAAACAAAATATCGTAGCATGATCGGATCCCTGATGTACCTCACGCCAAGTAGACCGATATTCTGTTCGTTGTATGCATGTGTGCTAGATACCATGCTAAGCCTACCAAAAAGCACCTTGAAGCGGTTAAACGAGTCTTTCGGTACCTCCAAGGAACCATCAACATGGGACTTTGGTACCCAAAGGACACCGGTATGTCACTAACAAAGATATGCGATGCACGATCATGCAGGTGTCAAGATACTCGCCGGCACGCCCGAGGTGCTCGGGTTTTGGGTGATAAGCTTGTGAGCTGGTCGTCAAAGAAGTAAATGAGTACTTCTATTTCCTCTACCGAGGCTGAATACATAGCCATGTCATCTTGTTGTGCTCAAATCCTATGGATGAGATCCCAATTATCTGACTATGGCTTTGTATTCATCAAAATCCTCTGTTGTGATAATAAAAGTTCTATTGCTCTTTCTTGCAATAACGTTCAACACTCAAGGGCAAAGCATATCGACATTCGACATCATTTCATCGGGGAACAAGTGGAAAAAGGTGTGGTGGAACTCTATTTTGTGAGGACTGAATACCGTTAGCAGACATCTTCACCAAAGCTCTTCCAAGAGAATGTTTTGAGTTTATTCTTCCACGACTTGGCTTGAAAAGCCTTCAACCAGAAACACTCAAACGTCTTCAGGAGGAAGAAGAGGAGTAAAGGTCTTCCTTCATCTATCTCTTTGTATATATTTTTCAAAAAGCAAAATACAAAATTACAAAACCTTCAAAAATCAAATAGAAAATTATAAAACTTTCAAAATCCATAAAAATGTGAAAAATTCGAAAAATCCTCAAAAATATTGTGATTTTGTCATGTTTTTCTCGATTCGATAACATATACGGTCTTAATGCTGTCTTTCAAAGAATGATACGGGACTTTAGATGTTGTTCAAATGTTAAAAAAAATGAGGCGAAGAAAAATGGTGGTTTATTGTCATTTCAGGCAGTAACCCGTGTTAAAAAGAAAGAACAGAGCCATGCTTTATCTTGTTTTTCAAATCTCATGCTCTGATTCTATAAACATTTATCTGCTGAAAACTAATTGCTTTGTACAATAACTCGGACTCAAGTTTTGAAAATCATCCAGACTTATTTGTCAAAATATCTATTTCTCAATCAACAACCTATGTCATTGATTGAGGGGGAGAATGATTTCATTTAATTCAAAAAGTAAGTTGTCATACAATTGTTTTCAAAAGATAATCATGCATGTTTAACCAATGAAGTTTAAAGTCTAAAAAATCCGATTCTTATCAATTAAAACGCTTTCATAATCAAGTCATAATTCTCCTTAAAAGCTTTCAAAATCAATTTAAATCTACAGAGATGACAAATCTCATATGATGTGATAATTGTGATCGGGGGAGAATTTGTGATTTAAATTGGACTTAAACTGATTGTTCGATAAATGGTTTCATAAGTGTTTAGCATGTTCGCCTCCCCACATGTGCCGCAAGTGTCAAACGATTTCAAATTTTCCATGCACATGTTGAGGGGGTGCAACTATTTTAAACCTCAAATTATTGAAACGTGTCTGAATTGTCTCTAAGTGTAGGTTCCCTCTAATATGTGCAAAATTCTTTCAAAATTCGAGGCACATATTGAGGGGAGCAAACTTTTGAAAACATCATCCTTCCTCAAAATGTTTTGTTTACTCAAATTGATTGGGAAGTGATGATGATCATTTTAGAAAATGTTAATCAAAAGATTGGATCTTTCATTCTCAATCTAACGATTTCAAAGATATCTTGCCTCCATATGCTAAAACAATTTCTAAAATATTATGCATATGTTGAGGGGGAGCATTTCTAAAATTATCAAAACAATTAAGATACAAAATGCTTTGATTCTATATCACAAGTATCTTGATTGATTTTCAAATGGTTTTCAATTGGTTCCTATGGCAGATGAACGATACCAAACAGACCGACCAACTTTACTTTATGTATGGTGATATAAGGATGATAAGGTTAGGATGAGGTCCCATGATCCGGTAACCAGGAGGGATCTACCTAGGGACAATCCACTAGATAGTGTAGAAGTCCTTAGGTAAGATGAAAAAAGGAGAAAAATGAGAATAAGGGATGAGTGCTGACTGAGACTGAGCTAGTACTGGAATAAACCCTACAAGGTTCTAGTCATGAAGACTCGGTAAGCACTGAAGGGGTTGAAGAATGAAAAAGAATTAGAATGTGAAAAGGGTGAAAATAAATAGCCCTCCCATAATTCAACCTTAGGCGTAAAACCGGGTTCAATTCATATGCTACCGGTGGTTACTAAGGTAACACGGTATTGAAGACAAGACGCGTCATGGACCCAAAGGACGATCCGCACTAAACTTCCCAAAATACTCAAGTTCCTCTTAAAAGGGCTTGTTTCATTCTCACGGGGAACCTACATAATCTATCGACTCTCTCTTAGAGATTGTTGATATTGAAGAAGGAGATCCTCTCCCTAGTCTCCGGCACAGGAAACCAAAAGAGCACTAATTGAGTCTAGAGCTACGAGATCATCAATTAATCTCTTTAGGACACTTATTTCTTGAAGACTCACTATTTCACACTATGTGGAATGTGAGATTATATCTTATGAGTCCTACGCACTATCCTTGTGGTATTGCCAAGACTTAATTGTGTCATATGGACCTCATCAGTGGAGCGATTCAAAACTGAATCAATCCAGGTCCAAGAAAATGGATTGACGGATGCCTTTGAAAAACCGGTTGTTGTGTTTAAAAACTCTTTTCTCTAAGCACATCGACTGTGTACAATTATTTCAAATCAAAAGGTGTTTATGATTGATAGATGATTTTTCACTAAAACTTCGTTGTATTGCAAAAACAATTTCTATTGAGCAATACACGATTGTTTTTTTTCAAATCTCTTTTCATCAATCAGTGAATATCTATTCGCTGGTTCACTCACTCCGTGTTGTCTTCTTTGAGACGCTCCGGTTTGAGAACGGCTAGAGCAAAATGCGAAACCCTGTCAAGGAAATTCTTCGAATTATACCTGATCACAGGCAGTACTTGTACTGATCAACGGGGAACCATGGGCCGTGTACCTCAATTCATCGAAAGTGATCAAAGACACTTTCGTACGCTTTATTACTAACTGTCTTACGCAGGTACACCCCGACGCTTGCAGTATGAGAATGGAGCGGTCAGTCCATAGCCGCATGCTCACACTACACATTCATTTCTAAAGAAATCATGATAAGTGCATCAAAGATTCTGATATTATCTCTCCATGCTTATGCTACTGCCGCCAATATCATAAATCAACAAAAGCTTCCGCTACTCTGATAAGAAGATATCATGATCAAGAATGTGAGCATGTCGGTCCGAATGTCACAACATCACATATTATCAACACCACATAGGAAGAGTCGAGATTTAATGTGGTTGATGATCTCAAAGCAGGCTCAAAACTCATTATCACGTGGATCAGTAAAAGACCTCCACCTGGTTTAACCAAACATGCATTGTGAAGAATCAATCACTACGAGCTTCAGAGCAAAGTAATTCATCAAGAGTGCAAGAACAATTTATAATGTAATATCAGTTTGTATTCAATTTAAGGTTAATGTGTGTTTGAGGTGACCTCCCTTAGGGGGAGATTGTTAGGAATTAGAAATTCCAGGTATTAAAGAGTCGGTCACCTCAAGTATATGTAATCATTAGAGAGCTCGTAGTCATAGTTATTTTGTGTTTAAGTAGTATTTAGTTAAGTAACACCGTGGAGGACGGACGGGTCTTTACCCACTGTATGCCTGATCCACAGCCCGTAGGTGGCGTTTGTTTGTAAGATACTATAAATACCCTCTACCTCCCAAGGTAGAGGGTTGGAGCTTAAATATCATTTTTCTTTGTTTCACATAGTTCCCAACTCTCTTCCTTTCTCTCACTAGAACTTTCTCTCTCTAAACATTGTTAACGCCACACATGGTTATGGTTTAATGTGTTTGTGATATCCTATATCTAACACTTTTTTTGGCAGATTCTGACACTGCTTGGATTTCTTGCAAATAATATAGGGTTATTTAGGCTCATTCCTGAATGCTAACATTAAAATGCCAATAAGACAACTACAGAGAAACGAACTAACCTTTCATCACTTTAGCTTCCTTCGCAAATCGGCATAAATCTTCAAACATCTCATCAGATATTTCATCTCTTTGTAACCAAGTATCCCCATATTTGGCCTTCACATACTCTACCATTTCATCAGTTACTGCTATGATAGGACGGTCCTTGTCTGCCATTGTTAAATTGTCTGTGCGGGTTGTGTGACGATAAAGGAAACAATCAAGAGGGTATACGAATAGCTTTTCTCTGGTTGAGTTAGATTATGGTATAAATGTGTATGGACTATAATACCCTCGACTAACTAGCATAAATCAGACGTTGACCCAGGCATTACGGGTCAAGGGACGAGTTTAGCCTCAAAAACCCATACTTGGACTACTGACGACTAAAATGCCATGTTTTGGTTCAGGACGACGTTTTTGGCCATGTTTAGGGACCAACATTGTATTTTAGTCTTCTTTTAATTTTTAAATGCAGTTACTTTTTCTTTTTTCCATTTCGGATATATATTATTGTACGGGACAAGGAAAAAAGATGGAAGGGAAAAGAAATAAGGCTAGTAGCAATGGTCGGTCACTTTCGATTGGTCAACTTTGGTCCTCTTCGGTCGTGCCCAATGTGGCAACTTGGTCCCCATCGGTCGTCGGTCCCCAAACTTTGCTACTTGGTCGAATTTTCGACCGGTTATTAAACACACACAAATTTCAAAATGTAACCGTTTGAAAAAAAAAAAAAAAAAAAAAAAAAATCTTAAAAACTTTACCACTTTACACCCTTATAAATACCACCCTCAAACACACTTCTAAACACACAATTTCAAACACAATTCAAACAACTTCTCATCAATATTCATCATGTCAAAAAAAATACTCCCACATCAAAACCGACGATCCCGACTACCCCAAAATGCCCCGGATTTGAATTTCTTGTCGGATCCACCGTTTCAATTAACCGTGATAACACCACCACCAAATCAACGTATTCGGTTTCGTGCACCCGCTTTTGAATATCCAACATGACTACCACAACCGAGCAACAAAACCCGTTTTATGTTAATCGTTCATATGTAAATCCGTATCATACTAATATGGATTTTAATCAATCACCAAGTGAGTCGTCGTATCATCCTAACATGGATTTCTTGTAGTCTTCCCAACCGAATCAAGCGTTTTCATCACTTCATGGTGTTAACCTTGATATGGATTTGGAGGATTATATGCAAGACTATCCGACTCAATAATACCCGACTCAAAACTATCTGAGTCAAGATGTTTCGATGGGGCAAGGTTCGGGTCATGGTTCGTACCACGGTTCCATGCTTGTTGAAGATGATGACGATGATGATATCGAAGAGACGTCACCCGTCAAACCAAAGAAGCCTTAGAGATGTGCTACAAAGGCGAAGGACAAAGGCAAAAAGGCCGAACCATGGACAAAGGCGGAATAGATCGAGCTTTGCAGAGGTTGGGTTCATGTGTCGGAAAATTCCGAGAGAGGAAACGCTATCAACAAGAATGGGTTTTGGGAGGAGGTGATAGTGTATTTTGAAAACGAAACTAGAAAGAAAGAACGTACGACTCGATTATTTCCAAGTGGAAGAATATGGTTCGTAGTAGGGTTGGGCAACTTTGTGCAATTATGGATAATATCAAAGAGAATCACGGAAGTGGTGAGAATGATGCAGACGACTACTCAAAAGCTCTTAGAGAATACCGTGTGATTTAGTCATGCTTTTACATTGGAAGAGTGTTGGAAAATTTTGAGGAATCATGATGCTTGGAAGAATATTGAGATGCTTGTTTTCAGAACGAAGAGTCGGAAGAAATCCAAGGCTTCGGAAACCACCTCGGGATCAAAAAAAGGTCGTTTGAATTTCGAAAATGTGGATGATTTTGATGAGGAGGAAGAGACTAGAGAATCACGACCACAAGGTCGTGATGCAACCAGAAGAAATCATCCTCCTCCTCTCGTGATCCACCATCATCATTTGTTAGTTCATTAGCCCAGAGCTTTTTCAAGTTCAAGCCGTCAAAACCGGAGAAAAAGAAAGACATAGAATATTCATACATAAAATTGAAGAAAAAAGAGCTGGAAATGCAAGAGGCAAGAGCAAGGCGAGCCGAGGAGTTGAAAAGAGAGAAAATTGAGCTCCAACGATAGCAAATGGAATTCTTGGCCCAATCAAAACAGGAGCAAGACTTGATTTTCTACAATAAATAAATCAACCCAAATTTGCCCCCACGACAACGAAAAGAACTTTTGGATATTAAGACAGCGATCAAAGTACGCTACAACTTAGATTATTAGTTTAAGTGTTTAATTAGTATTGTAGTGTTTAAGTTTTATTAGTTTACGTTTCTAATTAGTATTGTAATGTTTTATTTTAAATAAAGTTTAAATTTTTAGTTTAAAATATTTGAATTAAAAAAAATAAAAATAAAAAAATAATATGGTTGCCACTGTGGCAATTTAATCGTCATCAGATCGTCGAAGAGAGAAAACTGATATGCTATGATCGTGTCTGGTCATCACTGTGCCCAGCCTAAGAACACATAAATGACAGCTTGCAAAGATATATTTCCAAGGAAAATTTATGATGCACAGCTCGACATGGTCTCAAAAACTCAAGTTTTTATTTAAAAAACTAGAGATAGATACTCCAATATACTATTTTTTAAACTATATATACATTTAAACAAAAAAATTTCTTAAATGCATTGTTGTTTTATTGAACTTGACATGCACCATCAAATATTTATGAGCAAGTTAAGAGTTCGTTAGATTGAGTTTGAGGGTCAAGAGATTTTGACTTACCCGTGATAACTTTCAGTATAAAAAGAATTATGTGTTTGCAAGCTCAAACTACATGTGTCAGCGTGTCACACCAAAAACTTTCATTCCCATGTATAGTAGATGATTTCATGAAAAAAAAAATACCGTATCATTTATACATTGACACGTTCATGATGAATCATGTTGTATCTCTATTCGTATGGCCGGTGAACTCCAAACAAAACGTATCTGTATCACAATTCATGATAAATTGATAACACAACAAAAAGCATCATTAAAGTTTGGAACTTGGTTGTTTATTGTACATTTGTACTATAATATTTGATGAAAGCAGGTTGTTCGTAGTACATATTTGATTAAATACTAAAACTAACGAAAATAACATTTTTAAGATCAAATTTTAAGGCTGTTTTCAGAGGCAGAGTTGGTTTTGACCGTCTTAATTGGGAGCTAAAGATTTCAAGAATATGATGTAACATTCTTATATAAAAGATTATACTTACTTGACGAAAAATAAAACTAGTAAACTATCAATGGTCTTTGTTCAAAAAAAAAAAAAAAAACTATCAATGGTTGATGACGTATAGTCTATATCCGGGTCACGAACCCGACTAAAAGTCCAACACTAACTTAGCCCGGTACGAACTGGGCTACGCTGATTAGATGTTTGGGCTCACGAAAGCCCAAGCCCAAATCTATTTACGGAATAGATATTGGATATCTCCTAAATATGGAGATAATCATTCCCCAACCAACTTAGGCGGATAACGCCGAGGTTAGGGAACACGAAACAAGGATTTCGTGGCGTATATAAAGGGAATCATATCCCTCGTTTAAGGTACGATCTACGAACCCTAATTCTCCTTGAACCCTAAAACCGATTACTTACTCTCACGCTGTGAGGATAATCGTGGGAAACAATCACACGGTAAGCCTAACGGTGTCTTTTGTCTCTTAGTGCGCAGGTCTCAAGCAATAATTCTCAATGAACGTCGAGAGCCAGAGCCTCAAACAAGGAACGCCCAACTTTTGTATCAACAAGTGGCGCCATCCGTGGGACCCTACACTAAGAACCAAAACTAGAATGACGAAGCATGGAAATCACGATGCAGTCAGACCTTATGGGAAAGAAGTCGCAAAGTGGACTAACTCCTAAGCAGACTTCTGGGACAACCAGCGCTGCTAAAAACAAGGGATCAAGCCAAGACTTGGTCTTCCCTCTGGTGGAACCGCGCTCGGGAACAACCCAAGCCACTACAACCACCACGAGTGGAGTAGATCCACTGCGCACCGTCTTTACTACTCCCTTTCAATCGGTGCTAGAAACTGACCTGACAAAGGCACCAGATGCACCTGACCGAAATAAGGGTGTAGTGATAGAAACAAACACACTCGCTCTTGAGGGGGTCGCACCAGAGCTAGCACCAGAAGATTTCGTATCCCAAAACTACGAAACATTAACCACCCTCATGCAAGAGGAAGAGAAGAAGAGATCAGGTCGGAACTTGAAAGCGGACTCAATTTCGATTCTGAATACGAGACTTCCCCACTGCGCCGTCAGAAAGAGAAGCAATTTCGGAGAGATTGACACCGCCGACCCAGTATTCAACAGAATCGGGAGTTACCTCGTGTTTTAGAATCGAGGATGATGAGACATCTCACTCGCATTATCTGAGTGAGAATGATGAAGATGAAAAGCGTACCAACCAAAATGCCAACCATAAGGATCAAGGGTGATCACAAAATTTTCTAATCAAGCTTTTAACAATCTAGACTTGGTAGCCGCAGAATCCAAGACAGACTTGGACGACACTATTCCCCAAGTGAAAGTCCTCCGAGTACAAACTCAGAGGACAGTCGGCGCAAGCGCCGAAAGAGGAAAAATTCGTCCTTGAAAATGAAATCCGGACAACGAAAACACTATTCACACGAGGATAGCGAAACTGGACACTGGAAGTCCAGAAACAGATATTTCTATATTAACTAATTTTCAAGTAGCATATTGGGTGATCGTTTTCAAATAATGACCAGGAGGATGAAGATATATCCATCCCCTGGCGCCGTCAAAAGGTGGATGCGTTTACTCGGCGCATCAGTGATTTCTCAGAAAGCAAAAGAAGGCACATGCCTGCCAACGTAAAGACCTGACTACTAATTTAAACATATACAAATTAGGAAGCGGACCCGATGATCACCTCAAAATTTTTGAATCAGGCGATTTTCAGAAAACAAACTGGCCACAGCCTGTGTGGTGCCATATGTTCAACTCCACACTAGTGGGAAACGCGCGGAACTGGTTCAGCAAGCTTCCACGCAGAAGCATCAACGGATTTGAGGAATTGAGAAAGGCGTTTCGCCTAAACTTTACTCAGAGGAAGAAGTGCGCTAAAAATCCTGTCGAACTCGCCAGGGTAAAGCAGCGCCAAGGAGAATCTACAAGCGCATTCATGGAACGCTTCAAAGATGAATGCATGCAAGTTAAAGCATGCCCGGAAGTATTGAAAATCTCTGGTTTCATGAACGGGATTAATAATCCAGAACTCATCAAGAGGTTGAACGACAAGATTCCTGAAACCTTTGATGAACTCATGAAACGCTCTCGGTCCTTCGTCCAGGGAGAAGCCGCCGCGACGGATAGCAAAAGGAACTACTCGAACTACCGGTCACAGGAACAACCTGGGAGACAATCCAACGACCGGGGTAGTAACCGTAATAGGAGCTATCGCAGCCAGGGGAGCGGGAGGGATAATGATAGATACACCCCGCTGATCAAGACCCCAAAGGAAATACTCGCAACGGAAGGTGCGAATTTTCCAAGACCGCCGCAGATGCGCACTCCAGAGGATCGGCGCACTGGGAATGGCTACTGTGATTACCATGCACAGAAGGGCCATACCACTAACGAATGTGTCCAAATGTGCCAGGTCATCGACAAGATGGTTAAAGAAGGTAGATTGGACCACTTGGTCAAAAACATTAAAGAGGGAAAGGATAAACAAAAGAATGGAAACAAGAAGGAGACACCCAAAGATATGGCCGACACGATCTACATGATACAATCATGGCAGCGGATCACTAGACAGAAGGTCAGCCAGGAGTTTTCCCGAAGAAGCGAAATCTCTTTCCCTACTCTAACTACGGACAACGCAGTAGTAGAGCCACTCACCATTGAGATCAGTGCGGGGGGTCACGACATCTACCGCATGTACGTCGATGGTGGAGCATCGGCGGATATCATGTATGAGCACTGCTTCAAACGACTGCGGCCTGAAATACGCAGCCAGTTAAGCCCAGTCAGAACGGCGCTAACTGGTTTTACGGGTGAAAAGATATGGCCCATGGGGCAACTACGATTACCAGTCAGCATTGGCAATGCAGAACACTCTGCGACAGCTTGGATGGAATTTATGGTGATCAAATCCCCTTCACCATACAATGGCATTATCGGGAGACCCGGGATATCAGCCATGCGCGCAGTGCCATCAACAGCGCACGGGATGCTTAAATTCCCAGTAAAAGGGGGCATTGTTACTCTTTACAATGCCACGGTACCGAATAGAGAATGTAACACGGTTACATGCGAAACGGCACCGATCCCAGAACAGAGCGCAACCAAAGTCCCAAACCTGAAGGTTGCGATTCACCCAGAATACCCGGAACAGGAAATAGCCATCGGAGGGTCATTATCGGACAACGGCAAAGCATCCGTTTTTGCATGGGAGCCAAAACACATGACAGGAGTGCCACACTCAATCACAGAGCATAAACTGAGAATCCGACAAGGGTACTCACCAATACGCCAGAAGAAGCGCGGCCAAGCCCCAGAGCGCGCGCAAGCAATTCTGGCAGAGATACATAAACTGGTGGATGCGGGAATCATGCGTGAAGTCTACTACCATGACTGGCTTTCTAACCCAGTAATGGTCAAAAAGAGCGACGGCAGCTGGCGAATGTGCGTAGACTTCACCGACCTTAATAAAGCATGCCCACAAGACTGCTATCCATTACCAGAGATAGACTGGAAAATAGAGTCCTTGTGCGGATATCCCTTAAAGTGCTTCCTCGACGCATACAAGGGATATCACCAAATACAGATGGCTAAGGAAGACGAGGAAAAAACAGCCTTTCATACAAGCCAAGGCGTTTACTGTTATACAAAAATGCCCTTTGGCTTGAAGAATGCGGGCGCTACCTATCAGCGGTTAGTGGATCATGCTTTCAAAAAACAGGTGGGCCGCAACCTGGAAGTCTATGTGGATGACTTGGTTATAAAGAGCCATACTGAAGATGAGCTTGTGCGCGACATAGAGGAAACGTTCAAAACTCTACGAGAGATTAACATGAAGCTAAATCCGAAGAAGTGCACATTCGGGGCTACTGAAGGCATGTTCCTAGGATACCTGATAGAGCCTGACGGCATAAAACCTTGTCCAGAAAAGACAAAGGCGGTCATCGAACTTCCTTCACCGCGCACGCTGAAGGAAGTCCAATCTCTCAACGGAAAGCTGGCCGGCCTAAATAGGTTCCTATCAAAGTCAGCAGAAAAATCCTTACCCCTTTTCAAAACACTCAAGAAGTGTATAAAAAAGGGTGATTTCCGGTGGACCACGGAGGCGGAAGAAGCCTTCACTCTGCTCAAACAGCATCTAGCAACGCTCCCAACACTTGTCGCACCCCGACCAGGGGAAGAGCTGATCATGTATTTATCAGCAACTCATGGAGCAGTGAGCGCAGTGCTACTAACAGATAGGGATTCGGTACAAACCCCTAGCTATTTTGTAAGCAAAGTGCTCAAGAAGACGGAGATGAACTACAGCGCCATGGAAAAATTAGTTCTGGCATTGGTGTTTGCTGCCAAGCGACTACGCAGGTACTTCCAAGCGCACCCGATAGCAGTAATCACAGACCAACCGATCAAGCAGATCATCTCCAAACCTGATGCGTCAGGCCGACTCCAGAAGTGGAATGTATTGCTAGGTGAACACAACATCTCTTACAGACCGCACACCGCAATCAAAGGACAGATTCTGGCAGACTTCATCATTGAGAAGCCAGACACCGACGAGGTACCCGCACCAAGTAAGAAGGAACTACAAGATCCATGGATCTTGTTTACAGATGGATCCTCATGCGTGGACGGGTCAGGAGCTGGCCTCATTCTCACAAATCCAAAGGGAATGGAATTCACTTACGCACTGCGTTTTGAATTTACAGCGACAAACAATGAGGCAGAATATGAAGCTCTAATCGCCGGATTACGCATTGCAGCTCGAATGGGTGTACGTAACCTGGAAGCAAATGTGGATTCCCGGCTAGTAGCCAACCACGTGTTGGGCGAATACGTGGCTAAAGAAGAAAATATGATTCAGTATCTCGACAAGACCAAGACACTGATTAAAGGCTTTGATAGATTCACCATCAAGAAAATTCCTAGAGGAGAAAACCGCAAGGCAGATGCACTAAGCAAGATCGCCTCGACAAGCTTTGCACACCTGTCAAAGCAAGTGTTGGTGGAAACACTGAAAAGCAAATCCATATCGGAGATGGAAGTCTCCACAGTAATAGAGGAGGAAGGTCCTACGTGGATGACACCGATAACGGAATTCCTAAACAAAGGAATGTTACCCCAAGAGCAGAAGGAAGCTCGCAGGATACGGCGCACAGCACAAAGATTCGAACTTCGAGACAACATACTGTACCGACGCTCCTTCCTTCAACCATGGCTCCGCTGTGTGGGCCCACTACAAGAAAATTACGTGCTGCGAGAAATCCATGAAGGTTCATGCAGCATGCACTCAGGACCACGGTCCGTTGTGGCACGCGCCATGAGATCAGGGTACTACTGGCCAACCATGCACCGCGATGCGCGGGACTTAATAAGGAAGTGCAACGATTGCCAAATTCACCGACCCGTCCCACGCAAACCACAACACGAGTTAACACCAATCACATCCCCATGGCCATTCTACAAGTGGGGTATCGATATTGCAGGACCTTTTCCAGTCGCAGTGGGAGGATTGAAATTCCTCATAGTCGCCATAGACTACTTCACTAAGTGGATCGAAGCAAAAGCAGTGGTAACAATCACTGGAAACCAGGTGAAACGCTTCATCTGGGAAAATATTGTATGCCGCTTCGGTTTGCCTGGCGAAATCATCTCGGACAACGGGAAACAATTCTGCGAAAATCCTTTCAAGGATTGGTGCGAGAAGTTGAACATCACACAGCACTTCGCATCAGTTAAACACCCACAAACCAATGGCTTAGTAGAGCGCGCAAATCGAAGCCTAGGTGAAGGAATTAAAGCACGCCTGGACAGGCACAAAGGAAGATGGGTGGAAGAGCTCTCGCATGTTTTGTGGGCGCACCGCACTTCAATAAAAACCAGCACGGGAGACACTCCCTTCTCACTAGTCTATGGGACAGAAGCCGTCATACCGGCCGAAATTGGTATGCCAACTATTCGCACCGCTGAAATTAACGTGGCAACTAATGACGACGAACGACGTATTGATTTGGATCTGCTGGAAGAAAGGCGTGAACGTGCATCTATAAGGGAGTAGAAATCAAAGTCAAGGATGAAAGGATACTATGAAACCAAAGTACGTAGTGTCTCATTCAGACCAGGTGATTTCGTCTACCGCGCTAATGATGCGAGCCACGCAGAAGACACGGGCAAGCTCGGACCAAAGTGGGAAGGACCCTACGAGGTTACTGAAGCATCAGGAACGGGCGCGTACAAGTTACGAGGCTTGGATGGTAGAGAGCTGCCGCGCACATGGAACATCTGCAACCTCAAGAGGTGCTACCTTTAGGAGTGGCTACGGCCCAATGTGCAGACGCTCATACACTTTACTAGAGTGCCAGATAACTATCTATGTATTTATTTTTTATTCCTTTAGTATAATGTCTTATTTTCTCAAACACACTTGCAAGTATTAATAAAACGTTGCAGTTTCTAGCTAACTCCGTGACGCATTTCAATTTGTTATTTCCATATACTGTATGTCTTAACAATTTCTTATTTTTTGCCTACATGGCGGGCATGGAATAAATAAACCCACGATGGTAAAAGGATAAGTTCACCTACTAAATAACTTGTTGAGTAAGAGGGTTGCAAACCCATCAACAACGGATCACGTATCCTTGTTAAACACCTTGTTCTCAAGACGTTGGAATGAGTTTGTGCGCATCTCACGATGGGTGCGCAACATCGCACATGATGCACGTTTAACAATTTAGAAACCAAGACACTTGATTTCTTCATGTGATATTTACAGTACGCTGCATATCATAACATACACGACTATGATGGAAAATACTTAGTATTTTTATACTCTTCATACATGATTATGAATCTCTTATATTATTGGCGCTTGTGTACATTTAACCTGTAGACAACACAAGTAAATATGCTACGATTTGCAACGATGGAAGGTGATTTTATTAAATAACTATGAGTTATTACAAAAGGGTTGCTACTTTACAACATATATACCTACCAACTATTACAACGCTCAATAGATGAGCCACCCACGCGGTTCGAGGTATCTTTGGCCTCGTCAAGATTCTTTAACAGATCTGAATCCTGCCGAGACACAGTAGCAACACTCACCGGCACCCCATCAGACCTTGGCTGGTGCGCTGCACCAACCCCGTACAAGATTGCCTTCCCTTTGATACCTTTCTTTCGCGCAAGTCTGGTCGCATGCGCTTCCAGTACCTCCTTCAAAGGCACTTCTTTCTCTAAAACAAAAGGATTCAAAATATCCCTGGGACGCGCGAAGACAGGTACTTGAAGCTGTGAGTCATGGGGCTTCAAGAAGTAATCCGGCTGGGCTTCTGCACCCTCTACGCGATGACGCGCAAGAGTCAACCCCGCCATGATGACGTTTATAGGATAATCATGATCACACTCGAGTTCAGCAATCATAGGGAGCTCTAACTCCTTCATCCTTTTCATAGCAGCGACCAGGTGATCATACGTCCTAGCATCATAATTAGGTACCTCATTAACGGGTACCTTTAGCAGTTCCGATTCATGCAATTTCTCCACGGCTTCTGCTTTGCCGCGCTCCAGAGCGCACTGAACTACATCCCCAAAGGCGGTAACCACTTCTGGCGACTCCAGAGTGTTAAGAGTAGCTAAGCGAAGACCATGTCCTATGAGCCACCTGCGCTCAGCTATAGTAGACATCAGCTGAGGATACAACTCCTCGTTATACTCAATACTTAATTTGCGCAGTTTTGCCTCTTGTACCTCCAATGCATTGCTCACAGTAGCGCCAAGATCCTTTACCTGAGCAACTAACTCCTTCTTACCTTGCTCAAGATACTTCAGGGCCCACATACAGGAAGCTTTATATTCTGCAGCAGCGGTGCGCTCTCGGCTTATCTGACTCAGCAGCAGCATTTTTTCCTCCGCCAGTCCTTGGGCATACACACTCTTGGCATCGGCTTCCGCCCTGGCACTTGCTAGCTGGGTTTCCAGTTGAGCGATGCGCGAACTGTCCCCCGGAATAACTGGCCTTCAGCCGCGCAGCTAATGATGCCTGATGGGCTGCAGCCAAATCCAGTTCCTCAATAAGCCGTCCCATTGGCATTTCCCCAGCAGTCGATGGCTCAGCATTTGGACTATTCAGCGCAGAAACTTCAGTACGCACAGGGCTCTCAAGTGGTGGTGACTCTGCGGATTGTTCAAACCTACAAACAATACGCGAAGTTCCAGCTAAAAGAAACATAATAAATAATAATAAGAAAGAAGAAACAATTCCAGGGCACTTACGCAGGAATGGAAGTGTCAGGTGATGGTGGGTGTGACGCGACATCACTAGAGGATGACTCTACATTAAACACCACAGGACGCTTCTTTCGGGAGGAAGCAACGCCATCACCACTGCGCTTCCTTTTGCGCATTAATCCCTGGCTTTCTTCCTCTTCCGTTTCCTCCACCTGCTCTACCACCTCTTGCGCCGGTTGCACTAGGGGGGAGGGAACTGTAGAA
This sequence comes from Chrysanthemum makinoi, assembly GCA_910596185.1. Lineage (NCBI taxonomy): Eukaryota > Viridiplantae > Streptophyta > Magnoliopsida > Asterales > Asteraceae > Chrysanthemum > Chrysanthemum makinoi. The sequence continues at coordinate 92,249,878 of OU343218.1, read as the reverse complement.
CTCGGCACACTTTGTAGGGGTGTCGCTCCCAGCGCAACGGATGAACTTCCCCCTACCTTTCCTAGGTCCAGATCAAGGGTACGTCCTGTTGTCGCAACAAGCACGGGATCTTCTCCCTCCTTTAACGGACGTGTCCCCACTTCTACCTGTATCGGCTTCGCCAGTTGAACTACGCTGAACAGGTCCATCTCTGCACAACAACGAAGAAACACAAATAGTTTACGACCGGGACAAAGGAAAAATAGTAACAACTTACAGTTATATAACTCAACGGGGTACGCAAGAATGAGCACCCACCCTGACCATCTGCGCCAATGAAGATTGGAACTTCTTCTGGACTACCAAAATAGTTTCGGCTCAGACCAATGTGCACCAAGAACTCCTCGGGGTAGGAGCTAATGGGGATGCGGTTGACATTTATTGTGTCCGCATCTTCCGCATCGTATGATCCGGGGAGGGGGCGCTCATCCTTTGGCAGTGTCCCCGGGGAGGGGACCCTACACTAAGAACCAAAACTAGAATGATGAAGCATGGAAATCAGCGATCGCAAAGCTTTATACATTCACGTACCAATTGAGATGCTCCATGAGTTGCTGATAAATACATGATCAGCTCTTCCCCTGGTCGGGGTGCGACAAGTGTTGGGAGCGTTGCTAGATGCTGTTTGAGCAGAGTGAAGGCTTCTTCCGCCTCCGTGGTCCACCGGAAATCACCCTTTTTTATACACTTCTTGAGTGTTTTGAAAAGGGGTAAGGATTTTTCTGCTGACTTGGATAGGAACCTATTTAGGCCGGCCAGCTTTCCGTTGAGAGATTGGACTTCCTTCAGCGTGCGCGGTGAAGGAAGTTCGATGACCGCCTTTGTCTTTTCTGGACAAGGTTTTATGCCGTCAGGCTCTATCAGGTATCCTAGTTTTTAACATTTCCCCCGATTTACGAGGCGCCCATTTTTTAACCCAATGTCTAGATACAATGTACCGGTTGGTATATTTTTATGGCTTCTTGGCTACGCTTCGAAGTTTTTGGATGACTACGGTTATTAGTCTAGCATCCGCAGTTAGTCACTACGCATACTAGACTGGGGGGACATGATGACGTATAGTCTATATCCGGGTCACGAACCCGACTAAAAGTCCAACACTAACTTAGCCCGGTATGAACTGGGCTACGCTGATTAGATGTTTGGGCTCACGAAAGCCCAAGCCCAAATCTATTTACGGAATAGATATTGGATATCTCCTAAATATGGAGATAATCATTCCCCAACCAACTTAGGCGGGATACGCCGAAGGTTGGGGAACACGGAACCAACAAGGATTCTGTGCGTATATAAAGGGAATCATATCCCTCGTTTAAGGTACGATCTACGAACCATAATTCTCCTTAAACCCTAAAACCGATTACTTACTCTCACGTCGGAAGATAATCGTGGGAAACAATCCCACGGTAAGCCTAACGGTGTCTTTTGTCTCTTAGTGCGCAGGTCTCAAGCAATCATTCCCCAACCAACTTACACAAAGGACCGACAACTATTTTCTTGAAATCTTGAAAGCTTTATACATTCACGTCTATTCAAATTATTATAAGCGAATTTATTTCAACCAGATAAAAAAATAGCAAACCAAATATAAAGAGACCAGGTTCAAAACTACAAGTTTTTTTAAGTTTCTTTTTGTTTTATAAACTAACTTTGACTTTTTCTCATTAATCGTGCATCGTTACTAAGTTTATAGGAGACCAAAATGTAAAATAAATTTGTAAATCATTGTATCCATAATGTGAGGAAAAAGATGCTAGCGTGGGGGGCACCCCTTCTAGCGTTTATATTTTTCGCCACTGACTATTTCACGTAATTATTGTTAGAGAAGTTTAACTGTCGACATTGATCTAACTTTTGTTCAATGTTGTAAACCCTTTTGATCAAGAAATAAGTTTTTCTAACATGTGTCTAGTATGCATAAGTTAATTTATAAATAAAGAAAAGTTTGTTTAATAGGTGCTCGAGCGAATGTTTATCATAATTATGAAAGGAAACTTTGAGTATATTAAATTTAAAATCACATTTAGTTTTAGTATGTTATATATAGTAGCAATACTTAGGAGGGTTTGAATGTAATTTAGACAATATTAAAGGTTTGATTGCATTTAGTTTAAATAGAATTTAAGGTTATACTTAGATTAGGAAACTAGTTGCTTGGCTTGCAAGCTAAGCATGTAACCGTCATACGAAATTCGTATTTCCATAGGGATATACCCTCAAAGAAGGTGAGAGGGGATGATAGTTTGTACATTATTCCTTGCTATACGCTCATTAATAAAATGCAATTGGAGGTCATATGTGTGTATTCTTTAAGTCTATATTATGTGCTAGCTTTCAAGGTTTGTTGGTTTCTTATCTAGAAGTTGCTACCAGAGCCAAAATGACATTAGTTTCTTGAAGATAGGTCTACTTAAAGGTGTACAATCCCAAAAAGTAGTCTATTCTCTTTCTGATTTGTCGGTTTCTGCGCATCGATGGTAGATTTGACGATGCGGGTCGTTAACTGTTGGATCTATGTGAAATTCGAATCGTAGCTCCATAGATCTAGAATCTCACTAGAGGGTTCTTTAATTGGAGGTCTGTAGAAAGAGATATACATGAGGTCGAAGTTTCTGGTATAGAATCTGCAAGTTCTATCTAAAGTAGATTTCGATTAAGGATTTGAAGGTTTAAGATTGTCGAGATTTTTGAAAGAGTCTTGGGGTTTATCTAGGTTGGTATTGAAAAGGTTTAATTTGACATGCTTAAAGCTTCAAAAGAGTTTGTACAATGTTGAATCTTTAAGCTTTAAGGCGTTGTTTTTAAGGTTCTAGAGGTGATCTATCAAGTTTGAAGGGTAAACAAGCTTCAAGGTTTAGTTGATTATCTAGGATCTTGAAACGTTGATGTTTGAAGGTATCCGTGGTTTCTTGCAATTCTAAGTCTTGGTGATTTTTGGAAGACAAGTAAGGTTTATCTTTGTCTTGGGATTCAAGAAAAGTGATTACTTGGAGTACAAGATATATTAAGGTTGTAGAATTGAGGTGGAAATATTGAAGCTTTAGAGTTTTCTAAAGGTTAGTAGATCAATCTTTATAAAAAGTAGGTTTAACACACGACTTGTAAGGCTTGTTGAAAAAGTTGAGTCTTTATGGTTTCTAAAGGGTAAAATCAAATTTACAAGGTTAAAGCAATGTTAAAAAAAAATGGCTAGTATGAGTACTAGGTTAAACATCGAAAAGCTCGATGGGAATGATATAAAAAATAATGGAGGTTCAAAACAAGGAGTCCATGGAGTACATGTTCTAAAGTGTATTTGGTTTGAGGTGGAACTGTATGGAGCTTAGGAAAATCGTGAAGCTAAGGTTATTATGGATAGTAACATTTATGTTGCAGTGGCTCAAAGATAGTTGAAGGTTAACCAAATTGAAGAAATGACAAACACGGGCTTCTTGGTAAAGGAGCAGGAACAGTTACACCTTGGTGCAAAGGTGGGGGAAGACATTATGAAAACCGATGCACCTGATCAAGAGGGTGCAGAGGATAATGATGTTGAAAGGAAGAAAACAAGGTCATTTACTAAAGTATAAGGCATGATTAACAAGGTGAACCCTAATTCGAGGTTTCAGCATTAGATGAAGATAAAGGTGTTGAGTATTGGTTATGTCTAAGTATTACTCCTATGGTTGAAATTGTTATATGTAGTAGCAATACTTAGGCGGATTTAAATGTAACTTAGACAATGTTAGGGGTTTGATTGTATTTACTTCAAATAGAGTTTTGGGTTATACTTAGATTATGAAACTAGTTGCTTGACTTGCAAGCGAAGCATGTAACCGTCCAATGGAATTCGTATACCATAGGGATTGTACCCCCTCATCTCTATAGAAGGAGGTGAAGGAGGATGATTTTGTACATTCTTCTTTGCTCATTCGTTCATTAATAAAATGTAAGCAAGCTTTTGATGTCACATGTGTGTATTTTTTGAATTTGTATTTCGTACAAGCTATCAAGGTTTGTTGGTTTTAATCCAACATAGTAATTTATATAAAAAGTTAATGTGTATGAGAAGATTTGAGTTTCATTAATATATTTTAATCAGTGCTCCCAGAACACTTTGATAAACATTAAGGGGTGTTCGTTTTCTAAAATATGTCTACATGTGACTCAAATAAAAGACGGTAAAATGTTTGGTGGTTTAGTACTTTCTTCGTCTCAAAATAATTGTCTTTCGATAAAAAACACACAGTTTAAGAAAAGTGCATTTATTATATCTTTCTGTTTCTTACTTTTTAACATAATGACAGTTTTACCCTTAATTAATTAATTAATTAATTAATGTATTTTTTAAAGTTTGTAATAATAATTTCAAGTAAGGGCAATATGTTAAACTCATTCAAACTTTCCTATTGATATTTAGTAGTTGATAATTAAATTAGGACATCCAAAAAAGAAAACATGAACTATTAATTTGGGAGTGGACAATTAAATTAGGATATCCAAAAAATAAAACATGAACTATTAATTTGGGACGGAGGGAGTAAGACGTTAAAAGGCGGTAAAACAGAGAGGGTCACGAAGAAATACAAAATCGTACGTTATATAGTGTCAGGGGCGGACTTATGTATCTAGAATGGGGTGGCGTTTCCCCCCATGGCTAGCCGAAAAAGTTGCGGTTTTAGTATATTTTTTTTTTAAATTTTGACCTTTTTCGAAAGTGCCCCCACTTAAAGCTCAAATTGCCTCCCACCTACATACTAAAACCCAAAATTCAACACTTTAAAACCTTATAAATCATTTATCTCTAAGTAACAATACTCGATTTATCATTTCAAAATTCAAATCTAGCTTTTTCTTCCGCATTTTGTTGTTATCGTCAAATCTAGTTTTTTTCTTCCGCATTTTGTTCCGCCACTGCATAGTGTTATTTATAATTGTATGGTAGTCAATTAGTCAAATCTTATGAAAACCAAACACGTAGGTGTGAGTTATACGTACCTGCTTCAAGAGTCGTACGACATGCCCTTCATGCAAAATAAAAGAAGAACACCCCCGAGAATTACGGGTTCGATAATCTAGCTAGACTCGTGATCGCCATTAAAATTCAGATCCTGATTCATACCAGATGAATTTCGGCTTTTTTGCTTCTTCCTCCCTAACAACGACTCAAACATAAGATTAAAAATTCTCGTTACACGCTGCAGTGTACGTGAGAGACAGAATCATATGAACCCGTATGTAAGACTTGATCCTCAATTTTTGTTTATCTAATGTTTTGCATGCGTTCTGTTGTGATCTTGTGATGATATTGCATATGCTTTAATTTGCTTTTATATGTTTGATTGTCCTCCATATCTTATGCGGTAGAATTTTTATACAGAATATTTGTTTTTTATATATGCATGCATGGTTGTATACTTTGTAATGCAAATGTTTCTAGGATTTCAAAGACTTCATTTTAAGATATAAGGAATATATATATGCAATGTAACTGTGAGACCTTGTAGAATTATATTTGATCGGTTTTCGATCTGTTAGGAATCGGGTCCGAAAACCATATATAACAGCAAAAAGTAACTTGCTAGAAAGAGTAATCGACAAAGTATCACGTGGATCAAACGAATCTAAGCCTAATATGCCGTATAGACCAAGGCCGAGATTCTAAACTTTTGTTATAGGCCGGGATGCTGTCCCCTTGATCCCACCTATGGACCTGGACCCAGCCAGACCCTCAAGCGCCCTTGGACTTGTGTTCCATAGTGGCAAATAGTTCATTCTGGCGACAATTGGTCTTTAAAACTCAATAACATCAGTGGTATATCCCATGCCAATCGTCTCTTGTTTGATCACGCATTCACACCACGTGAAAATTCGCCTGTATCTGTTTCAGAATTTTTTGGTACTATGTTACTTATGGAACAGATTCTTTGATCTATGCATGATTCGTATACTGAGTCGCGGTTTCCATTTAAAATGTTTTTTCCTCTTCAGGGTTGTGTCCTTATCTATTAGTTAATGTGTTAAACCTTTGAAACTTTGCTCTAAACAGATCTTTCTAGACATATGGTTAACAGCAGCTGAGCTGATGATTAGGAGAAACTGTTATTTGGGTCAGTACACTATGCAAACATATCAAATCTGAAAATATAGTCTTGTAAAGACAAAAGCTAATTGAAGGAAAACTACAGTTAAAGGCAGTCAGATTTGTTTGTTGCCTTTTTTTTAGATATAATACAGTAATACTGCTTGTTAGAGCATACTAGGGTGCTTGGCTCTTCATAACAGTGATAAGCCAAGATGGCTCAAATTAACATCCTGCATATTTTGATCATATAGTGTAGTTCCAGGGACATCAAATTTGACATAGTTAACTTAATTTGTCTAGTTCCAGCTGACTGTATGGAAGGTGTTTAACCCATTAAAATATATTACTACTTTACTATGAGAATACAGTTTTTGCACTTGAATTTTCTTTGCTTTTTTTCTTGTAAGACAGTAGAAGTCTTTTCTTAGTCTGTTTCTAGAAACGGTATTGTTTGTAACTTTGTATATACTGAAGCATATATATTGCTATATAAGGAGCGTGGTATATGTTACGCATATTGAGTCGCATTTAGTGTTCCTTTAAGGATAGTATGACTGGATGAGACACTTTAAAATGTATTTTGAGCCAATTTATATAAACTGATCCTGACTAATAATTACTGTAGTAGGTGTACAAGTTCACTTAGTTTTCGGATACATATTTCTGTATTCTTTACCCATCTTGCATAAGTAAGATATATCGTACATCTTCCATACGATAGTTAAATCATTATTAAAAAGTATCTTTGAATCGCAAAAAAAGCATTACTCTTTCAGATAATTTTCATTGACGTTGTTTCATGCAGGTGATGGGCAATGACACTGATGACGATGAAAAGGTAAACATATTCTAATCATAACGATTTATCATTTTAATTTAAGTCTTAACTTATATTTAATGAATGCTTAATCATTTTTAGCTTTTTCTTATTAAATTACTGTACCGGCCATTGTTCTTGTTGACTCCTTAATGTCATTAGATGTCAAACATTAGTAGTTAATATGTATTTAGTATTAAGTCAAATGTAATAAACTACTTTAGATTAATTATGGGTCGAATTATGTCACTGCAAATGGGTCAAAACAATTAACCCAAACACCCATTTGAGCAATTAGAATATGACATTTATTGGCAGTTAATATAGTTGACAGTTAAGTGTCAAACGACACATGATTAAACTATAACTGTCATGTGTCGTTTGGATAGGTATATATGTGTAATTTGTAGTATGCAAAACAATAACAATTCAATTTCAGCAAGTTTGCTATTTACCCTTTGTCCCATACTTACTGTTTCATCCATTTTTACTTAAATTGCCTTACACACTCAAACACACAAACATGGTTCATCACAAACATGTTATCAAGCACAATTGGGTTGGCATGAAACCTGGGCAAACTGGTATCAGAGCTACGGCTCAGAACCATGTAAGAAGCCAACATTAAAACATGATCATGGATTACACACTGGGAGATATTTGTTAAGGGAGACACCAAGAAGGCTGTCTCAATGGAATAGCAGAAGGAAAGGCATGTCACCAAAAGGGAAGGAAATGTTAGTGGAAAGGGTGATAGAGAATGAAGCTTTTAATGCTTCAAGTAGAGGTGGCAAAACGGGCGGGCCGGGCGGGTACGGGCTACGGGTCAAACGGGCTACGGGCCAAACGGGCTATGGGCCAAACGGGCACGGGCTAAACGGGCACGGGCCAAACGGGCTCATGTTATACGAATCGCTTTTAAAAAGACCCAAAATGACGAAATAAATTCATCGAACGTAACACCTCATTTATATTTAAAAAATAAAATGTAAGTTTTTCTTTAAAAATAATCTAATGTTCGAGAAAAACATGTGCCCGTTATGCCCATTTAACTTCAAAATGGGCAATACATGCCCATTTCAAAAAAAGGAGGGGACCCAAATGTGCCCAAATCTTTTAAAAGTTTGCCCATTTAGCCCATTCTTTTGATTTTGGGCACAAATTGCCACCTCTAGCTTCAAGGATGGCTGAGAAACCCAAAGATCATGGGAATAAAATTGTCAGTACTAAGAAAGAAAGAAGAGCAAAGTGTTATATATGTAGAGAGAAGGGACATGCTTTATGGAATTGTGAAAACAAAAAGAAGATTGCTGGAGTTGAAGTGCAAGAAGGAACAGACAAAGCCATGTATCCAGAAAAGGTTCATGTAATTGCAGATTACATGATAGAAGGCACCAGTGATGAAACATGGGACAAAATGTGGTTTGTAAGCAGTGCTGTTCAAGAAATTGGATTACAAGTTCAAGATGATTGGAAAAGAAGAGGTTGAGAAGAAATTCATTTTCTCCTATGGACTTGGTGATGCCACTGTGAGAACAAAAGATGGTGACATGGTGGTTTCAAATGTTCAATATACTCCAGAAGTATCATTAAACATCCTCAGTTATGATTTATTGGAAGAGCAAGGATATGCAGTAAAGATTAACAACAACATATGCAATCTGCATTATATGTTTGATGAGAGAAGAAGGAAGGGACAGAGAAGTCACAAGAAAAGGGAGACCAATAAAGAAGGCTATGGATCAAAAGAAGTTGTTTCTGATCACAACAAGTTTCTGGAAGAACACTTTGAGTCTCTGGATTGGAAGATGAATGCTCATTAGTGAATGGATTGGAAGACCTAAGATGGGACAGAAATGATACACAAGATTATGTAGATGAAGAGTACATAAGTTGGAATGGGTCACTTTATGCATTAAAGGTAAACTCATTTGCAAGATTTTTATCTTTTATGAATCTGTTAAAGAAGGATAGTCTAGTATACAAACATTGGGAAGTTTTTAGCAAGAAGTATGCGGAGATGTTGAAGTGGTTTTATCTAGTTTATCTAAACTATGATGCACTAGAAAGGATACCACCAGTTATAGGGGTGATGGAGATTAACTTGCTTAGTTTGCATAAAATAGTTGATAGTCTTGGAGGCTATCTATGTTTCACACTTGGTGACATTTGGAAGACCATTGCAAATCTACAAGGACTGAGAGATGAAGAAGAAGAAGCAATGAAAACCTGCTATAGAAGGTTCATTGACATGACACAAGTGTACTTTGAAACTACAAGAATACCCTTGCATGAGAATCCTAAAGATGAAGTGGTTGAGAGCAGTTGGACTGCCTGTGTAAAAGATCCACAAGGCAAAGACCAGGAGGATGCAGGAATGGAAGAGTCACAGAATGAAGATATGGACAGCAAGACAAGATTTGGAGTAAGGTTAGAGAGCAATGAAGAGCAAGAAGCACAGGAAGCAAGCAACACAAACAACAATGATTTTGATATCATTGTTTGAAAGATCAAGAAGAACATCACTCAAGAAGCAGTTTGACATTTATGAATTAAGGGGGAGATGCATCTCCCCCTTAATGTCATTAGATTTCAAACATTAGTAGTTAATATGTATTTAGTATTAAGTCAAATGTAATAAAGTACTTTAGATTAATTATGGGTCGAATTATGTCACTGCAAATGGGTCAAAACAGTTAACCCAAACACCCATTTGAGCAGTTAGAATATGACAGTTATTGGCGGTTAATGTAGTTGACAGTTATGTGTCAAACAACACAATGATTAAACTATAACTGTCATGTGTCGTTTGGATAGGTATATATGTGTAATTTGTAGTCTGCAAAACAATAACAATTCAATATCATCAAGTTTGCTATTTACCCTTTGTCCCATACTTATTGTTTCATTCATTTTTACTTAAATTGCCTTACACACTCAAACACACAAACATGGTTCATCACAAACATGTTATCAAGCACAATTGGGTTGGCATGAAACCTGGGCAAAAGTTCTCGTGCTTTATTGGCTAAGCGAGGATTAGGCAAATGCTTAAGCCCTCCATTTAAATATGTAACAAAATGATTAGTTTCATGGCTTGCAGTTGCATATAGTTTCCTGCATTTTGACTACTTAATTTAACCGCGTATCTAGTGAAACTACTACCAAGTCATTTTGAACGTTTCAAATTCTAATTGTATGTTATTACAAGTAAAAACTTACAGCATAATGCGGTCAGCTTCTGTTGATCATGTCAACATTAATCATTATACCTAATATTGCTGCTGCATATGTGCAGATGGCCAGAGCTCGACAACTGGGAACAACTGTTGGAGTAGCTCCATCATTTAGAAGCGCTGAACGAGCCGAGAAACGTAGGGAGGTACCTTCCTAGTTCATCTTACGAAGTTCTAGCAACCATTGCTTTGTAAAGATCAACTAACTAATTACATATTATTCTTTTACTTGGTATTGTATCTAGTTCTACAAGAAGCTCGAGGAAAAGCAACAAGCTCAGGAGGCAGAGAAGATAGAAAGCGAAATGAGGACCAAGGTAATGTTTCCCTAGCACTTGTCTCCATTTACACATGGTAGCTAGTTTCCACTCATTAACTTTAAAATGGGCTGATTTTATCTTTTACTTCCACTTCCACATGGCTAATCTTTTATAAATTAGGTAAGAATTAATCTAAACAGGTAAAAAGACACCCCAAAAAAAAACATACACAAGTAGCAACTTTTTTGACCATTTACCGGAGTTTAATGAGGACCAATTTTCTTTTCTTTTTGGCTCTATGCTGCTGATAAGTATTATTAGATTCTAAAACAAAGTTGGTTTATCTTTTGCGTAAAATGGTAATCGTAGGAGGAGGAAGAAGCGGCTATAAAGGAGCTTCGAAAGAACTTGTATGTTAAAGCAAACCCTGTTCCAAGTTTCTACAAAGAAGGACCTCCACCCAAGTTTGTACCTAAAAAGGTACTGCCTGTTCTTTATTTTTGTTATTTCACAGTGAACTAAATAATAATGACAACATGACTGATATATACGGAGTAATTATATAAAAAACCAAAGTACCGTATTTGTAAAGGGTTAAAAATAGTAAGATACTTTATGCCAGTTCTAATTTTAGGCAATGCAGAATATCAGCATTTTATATTTTCGCCCGTTTTAAGTAATGTATGTTTGTCATTTTACCCAAAAAAGCAATATACTTTAGATTTTATCATTTTGTGATGAAATCAAAGTATATGCCTAAAATGAAAGAAGACGGTGCATCACATTATACGTTGTTATTGTATGCACTTAACGTGTTTATATATGCAAAACATATATATACTTGTAACTCGTCTTTAGTCTGGAAGCATACTTTGTTTTTAGCATTTGAAAAGTAGTAGAAGGTTTACATGTTGACAATCCAATATGATAACAATAGGTTCAAATGTAATGCCTACAGTTAAAACTTGGCTCACATCAATTAATATGGTTGGGTGACAGATACCTTTGACTCGTGCAAAATCCCCCAAGCTAACCCGTGGAAGGAGCTGCAATGGTGCACACGGTTCACCTGCAGAAGACAAGTGCTCACCTTCACGGCATGCACGGCGCAGTATTACTCCAAATTCTGTAAGCAACAAGTAATAGCCCAAAACCTGCCTACCAGACCTCATGTTAAACTTTATCTTGTAACTCTACCATGGAGACCCGAGCTGTCCACGCTTTTTGGTAGAAACTTTCGTTATAGGTATACATATCTTTTTCGGGTATATATTTGTACAGACTTTTTTTTGTTGACATTGTAATGATATTTAACAAAATTTGATTCAACATAGTCATGTTAGAGTACATATATAATATTATAACAATCTCTTTATGAAATTAACACATATGCTGATATGAATTACATGGAATAGCGCAAAACTTGATTAGAACAGAGTCCATAACTGATTAGAATTTTGGAACTTTTGATAGTAGTTTTACGAAGAGGACCATGCAATGCACCACAACTGGGCTCATTTTTCGATGTAGTCCATGGGACCATGAGGTTCAAACAGGTTAGCCAATAGTCCAGTTTTTCTCATCCGGTTCATGCCCATGTCTTTGCACAGTTGATCATTGTACCAAATTTCTAAACCACCAACTGACGATCGATAATGGTTTTCCCCTGTTGATTCTTTCATATATTTGTCCCATCTCACTATATCCTTTTGCATCTCGTCAACACTGGGCACCTTAAACGCACCTTCAAGTAGCGCTGCCACCCATTTAGCTCTCATTTCTGTTATGTAAATATTTGAAAGGCTTTCTGAAAATCCAATTATCGCTAACTGTGGTATGTGTGGATGAACACATTCCCTGATAACATTAATTATCAAGTAGTAGATGTTAGGTGGTTAAGTCCCAATTTTGATTATTATATTTCTTAAAAACTGGAACTTGAAAAACCTGTAAAGAGGTATGCGTGGTGAACCCGCGATGAATTCACCAAATCTTGATGACTCAAAAATATGTTTGAGCTTTTCTTCATCTTTATAACCAGTAGCAAAAACAACAACATCAGCTTCTATTTGTGCATTTTCCTCATCGAGTAAAATCCCTTTGTCGTAAAAGCTATAACTTTGAGATTTTTTCAACTTGATGCTTCCTTTCTCGAGCTCATCAAAGAAATTGTGAGAATCTGGCATATATGCAAGCAAGCATGAGCGGGCGTCTTTTGAGAAGCTATGCTGTGGAATCATGTTGAACTTCGCGAGAGGATGCTTCTTTTTTACGTACGTTTCAATAAGTTTCGAGATTCCCCAACGCTGTTACATCAGATGATCAAACATACAATATCACTCATATTTATCATTATTAGAAAGAGTTTTCGTCAATAAAGTCTTGATATATACTTATGTCTTTCTAAATAAAAATAGTCTAAATGCTTCAAATAATGAATATACTTAAAAGTTCTTTTTTTTGTCGGAGGTAAGAATACTTTTGGTTGTTAAGGGACTTACTAGAGGTGAAAGTAAAGTGGCAAGGAGACTTAGTAAAAACCCTTCACCGGGTTTATGAACCAAAAGCTCCGAGAAGCGATTGCAGTAGAAATAGCTGAACGGGATTCCTGACGGAGCCCAGTCACATACCTTCCAGTGATCACGCCTGTATACTATCGTTGTCGGAGGCTCCAACCCTGAAACATGACGTTCGGAAATGAAAATTAAGGAAGATGACCCCAGGCAAGGTTAATATCTGACAATGATTAGAAAGTCAACTAACCATTTACTGATGAACACTCCCTTGCAATGTCAAGGCCTGTTTTCCCAAACCCGACAACAACGACCTTCTTCCCTTTCACAAGTTCTGCAGCTTTGTCATGATCCATGCTTGAGTATTTCATAGAGTGTATCACATGGCCTTGGAAAACTTCAGGTCCTTTTCCTTTAGGGAATTTGGGTATGTTTGGAACATCTTTAAATCTTCCTAAACATAGTATTACAAAATCCACCGTGTATACCTGGTGATTCAACAAGAATTAATACATAGAATTCTTGTTAGTATAATCAGGAAATGAGCTCTTGATTTAGTATATCTATAAAACGACTAGTTGGATATAATGAAAGGTTTTATGGATATTTAAATATATGTATGTCCGGATTCGAACTCGAGACTTCGGGATTGCACACATTACGTATGAGAGTTGATGTTAATAATTAATATATAAAATGTTATTATTAATTATTAGTCACGAAATAAAACATAACGATAGTTAAATATTTAACGAGGTTTAGTTAACGGTCGTTAAATGTAAACTATGAGGACTAAGAATGAAATTAGTGGACAAGAAGGATCCGGAATCCCTTTGGGATGGCTTGGCCGGTAGTGGGCTACCCAACCCAAGGAGGTGGGATTTCTTGGTCACCAAGTTTTGAGAATGTATATATACAAACCTTTGTATTCATTATTCTCCTAATCTTGGATCACCAATATACCTAATTTCTCCTCTTCTCCCCTCTTTCTTTTGTGGCCGGTAGAACACCCCTCACCATAAGGGTTTCGATTTTGCTTAACTAAAGAAACAAGTGTTTGGTTTTATTTGTGATTCAAGGAACTAGCTTTTCACATCAAATCGCTAATAGTACGTGTGTACAAGAACGAAGGACAAGCACGCTTGAGCTTGTAATCTTGGTGGTCGATTCTTTTGTTTTGGTCGAATTATACAAACCCTAAAGTTAGGGTTTTGGGTTTTTGGTTCTTGTTCAATCATCGTTTGATTCTTGAATTGCTAAAAGGTACGCACTTTCTTGTTCGGTTAATTACTTACATATATTATTCCTATTTACTTCCGCTGCATGCTTTGATGATGTTATTTGATTTATATAATTGTTATGAGTATTAAATCCCAACAGTGGTATCAGAGCCAGGTTAATATGATGTAATTAATTACCGAAACACATAAAAATTGAATCTTTATGATTATATGCATGTTTTTATGGTTTCTAGGGTTTTGAATTCGAAACCCTAATTTTATTTATTATGGGTCGATTACCCTTTAATTATTTAATTAGGTTTTAATTTTGTAAAACTTAGAGAAACCCTAGGATTACATGCTAATTTTATGTGGTTAATTAATGAATAATTGTTATGTGCCATGTAATATGCGTATCTTGGGTGATAATTGTTATGCGGAATCCATGGTGGAACATGCATGTTTTGCCATGGAGTATTGTTATGCTATAAATTGTTTAGTTGATACACACATGTTCTATTTATTTGATAATTATTGAATTGGGGAAGACCTCAATTATAACTAATAAAAATTCGTTCCGTGCTAATTGGTATATTATTAACTTTGGCTTACGCAATCGACTTGTCGATGTATGTGGCTCATCTACCTTGTAGTTGAAAGCCCTAGTTAATGTATGCATTTATTTACGCCTAGAATTGTTTATTAGAGTTTATCGAAATAATTATGCATGTGGCTAATTGTTTTACATATGTTAAATTGTTTAGTTATATGTTTATATTATTTGAGTGTGTTTAATTTTTATTAAAATGCTTTTTTGTTTATATATTGTTTTGACATGTTAGTAAGCAAAAAGGGTTTTATGAATAGAAAATTAAATGGACTAAATAATGGTGAAACTGATTTGTTATCTAAGAATTATTCTTGAACTTTTAATCAATTGATGCGACTGTACTAAATGGTTAGAATGGCTCACCCACTAGAACAAACTATAAAGGAGTTAATTAAGAAGTGCGCACAGTCGCACTGAATGGATGTCTAAGGTTATGCTTTGCGCTTACCTGGTCCTCTGCCCCCTGTGAGTTCGATTGGAGCTACCTAGTATAACCATTCTATGTACGAAGCATCTTAGTGCAAAGTTGTAAGTTTCTCAACGCATCGATTAAAACTTTGAAGAATTTAATCTTAGCAATTAAAATCTTATGTAAGGTTTTCGAAAATATTATGTTATAAAGTTATATGCATGCTTCTTTATACATAAGTTTTGATTACACGTCAAAAATTGTACCCTTTAAATTTAAGTTTATGCCATCTAATGATATGAAACACTTGAAGTTGTAATTTAGTTATGTGAGACCTTGATCTAGATTACAATAACAAGGTGAATTATTTTGTTGTGTAAGACCTCAGCTTAATGATTTGCAGTTTCTAAATTTAGTGAGACCTATGACTTAAGGCATAAGATGGGATAAAACATGCTTACATTTTGCATTAGTTGTTTTGGCAAAATTGTAAATCCCATAATTTTTGGAATTGAAAACTTGTTTGTCAATTATCGTTTTTCAACGATTACCTATTCTATACTTTCACCACTAGCAGATCAACTGATGTGGTGAAACTATGATAATGAGGATCCAAAATTCAAGGAAAATACTATGGTTAATATGAATATTGACCAAAGGGTATTTTATTTTCTTGAAAGATTTAATTATCGAAAATACTAAAAATTGAATTTTGTTAATTCTTTTGATTGTATTAATGCAACATTAAACCGTAAACGTGGTTTGGGCTTTGGTAAATTCATCTAGTTCTGTTTTCAAACAAATGTTTGATCAAGAAAAATTTACTAAAAGACAAACATAAACTCTTTTCCATGGAAGAAGAGTGTGACTCAATCCTATTCCTTTTCATGATTGAGAAAGGTATGTTAGGAACATTAGAATTGTCTAAATTCTAATATAACTCATAACAACTTTAATAGTTAAGAAAATTGCACACCATGTTTTCCTTAAGAGATTTCATTACCCTCTGTTGGTGATTGAATTCTTATATGACATTTTGGTCAACCAGAAAACATGTTTGACATTTTATGAGTTATTAAATTAGAAGCTAGACTAATTACTGCAAAATTGGTAAAAGACAAACTAGTAGATTTTATCTAGCTGTTTTGCTTTGACCAATTAAAGGTGCTACGCACCATTGTGGGGAAAGTAGACCTATTATGGAAGAAATTGCATGCTCAATTTTTCAAGTTAATAGCATGATGGATGATCCATCATTTACTGAGTAGAATACACTCTTTTAGTACCTAAGTAATTGTTACGAATGGTCTTACAAAGGGGTAGTAACGTAATAGCACGCTATTTTCACTGGTTAATGAAACACTTACGATGTTGTCAAATCCAGTGGGAGTATGGTGTATTACTGAATAAGACATTATTGTAACGTTGTCTAATTCAGTGGGAGTTACAAGTTATTATCTTGGTAATAACTCAGATTATTTCTAGATTTTCTTGAAATAATACATTACGTTCAAAAATGTAGACATTCATATTCTCAAGGATAGTCATGAACGTTTCCTTGATAATTAAGTGGTCCTACATCTACTGGTACTGCTTATATATCTATGACACTATCATATTGCTCACATAAACAAACGAATGTCATGGTGTTTATCTATATGGTGTTGTTCTATGCACAAGTGGGAGAAGTATTTATTGTGTGCAAAGGAACAACACATACAAATATGATTAATGGATTCTCTTGAAAGTAAGGTAAGAGATTAACGTTCTAATAAGATTGACTTGTTTAGAACATGTTTCAAGATTATAACATAGACTACTTTTATGTCTTATGTCATTCAAATCATAGAAACACTTGAAGTTACATTTTAGTTTAAGTGAGATCTTGGCTAGATTGTAATCTCAAGGTAAATCTCCACTTGTCGTGGGATCGGGCGTGGATGCTTTTACAGTTTCTTAAGTTGGACACTTCATGGAATGACATAATTAAATAAAGTAATACTATCTTAAATATTTATGTATTTTTAGAATGAAATAAATAGATAGAGTAGTATATTAACTTGAAAATAAATTAATTGAAACCATGATGTGGTGTTCATAATTACTTTAAATTATAAATGTTTATGTGTTTCTTTGTAAAGTCACAAACATGAAGTCTTTTCATTATTACAAGACATATAATATAAAGTAATACGTTAACTTGTTATGTCTTCTTATTAAGACATAAAGTCATTGGTAAATGACTTATAATGTATAATGAGATTATAACTGTTTATGTTTTCTAGTTGAGACATGGACATGAAGTGACTTGATCAAAAGTACTTGAGTTATAAAACATGCAATTGGCTTGGAATTTTATTTTACCATTAAGATGATTTAATTGGTAAATAGGTAAGCCAAAAGGAATATGTTTATCTTACATATTATTAGATTGTCTTAAAATATTAATTCTAATGAAATACTGTATGTATATGGAATGTTCAGTTAGAAGAATCAAACATTTGTTATATTGTTTGATTCAAGATAACAATATCTTCTTTTCTTCCAAAAGTTATCAAGGTTAAAAAATTGAGTATTGATTGGATATACTTAACTCAAAATCTAGAAGATTAATAAGACACCATTTTAGTATGGAATGTGATGAATCACATTGAGTCTTATATTGAAGTTTAGAATTGTTAAAACTACTTATGGAGTAGGTTATTAACGAACAAGATTTACGAATTGTTAATGTGATTTGTAATATCCCACAAGAAAACAATTTAGTGTTGTTCTAATTGCTAAAGTATTTATAGATAGTCTTTAAATTACAAAAGCAAGTGGGAGTTTTGTTTAGATCTTGAAGAGATTAAATTACAATTACAAAAAACATAATCTTCTATAATACACTAGTAATATCATGATGAGGACAAATTTGATAGACCTCAAGATGATGGAATTCTCATTCATAGATCCGCAAGGATTCTCAGATAATTAATTGATGTGCTGAGATATATGAGTTGCAGGATCATGGTAAACCTGTTAATCATGATGATGCATTTACCTAACATTGAATTGTGGTAAATTATTCATACTATGAATGATAAGATGCTGTCCATAAAGATAATCAACTCTGAAACTTGGTTTATCTTAATTAAGATGAGTTTCTTAAAAGGAAGGAAAACCCTAGTGGTTTAAATCTTTGTGTAGAAATCATATGGACAATATTGTACATGTGTTTAATGCATGACTTGTGACAAGATTATTAATCACACTTAAGCAATTAACTGTGATTGAATATTCTTTCCTTGGCACATTAAATATATAATGATTATAATTGTCATACTTATTTTCATTGATATGAAAAATGACAATTGGATATTAAAACTCTTTCTTGTGTGATTGCTTTTGCGAGGACGATAAGTAATACAAATGAGTTTTATGAATTCACATAATCTTTGGAAATGTACAAATTGCAAGAATCCATGAATGGATATATGCATGCATCTAGGAGATGATTCTTATGTTTAACTATTAAATCCAAGTTTTGGTTTAAAAATTAAAATAAGATAATTTCTAAGTATTCCTGAAAGCTAGTGGGAGTATTGTGTTCATTTTCTTTAAATCTTATATGTTGTGGGTAGTAACATTCCATCTAAGCTAAATGTTAAGTTTTAGTTTGGAATGGAACTTCACATGAAAGATTTAGAAAATAAGACATACAACCTTGGAATATATGTTTATTATTAATAAACATGTGTGGTATTAAATAAATGAGTCTAATAGAACATGATATATCATTTTGAAAATAGATATGTAGAACATGAATGAAATCTTAGTTTGACACAAGGATTTTTCATGTACATCATGTTATTGTTGTATCATGCTTGAAGGCAAGATGATTTGACAACATTGATATCTAATGAAGTTATTAGATAACTAGTGTAATGAATATTCTAATAGAATATGTTTGAATATAGAATTACATTCCTCAGCCTGGATTTGCTCTCAAAATTCTATGTATGAGCAATACAGCAACTGTTGCGTAATTGTCATAGCCAACAAACTTGAAAGTTTGGAATGCATCAAACATTACACTGTAGATATTGAAGTTTACGAAATTTTTAAAGAGCATATTGTTGTTTGTATACAATGATGCTGGTATAATTGAGATGACACTCAATACTAGTCATGGGAGGATTTCATCCTTGTAAATGGCCATGTGAACTAGTTGTGCTCAACGAAGAGCATAGTTGCATTATACAATAAAGAATAAGAATACTTTAAACTTTAAAAATGTTTGAAAGTTTGATTGTCATAAATTGGTGCTTGAGGATGTCACACACTTTATGAAATATTATGTGGCAATATCAAGATATTTTGAATGCACACATACAAGAACTTCACTAGTTGAATTCTTAAGTATTCTCAAAATTCTGATAGATCAAAGTTAGTTGAAATTATGCCTTGTCAACAAGTATGATTGTCATTACTTGAGACATAATTCATTAACAGTATTATCATGCATTGATCTATTTAGTATTTGGATAAGGGATGTTTTGAACAAATATTGTTTAAATGAAATAAAATATTGGTTATGTTTATTTTTCATTTTCTTAACATTATATCCTATATTTGCATGTTTAATCCGTGAATAACTTATGTTATTCTAAATAGTCCGTTGTCGATCAATGATGTGGGAATTTCATTGAATTAAGACAAATATGAGTTTTGGTAGAATATACTTTTAAAGTATATTGATGCGTGGGACATACCAGATTCACATGATATTCAATGAATTGAATATAGGACTCATCCCAACTTTACATGATGATACTTTATGGATCTCTGTCATTAAGTATATCATGAAGTGTTTATCCTCAGACTTGAGATACCGGATAACTGATATGAATGTAGTGCATTTGTGTAAGATAGTCTAACGCTATCCGTAACTGGTAGTTATAAGGGCTATTTTCGAAAGTGTTGCAAAGTTCATGAGTTATGTTTGTAGTCAAGAGAATTTGTTCCTTTGAATTTGTTTCAAAGCATAATACTATATTTGGGCCCCTCGTAGGGTTGACAAGATGTTTGTATGGCCATACCCAAGATCTATCTGGAATACGTTCGGATGATTTGGTAATCTTGTTCAATCGAATACAACGAGAAACAGAATATTAACTTATGAAACGACTTGATCCATATTCATAGTTAATGTAGTATTAGTAACAAAAGGATAAGTAAAATGATGAATCATTAAATGGTTTTTTCAAGGAGACCATACTCGATTTGATCTGGGGGCATTGGCGTGTGAAAGCTAGACTAACTGATGTCATTACTATATTTAGTAATATCCAAGTGGGAGCTGAAAGGTTTATGGATATTTAAATATATGTATGTCCGGATTCGAACTCGAGACTTCGGGATTGCACACATTACGTATGAGAGTTGATGTTAATAATTAATATATAAAATGTTATTATTAATTATTAGTCACGAAATAAAACATAACGATAGTTAAATATTTAATGAGGTTTAGTTAACGGTCGTTAAATGTAAACTATGAGGACTAAGAATGAAATTAGTGGACAAGAAGGATCCGGAATCCCTATGGGATGGCTTGGCCGGTCGTGGGCTACCCAACCCAAGGAGGTGGGATTTCTTGGTCACCAAGTTTTGAGAATGTATATATACAAACCTTTGTATTAATTATTCTCCTAATCTTGGATCACCAATATACCTAATTTCTCCTCTTCTCCCCTCTTTCTTTTGTGGCCGGTCGAACACCCCTCACCATAAGGGTTTCGATTTTGCTTAACTAAAGAAACAAGTGTTTGGTTTTATTTGTGATTCAAGGAACTAGCTTTTCACATCAAATCGCTAATAGTACGTGTGTACAAGAACGAAGGACAAGCACGCTTGAGCTTGTAATCTTGGTGGTCGATTCTTTTGTTTGGGTCGAATTATACAAACCCTAAAGTTAGGGTTTTGGGTTTTTGGTTCTTGTTCAATCATTGTTTGATTCTTGAATTGCTAAAAGGTACGCACTTTCTTGTTCGGTTAATTACTTACATATATTATTCCTATTTACTTCCGCTGCATGCTTTGATGATGTTATTTGATTTATATAATTGTTATGAGTATTAAATCCCAACATATAAACTGTATCTAATTGGGTCATAACACGTAAACTTAAGCTTATTTTTCTAAGAATATAAGCTCTTATACAAATAAGCTTTGATCAATTATATAAAGAAGTACAAATGAGCTCACAAATTGTAATGTACTTCAACTAGCTTCTACGTTAATTAAACTCCAGCTTTTGGCTCCTACTCTAGTCGGGCTAATTTTGCTGATCACATCCAGATTCTCAATCATGTAATAAAAATCCAAAAACTATTTATACCTGAGTGGTTGCGGTTTGAATGTCTTCAGGAGTGACATTCCACCTGCCAACGGGTGGAAATGTTTCGCCAATGCCATTCCAAAGTGATCATGTATTTAATGCTAATCCTCCGTCATAGCTAATTCCCGTAACTCTAGAATTTAATTTGATTTGTGGAATGAGATTAAAGTGTCTGGCATAGGAGTGCAAGTAGTCCATCATTTTTTGTTGAGTAGGGAAGTGATTGGTGACAGAATCTGGCCATGGGACGTCCGAAAATTGATAGAAAGCTTTGGCTGCTTGAAGCCTCGTGGTTTTCATGGTTTTAGACCATACTCCACCAATTTCAGATTCGAAGTCGAATACTATTGGTTTGAACCCTTTGGAGAGACAGTATTTGCAAGCTAGGAGGCCACTGACTCCGGCACCAACGATGGCCACTTGCTTCTTATCCATTATCTTCGTTGATGCAATGAATCTCGACAGTATCCACTTCAGTATATATGTTTACTAGCTTCTTATGGGGGTGTTTAGTTAAGTTTCTTCTTTCTTTTTCGAAGCAATATAATGTTGTTGCTTTATTAACAAAACAATAATACAGAAAAAGTTCCCAGCAGTGAATGCTTGAGCCTCCTAAGTCCTAACTAGTTAGCTCTCTCCAAAGACTTTTGCAAGGCTCATCAGAATATGCAACTCATTAAAGGAGAGGACCAAAACCTAGTTATGACTGTAACATAATTTATGAGCCAACCAATCTTGTACGAACTTAATTCGCACAACCTACTAAATTTTGTACTTCGTATTATCAAAAATCATAAATGCTACTAAATATAGGAAGAAACTTGGTGTTTTTTATGGAAAAATATATTTCCTCATATTTGGTTGACATCAAATAATTTTTAAAATGCACAAAATTTGGTATAACAACTGATGACTTACCCTCCGAGCAGGTCAAAGGCCACCCTTCGAACCTTGTCGAAGCCCTTCCATACGAAGGCCCAGTCCTCTTAAATGTTTCGTGGCGTCAAACCATTCGCACAAGCAATGGTTACCGGTTGGGAATTCGCCAATCAAAGCTTTAAGCCCTTCGGGGTATGGCCTTCGAGGAAACTAAAAATAGAGGGAATCCCTGACTTGGCCAAACCCACGTTCCACTCTCATCTCTGGCTTTCCCGTCAAGTTTAAGATAGTGGGCCACTAATCCCTAACGATTACCTAAAATCATGGGACGCCCCCATGATCTCCGATATTTGTGCAAGAGCTCTCCAAGGCCTATTTCACCCACTATAAATAGCTTGGATGAGTCATTGATGATGGTATGCTCACTAAACACTTTAACTCTTCCCTACATTCACTTACTTACCACATCATATACTTATTCACACGCCGGAGGTGGTTTGCAGGGTCCCTCCCCTACGTAATCACTTAACGTAGTGTCTTCATATTTCTTATTTCAGGTTATTAACAAGCTTGGCTGGAACACACACCCCCCTTTACCCTTCGATTACCATCGTAAGGCCTGGTAGTGCAAGCATTTGTACAATCAGTGGCGCCATCCGTAGGACGCGCAACAATAAGTCCCGTTATCACCAAGTTTATAACCATCCAACTAATTACAATACTTTTTCGGCATGGAACAAAGAAAAGAAGATACTCCCCCACCGGGTTTCTCTACTTTGGCACCAATACCAACTACTGATACCGATAACCTCGCCCCTATAACCGCTTCCACGTTCACCACACGATCTCGCCTAGAAACAACACCCATACATCATGCCTCAACCTCGGCCAACCCTGATCCAACAATCAGTCCCGCCTTCTTCAAAGCTAACTTTGAAGCACTAGAGTCTTTGATAAGGGCTAGCAAGAGGAAAATCCGCAACACGGATATGCGAAGAGAACTGGAAGACTACAGTGAAGATTATGACGAAGAGATCGAGCTGAAAGTTAGGCCCCATCCGCAAGGAAGAACACATTCAGCCTTAAGGATTGGGTCTCCCAATATGCGAAGGTCAACGGGAGGTCTGTAGATTTCGAGGAAGGCCCCAAAAGGGGTCCGGACAGAAGGGAAAGGATTCGAGGTGAAGGAAGGAGTGAAAATTCTAATGGAGGAAGTGGTCCGGGAGGAAGCATGAGGATAAACTTACCTCCTCTGTTAGCTGCACATCTTGAAAGAGATGGAACAGGGGTTCCGACACAGCCTTCGTATGTGTCTAGAATAGGAGGCAACTGATGCAGATATTCCGACCAGGATTTAATATTTATAAGTCTCGTCTACATAAGGTGTACCCGATGCACTAACGAGCAGTGAACCCGAGATCGTGTATAGTATAGAAGGTGGTAAAGCAAAGGTCGTTCCCAAGAGCTATGTAGATGAGGATCCTATTAAGTCTAAGTGTCACTTGGTTTAAATAGTTTTAAGGTTGAAATGATTAATTAAATTAAACACAAGAAATACCTAATTAATCATCCTATCATTTAAAGTCTATGTTTTGTAAATTACTTCCAATTGATTCAAGTGGGGGTTTAATTCGCTATGACAACATTTGTTCAATTCGTCCTAACCTATCAACAAAGCTTCCTACCCGACGTCAAAGGCCTACCCTTTGGGGAGTCGAGGGTCTTAAGCAACCTAAGCCAAGTCATTAAGTACCCTACATGCAAGATTCGAAATAATGAGTGCCCGGGCGCTAGCATCTTAGACACTCATCCCTAACTTCTTAAGTTCATCCATCCGAATGGTGATCCTTTGGTCAATTCGCACAAGAGGGAAAGGCAGTCAGTTGGTCAATTCTTACCAGCCCCTTCTCTACCTACTTACTTAGGGTCAGTTGGTCAATTGTCCTAAGCAACTAGATACGACCGCAATTCAAAACTACCGAAGCTAGGGTAACTACCATCGAACTATGCATGCATACAATAGAAACAATTTATGGAATCATGAAAACACAAACAATACAAGGGATCATAACTAGGCTAGCATCAAGGGTGCTTAGCCAATCATATTAAAAGATCCAACAAATTCAATGTTTAACATAATTTAAGACATGAATTAAAGTAAAAGATAGTAGTGATCGCTAAAGCTTATCGATATGGTGTGATTCCTCCCTTGGAGATGGCTCCATATGCTCCGTGTGATCTACCTTCGGAAACCTCTTCACGTTCTCTGCCTTTGAGTTATGAGTGAATGATGTGAAATGCAGATTTTAGGGCTTGTATTTATAGGCCCAATCACAGTTACAACATAACTTAAGTTGAGAGTTACGCCGTAACTTAATAATCTTTAAAACAGAAGCCTCGTTAAGGAGACTACAGTGTAACATAAAGAATAGTTACGCCGTAATTGCAGCTCCGCCGTAGTGTTGATGAGAGTTACGCCGTAACTAATACATCCTCTTAACAGATGGTTGTTACGTGGTAATGCTTGTAAGGATGTTACGGCGTAGTTGATTGAGGAGCGAAATACATCATGACCTGGATGATTACGGCGTAACCTTACTTGAGAGTTACGCCGTAACTGCAGTTGAGTTGGTCTTCTGTGACAAAATTCCAGCTACGGCGTAATTGAGAACATGAGTTACGCCATAGCTTCTTCATAAATAGCATACTAAGATAAAACCGTTAGGAAAATCTCCAAATCCGCGTCTTTAAGCTCCAATACTCATATTTTACCTGGAAGTGAAATATAAAGGAATACAAGCATAAATCCATATAAATGACATAAAATATGAGCATAATCGGGGGAAATTGACACTAAAAAGTCAGGACCATTTGATGTTATTGAATATCCCCCAACTTGAACTCTACTTGCCCTCAAGTAGAACTTATTATAAATTTTTCTAAAAAGATATCCCCCAATACCTGGAAGATATGAGTTTAAAAATCCTTATACTAGAATAAGTCAAAGCCGAGCACCTCACGAAATGGGAAAAAACACTCATATTCTCTCGTAGGGATAGGTCCTTGAGAGTCGAGCATCTGGCGAGAAGGGATGTTTAAACCATTATAGAAAATAAGGACCATCTGATGGTTGATGATATCATGCATTAGGCATCTGTAAAGAAGGTCCTTATATCTTTCCCAAGCTTCATCTAGCGTTTCATCCATCTTCTATCTAAAACTCCTTATTTCTTCCATCTTCTTGGCAATCTTTGAAGGAGGACAATATCTCAGAATAAATGTTTTTTCCAGAAGATTCCATGTATTGATTGATTTAGCAGGAAGCTTGTACATCCATCTTCTAGCTGCACCTGTGAGTGTAATAGGAAATACTCTAAGCATTAATGCATCTTGAGTGACTCTTGGAGTGTGGAAAAGATCTGCGATCTCTAATACTCTTCGCACATGCAGGTGGTCATCTTCATCATCAGTTCCCGTGAAAAGCTTGTGTCTGAGATCCTTCATAAACTGGCTATTGATCTCAAAGCTGATATTATTGCTGATTTCGGGACTTACCATGCCCGGTCTCTGGTTACCTTGAGTCAAAGCCATGTATTCTTCCATAGTGAGCATGTCAAAATCTGAATCTCCTATATCCTGAAATTTCAAAAAAAAAAACAAAAATAGAACAGAAGGGAAAAAGAAAACTAAAAACAAAAATAAAGGAAAATAGCTCACCGGCAGCGGCGCCAAAAACTTGATGCATGATTTCTGAATAGGTTTTAATATTCATAATTTTCTCGTCTACCTATGGTCTACTAGGGATGGCAAAAGCACCCAAAACCGATGGGTTGGGTAGGGTTCGGAGGCGGGTACGCGGGTTTGGATACGGGTTTGGGTAGATATATTCTTTTCTTTTCGGGGTACGGGTTTGGGCACGGGTTCTAGTAATACCCGCCGGTTTACCCGTACCCGTATCCGTACCCATATCCGTACCCGTATCCGTACCCATATCCGTACCCGTATACCCGAATTTGTATCCATTTTTTTTTGCTAATTTATATAAGGCCCTAATAAGTTTTGAGCTCTTAACCTTGTAAAAAACAAATTCTACTCTACTCCTTACTAGCATATATCTTGTAATTACAAACTATTAAATTAACACTTACGCTTGACGCTTTAATTCTCAGACACATGACACATTAACTCTTTAATCTTCAAACATTACGAATATTGAAGTCGTTTTCTTTAACTTTTAAAAAATTTGAATATATTAGGGTGTTTTGGTTTTTTTTAGGTTAAGTTGTACAACGATGATTTTAATTGGGGATAACCGATACCCGTGGGGAAAACTGATAACCCGATGGATAATAATAATCGGGTACCCATCGGTTATTGGGGCGGGTTCGGGTTTTGATATTATAAACGGGTACGGGTACGGGTTCACTAAAACCCGCCCCAAACCCGACCCGTTGCCATCCCTATGGTCTACCTTATGCAATCACGGGCAGTGTACCCGGTCGTGTGTAGTGTAGTATTCGGAAAAACTGAGGTCCTCCCAAGAGCTATGTGTATCAGATTTTAACCTAAGTCTATGTCACGGTTTTAAAAGGTTTTAAGTTTGAAATGATTAATTAAACTAAAAGACAAGAAATAAAAATGTGTAAATTAAATTGAGGTTGTGAACAATGGAGAGAAAGTGTGCTAACCTAATTATTCATCCTATCATGTAGTGTCTATGTTTTCTAATTACTTCCCATTGATTCAAGTGGGGGTTTAAGTCGCTATGACAGCATTCGGTCAATTCGTCATAACCTATCAACAAAGGTTCCTACCCGATGTCAAAGGCCTACCCTTTGTGGAGTCGAGGGTCTCAAGCAACCTAAGCCAAGTCATTAAGTACCCTACATGCAATATTCAAAATAATGTGTGCCTGGGCGCTAGCATCTTAGACACACATCCCTAACTTCTTAAGTTCATCCTTCCGAACGGTGATCCTTTGGTCAATTCGCACAAGAGGGATTTGATAGTCTTTTAGTCAATTCTTACCAAGCCTCTCTACCTACTTAATTAGGGTCAGTTGGTCAATTCTCCTAAGCAATTAGATACGACCGCAATTCAAAACTACCGAAGATAGGGTGACTACCAACAAACTATGAATGCATACACTAGAAACAATAATTGAAGAATGAAAACATAAACGATACAATCAAGGAATCATAACTAGGCTAGCACCAACGGTGCTTAGCCAAACATATAATAAATTATACCAACAAAAGTGAATAAAACATGAATTAAAGTGAAGATATTGTTTGATACAACTTACTTGATGTAGAGCTAATAATGATGATGATTGCAAGTGAATTCTTCCTTGAAAGATGGCTTGGAACTGCTAGAAATTGCCTTAGAATGGTGCCCTAATCAACCCCTAAGAGGGGGTGAAGAGAGACGTCCTAATGTGCAGAATTCTGCCTCTATTTATAGGGTTCGAAATGGTTACGGTTTAACCAAACTTTAAGTTACTCCGTAACCTCAGTTACGATGTAACTAAAGTTTTAGTTACTTCGTAACTTCAGTTATGGCGTAACGAAAGTTTTAGTTACTCTGTAACTTTAGTTATGGCGTAATTAAAGTTTTAGTTACTCCGTAACTTTAGTTATGGCGTAACTAATTCTTCGTCCGCTTATACTTATCCGCTCCTTAATTCTCTCTACGGCGTAACTGAATTACCAAGTTACGCCGTAGCCTTCACATTAATAATTACTGCTTAACTTTAAGAGTTGGTTACACCGTATCCTTCTTGCCATCATATTTACGCTGTAACATCATTAAGTAGTTACGGCGTAACCTTCACACATAATACTTTGGCCTTCATAGTATGAGTTACGGCGTATGTTAATCGCCCACTTACGCCGTAACATGTCTTTAGAATATATTTTTGCATATGTTTGGCCTTTTCTTGTATCTTTTCTGCTCCAACGCCTCATTTATCTTGAAATGTAAATATGAATGAATATGAATAAATTAAGTACCATATTTATATAAATGAGGCAATAAATACGGGAATTTGATATGTAAAGTATCAAGTAATTTGATGTTATCACTCTCCCCTGATGGTTGCGATCTCATCAGAATCAACATAAAATTGTGTACATGAAGCATTAATTGGAAGCACTTTATCATAAATCATATCAGCTCGTGAGAAGATGTCAATAAACAATATCAAAATCCAACGGCTGACTCAATCAGCGTATGATCTCACGCTTGAATAATTCTTCTCATATTTCTTCCCACTGAGGGCTGAAGTAATGCATACCAAAAGTATCAAGAGACCACTCCCCCCAAGTAGTTGAAGTGATGCAATCATTCTCATTGTATGAAGCTCAATACCCAACAAAAGACAAAAAGATAACACCAAAGTAACAGGTTGAAGCACTGGTCATCTCTGGAATAAATGATTAAGCTCGATCATGTGAACTTGTTATGCATTCAGATGTATGTCTCCTTCCCCCTTGCTGGTTTGGATACATCAGAATCAACAACACATTATACACACGTATACTTGAAATCTTGTGAGAAGAACAAAATTAGCTCAAATGTATCTTGTGAGAATCAACCATTACTGAACCTTTCTCTGACCATCTCTACCAATCCTTATGTGGGCAATTTGAAGTGACCACTGATGGAGCAAACCCGATATACCAAACTTGAGGCTGAAGTAGAATTCCTCGTACTTGTGACTTAAGCTTGCACTATTGTTGGAAGAACAGTGTAGAGAATTTATGCTCAGAGCAAATCTATAAGTACTCAATACCCAACCAAAGTATGAGACATTAACACCTCTTGCGATTATCCACAACGTCATCTGCATGTGACACTGAGTACTGCAACATAACTCCTTTAAGTGATAGTTAACCAGGTCTTCAACCATCCATCCCGACTGCTGGTAACTAGATAAACCAAGTCTTCAACTTAACTCTTAAGCACGAGCAAGTTATCATTGAAAGTCATGCATCCAATCAACCCCGAATTCAAGATAAAATAAGAACACACCTTTGTTAAAATCAACTTCAATCTCAAATAAGTGATACCCGATCAACTCCGTCGTCACAATTAGTGTCAAATGCCCTTGGCCCAACATGTGAATAGAAATACAATCTAGTGTACGTAGATCCAGTGAATGACTGAACAAGCATGTTTTCAAACATCAATCAACATGTAGTTTATTCACACTTCTCCCCCTCAAAAATTGCATATGAGGTTGCCATTTTTGATTGAACAAGTGAATAAGGATACGATTGATAAGGATTTAAAACGTACGCTTTTAGGGGGTCATTTAAGCCCTATTTCGACACATTTTATATCCGTTACTGCTTAATTTCGTTCATTTTCACTTTTTAAGTTTTTTGGAAGCAAAATGCTGAAACGAAGCACATTTGGACGAAAAGGAGCAAAAACATGAAGAAAACGGCAAAGTCAAGATCGAAGCCACTCAAGATTGATCAGCAGAACCTGATGGCGTCCCATCCAAAGGGCGACGCCGTCCCTCTACGAAGACTTGATGAAAACATGCATGTGACGGCTCAGTGAAATTCCTGATCGTAAGACCTGACGGCGTCACGCATTAAATATGGAGGGCGTCACTCACAGTTTTCACTCCAGATGACCCAGATCTAGAATTCAGACGACGTCTCAACTAAAGACCGACGGCATCACAACTCTCAAGTGACACCGTCCCATCGATGACTTGGCCAAGACGAAACCCTAATGACGGTGACCTGACAGCGTCGCATGAAAAAGGCGACGTCGCCGCGATTGTAAATCTATATATAGAATTCGATTTTTCTGTATTTTAAGAGCAAGAATTTTGGAGAGCAAACCCTAACTCACTTGTAGTCCGACTTGGACAGTATTCTAGGTTCACATACCCTATTTTACACATCAAGATAAGTTTGTTAATCCAATTTATCATTATGTCTACCACATGTTTGATTGATTGTGTGTAGGCTTGCTTGTCTAACATGTCTAGCTAAATTACTTGTGTGTTTGCTTAGATCTATGAAACCTAGTTATTGATTGTTGTTAGGTTGTTTCTTGTCTTAATAGAAATTGGCTTAGAAGTGCATCTAGGCTATCGTTGTATTTAATGCTTGAGTATGCTTTATGATGATATGGTGTACGGATGGAATAGCTTAGGTTTGTCGATTCCGTGAATCATATACGAGAGATAACCTCATAGAACTAGGGGATACGCACCCTACGACTTTTAGGAATACAACGCGTTAAGATAGAGGACGTGACAACTCAACCAACCAATAAAAGATAACTAGGGAGTAATAGTATCTAAATGAACACATCTTTAATCATCATACGGGCACACCTCAATTAAACATAGCTATCCGTAGTAATTAGATAATTAGATAATTAGTAGAAGTAGAGTAACCGGTAGAAGTACCACCCCCCAACCAATTGCCCTGAGATTTTACCTTAGCTTTCTGAAAAACCATAAAAAAGATTAAAAAAAAAGAATCATCCTCAACCCCATCTTCACGTCATATATTTCTTACTAACATTCCTATTCCCTTAGAGAACGATATCAATCCCCGAGGCTTACCCCATACTATACTACAACGATTAGGTTCAGTGCCTAGAGGGTTGAAAAACTTACTCATAGAAAAGGAGGTTTTCTAGACCCCGAACGCGCCTTTCTGCGCACATCAAGTTTTTGGCGCCGCTGCCGGGGAATAGAATAGCTAGTTAGACTTCTATCTCGTTTAGGTTCCCTTGCTTAATTCCTATCAAGTAAGAGTTTTTTCTCATTTTCATTAGCTACCTTGTAGTCTATTCCCCTTCTTTATGTTTTTGTTCGTAACCTTGTTACTTATCACCATGGGTGACAATCCACCACCAAATCAACCACTTCCACTCAACCCACCACCACTTGACCCGCCAAGAGGCCGTAATCTTGGTGAATACTCTAGACCGAGCCATCAAGGTTCTAGGAACACCATTGAGCTCCCCGTTTAAGCTCAAACTACGGCCCTGCGATCCGAAACCATCCGGTTGATGCAAAACGGATGTGCATTCCATGGACTTCGTTCTGAAGATCCTAATCAGCATCTCAAGGATTTCCTAAAAATTGTTGACTCTCTCGACCTTGATGCTACCACACGGGAGACCACGCGCTTGCGTCTCTTCCAATTCTCTCTACGGGACCAAGCTAGTAATTGGCTTGAGCGACTTCCTGCCGGATCCATCTCGAGTTGGGATGATCTCACCACTCGTTTCCTCGCCTAATGTTTCCCACCGGGGAGAACTACCAAACTAAGGAATGACATCTTGATGTTCCAACAACGTCAAGGCGAAACTCTCTACGAGGCGTGGACTCGATTCAAGAACTTGCTCCATAAAGTCCCTCATTACGGCATCGATCTTTGGCTTCAAGTCCAAATCTTTTACGATCATGTCAATCTCTCAACTAGGCAAACCATCAACCAAGCGGCCGGTGGAAAACTTAGTGAACTTACCACGGAAGTATCGTGGGGTACAATAGAGGACCTTGCCCTCTATGACAACGAATTTTGGAATGACCCCCGTGAGTTGCTCAAAACCGTCAAGGCAATCTCCTTGCCTCCCATTGACTCACAACCTTCCAATCGTAGGATGCTCGAACTTGAAGATCCAGTCAAATTCCTAATGAGCTCCTACGAAAATCCTAAGCCCTCACGCCAAGTGAACAAAATCACTCTACCTTGTGAGTTATGTAGTGGTCCCAGGACACTCGTGATTGCACAAGATTCCCCGAACAAGCTTTTGTGGACTATGCCTTCTCACGTTCCGACGGAGCGGGAGAGAAGTGGTACACTTTCAAGCCCGAGCAAAATAACTTAGGAAATTCCTACAACCCCTCATGAAAAAATCACCCTAACCTTAGGTGGAGCCAAAACTCAAACCCGTCCCAAAATAACTCATCTAGTCCACCCAATAGGTCCCAACCAAACCACACCTCCTACAACAACCCTCCAAACACCGTAAATTGCACTAGTCTTGAGGGAATGGTGTCCAAGTTCATGTCATCTCAAGAAGTTCGATTGATTAAGATTGAAGCTGATTTCAAGCAATGACAAAGCGAGATGACAACCAAGCTCGACAGCCTCTTAAAATCCTTCAATGAACGGGATATAGGGGCACTCCCAAGTGACACCATAAAGAACCCAAAAGTGAATTCGATTTCATTAACACCATGTTCTTGCTCACTAAGGGAGAGTGCATATCCACGCCCCTCACACCCAAAAGTCCATTCGGTTAACGCCATCAACACGGGTTCCAAACGATCCATCATGAGATACCAACAACCTAAGCCAACGGTCCATCCAACTCTTGAGAAACCTATCAATCAAGAACCCAAACCCACTCTAGAAGAGAAATATAAGGAGCTCCACCAAGAAAAACCGGTTCTTGAAGTCTTGACTCATGCGCCTTATTATAATGCTTTAAAAGATAAATATGAGCAAGAACTAAAATTAGGAGAATGTGGGTCCGCACTTGTGCAAAACAAATTACCTAAAAAGTTAGATGATCCCGAGCTATTCATTCTTCCGTGTAGCATTGGAAATTCTAAAGCTTTCGACACATTAGCCGATTTAGGGTCAAGCATCAACCTTCTTCCGTTGTCCCTCCATAAAAGCCTTAACTTAGGAAAAATAGAACCAACGGAAACCATCTTAGGTTTAGCGGATGGTAGTATTGCATATCCGATAGGGATAATAAAGGATATGGTAGTACACGTAGGTCAATTAACTCTTTTGGCGGATTTCCAAGTGCTAGACATGAATAAGGACCCAACATGCCCATTGTTATTTGGAGGATGATTCTTAGCTACCGCTAGTGCCATAATTGATTGCAAGATGTCTAAGATAGTGGTAGGAGAAGGGAATGCTAGGTCAATTTATGATGTTAAGAAGCATATCTATTACAAAAAGGATGAACAAATACCCTATGAGATTATGTTGGATAGAAAACCATCTAGGTATGGACCTTGGACCAATAGAGATTTTGTAGGTCCTCAACGACCTTTCTATCTTGAAGAGACCTTCGTAAGTAATGCAACTCTCAATGAACAATAATTGACTGGGGACATTGAAGTGAACCCGTTCGAGGATACTTTAGTGTTTAGGAAGATGACCGAATTCCTAGGAACCTTGCCCATTAATCTTAACATGTATTGGTGGAAAGTTGAGAGTGAGAAGCCTAAGTATAATTGGAGTTGGGATAGACCACCTAGTGATGGGAATGGAGAATGGCACATTAGGATGAAAATCTATGATCCCGATGGAGAGAAGTTTGAAAAGGCATATCGAACTAAGCGTACTAATAAGAAGTTAAAAGATAAGTTTGATCCCTATGACATTCTTGAGGACAAACTTAATTACATGGGTACGTAGGAGCACGAATTCGAGTCTAGCTACAAGACTCATAAATAAAGAAAAGCGCTTCGTGGGAGGCAACCCATGCTTAATTGTTTGCTTGTTTTGTTTTTCAATTTTTGTGTGTCTTATATCTTTTTCATTGTTGTTAGTTCTCATGTGGGACTTTGTGAAAATGCTTTATTTTAACTTTAACCTCGTCTTAATTACATATAAAGGTATTTTACAAAAAGATAAGTGTAGGGAAGATCACATAAGTTTTTAAGAACATGAACATGAGAATTACAACTATTGAAATTGATATATATGTGTGTTTGTTAGAGTCAAATTCTTGTATCGAGTCATAATGGATGTTTTGCAGGAATTTTTCCAGGTTTTAAT
The DNA here is from genome assembly GCA_910596185.1 of Chrysanthemum makinoi. Lineage (NCBI taxonomy): Eukaryota > Viridiplantae > Streptophyta > Magnoliopsida > Asterales > Asteraceae > Chrysanthemum > Chrysanthemum makinoi. The sequence continues at coordinate 92,215,663 of OU343218.1, read as the reverse complement.
GATGTAATTTTTTCATAATTTTTGAAAAACGCGCAGACCACTTTCTGTCAGGACAACCTGACGGCGTCAGGATTAAAGCGATGACGTCGGGCTATGTAGAAACAGATTACTCAGTTTTTAGTTTTACTGCAGTTTATAAATTTTTGAAAATTCCCAGGTCTTAATTTTCCAGAAAAACTGCAAACATCCATTCCACAAGCATTATATCTTACTTGCTTTCTAGTGTAGTTGTGTGTCATATATAGTTTTATCGCCGATTTTATGTAAAGGTTTCGTCTGTTTTCTTATAAATGTGCAGGTTATATTGGGCAAGAAAAAGAAACATACATTGGATGAAGCTTATTACTTATGCATTCTTCTTGGAAAAGAATTTAACCTCAACTTCATACATATCCTACCGGATCCAATGCGTTAAGATAAAGGACGTGACAACTCAACCAACCAATAAAAGATAAATAGGGAGTAATAGTATCTAAGTGAACACATCTTTAATCATTATATGATCACACCTCAATTAAACATAGCTATCCGTAGTAATTAGATAATTAAATAATTAGTAGAAGTAGAGTAACCGGTAGAAGTACCACCCCATAACCAATTGCCCTGAGATTTTACCTTAGCTTTCTGAAAAACCATAAAAAAGACAATAAAAAGAAAAAGAATTATCCTCAACTCCACCTTCTTGTCATATATTTCTTACTAACATTCCTATTCCCTTAGAGAACGATATCAATCCCCGAGGCTTACCCCATACTATACTACAATGATTAGGTTCAGTGCCTAGAGGGTTGAAAAACTTACTCATAGAAAAGGAGGTTTTCTCGACCCCGAACGCACCTTTTTGCGCACATCAAGTTTTTGGCGCCGCTGCCGGAGAATAGAATAGCTAGTTAGACTTCTATCTCGTTTAGGTTCCCTTGCTTGATTCCTATCAAGTAAGATTTTTTCTCATTTTCATTAGCTTCCTTGTATTCTATTCCCCTTCTTGTGTTTTTGTTCGAAACCTTGTCACTTATCACCATGGGTGACAATCCACCACCAAATTAGCTACTTCCACTCAACCCACCACCACTTGACCCGCCAAGAGGCCGTACTCTTGGTGAATACTCTAGACCAAGCCATCAAGGCTATAGGAACACCATTGAGTTCCCCGTTCAAGCTCAAACTACGGCCCTACGATCCGAAACCATGCGGTTGGTGCAAAACGGATGTGCATTCCACGGACTTTGTTTCGAAGATCCTAATCAGCATCTCAAGGATTTCCTAAAAATCATTGACTCTATCGACCTTGATGCTACCACACGGGAGACCACACGCTTGCGTCTCTTCCAATTCTCTCTACGGGACCAAGCTAGTAATTGGCTTGAGCGACTTCCCGCCGGATCCATCTCGAGTTGGGATGATCTCACCACTCGTTTCGTCGCCTAATGTTTCCCACCAGGGATAAATACCAAACTAAGGAATGACATCTTGATGTTCAAACAACGTCAAGGCGAAACTCTCTACGAGGCATGGACTCGATTCAAGAACTTGCTCCATAAAGTCCCTCATCACGGCATCGATCTTTGGCTTTAAGTCCAAATCTTTTACGATCATGTTAATCTCTCAACTAGGAAAATCATCAACCAAGCGGCCGGTGGCAAACTTATTGAACTTACCGCGGAAGTATTGAGGGGTACAATAGAGGACCTTGCCCTCTATGAAAACGAAGGTTGGAATGACCCCCGTTAGTTGCTCAAAACCGTCAAGGCAATCTCCTTGCCTCCCATTGACTCACAACCTTCTAATCATAGGATGCTCGAACTTGAAGATCCAGTCAAATTCCTAATAATCTCCTACGAAATTCCTAAGCCCTCACGCCAAGTGAACAAAATCACTCTACCTTGTGAGTTATGTAGTGGTCCCAGGACATTCGTGATTGGACAAGGCTCCCTGAACAAGATTTTGCGGACTATGCCTCCTCGCGTACTGACTAAGCGGGAGAGAAGTGGTACACTTTCAAGCCCGAGCAAAATAACTTAGGAAATTCCTACAACCCCTCATGGAGAAATCACCCTAACCTTAGGTGGAGCCAAAACTCAAACCCGTCCCAAAATAACTCATCTAGTCCACCCAACCAAACCTCACCTCCTACAACAACCCTCCAAACACCAGAACTTCCACTAGTCTTGTGGGAATGGTGTCCAAGTTCATGTCATCTCAAGAAGCTCGATTGACTAAGATTGAAGCCGATTTCAAGCAACGACAAAGCGAGATGACAACCAAGCTCGAAACCCTCTTAAAATCCTTCAATGACCGAGATATAGGCGCACTCCCAAGTAACACCATAAGGAACCCAAAAGTGAATTCGATTTCATCGACTCCATGTTCTTGCTCACTAAGGGAGAGTGCATATCCATGCCCCTCACACCCAAAAGTCCATTTGGTTAACGCCATCAACACGGGTTCTAAATGATCCGTCATGAGATACCAACAACCCGAGCCAACGGTCCATCCAACTCTTGAGAAAGCTATCAATCAAGAACCCAAACCCACTCTAGAAGAGGAATATAAGGAGCTCCACCAAGAAAAACCGGTTCTTGAAGTCTTGACTCATGCGCCTTATTATAATGCTTTAAAAGACAAATATGAGTAAGAACTAAAATTAGGAGAACGTGGGTCCGAATTTGTGCAAAACAAATTACCTAAAAAGTTAGATGATCCCGGTCTATTCATTCTTCCGTGTAGCATTGGAAATTCCAAAGCTTTTGACTCATTAGCCGATTTAGGGTCAAGCATCAACCTTCTTCCGTTGTCCCTCCATAAAAGCCTTAACTTAGGAAAAATAGAACCAATGGAAACCATCTTAGGTTTAGTGGATTGTAGTATTGCGTATCCGATAGGGATAATAAAGGACATGGTAGTACACGTAGGTCAATTAACTCTTTTGGAAGATTTCCATGTGCTAGACATGAATAAGGACCCAACATGCCCATTGTTATTTGGAAGAGGATTCTTAGCTACCGCTAGTGCTATAATTGATTGTAAGATGTCTAAGATAGTGGTAGGAGAAGGGAATGCTAGGTCAATTTACGATGTTAAGAAGCATATCTACTACAAAGAGGATGAACAAATACCCTGTTAGGTTTCCATGTTTACAACACAAGCATCAATATGAAGAAATGAGATTGAAAGTGATCGGTTGAACAAATCACACAAAACACATGAATGAAAATGAAAACCTTTAGGCGTAGGATTATAGTGAAATGAACAACCAACCTTCAAATGAAGGTTTACAAAGGTATTTATAGGGGAAGGGAGCTAGGGCAACACTTCTAGTCCCTTCCTTCCTTATTGGATATGGACAAAGGCTTATGGGCTCTATACATAAGCCTTGCCATAATTACAAACATAAAAGCCTAATTAAGCTAACTATTACATATTGATTACTAACACTTGAGAAGTAGTTTAGGAGTGATTCCAACAATCTCCCCCTATGTGTTAGAAATTGATGTCTTCTTTAATAATGAACAGTTGTTGGTGCAGATGTAATAGTTGCTTTGACGTCTTCTGACATTCTTCTTTCTTGTGAGAAGAAGTGCCTTGATTCTAACAATCTCCCCAGTGTGAGGATCTTGTTTTCTTTGAAGTTTTCAGCTTTGAGGTCTTCTATTTCTTTGTTCTTTAATAGTTTGTTCCTTGTGGTAATTGTGATAGTATGTTGTTGTCAGCTACAGGTCAGCTTCGTTGCTCCAGCGTCTCCACGTCTTTCTCCAACATGCTCACACGCTCATTTGACAGTGAATTCCAGATGTGAAGTAGTTCTCGAGTCTTTATAACTTTGTAGATTCTTTGATTTGATGAAGAATCATTATGACTTTGTGTTGCCTTTGATATTGAGAGAACTTCTTTGGTGATGTTGTTGGTATGAGCATGTGAAGAATCAGCATGATCTCTTCCTCCCGCGAGCATCCATCAGCAGCAACATCTCTGGTACAGTCACGAACACCAATTGAGCATTGTAATCTTTTCATAAAGAATTGATTACTACAATTATTCTACTGATGAATGTGTTGATTCCATTCACCTTGGTCGGGCGAATCAGCCCTCCGAATCCCGTAAGGGACAATTGGCATTACAAGTTCAAGTAATGACCCACATATTCAGGACTCAATTCTTGAAAGGAATCTCCTTAGCGGGATTTCCAGCACTTACAAGTTCGAACTTCGAGAGTGTCAACAGCATAATATGAAGACACATCTCTAATTCTAGCAAAGTCTGTTCCTGAAACCGGATGCCCTCAAGAAGGCTAACACGATATACCGAAATACATCTATGGTTCAGGTGAGTCGCTGAGGTACACCGAAGCATCACCCCACGACTGTAGACCGTTTGAGACAACACTAAGCGTTACCCACAAGGAGTTACCGAAGTGACCTGCTGTCAGGGCTGTTTGATATTGACCCTGGCAGGAGTTTCATTCAATCACTGAGGATCATAGTTGTGAACCCCTCATAAATGTTCTTGACAGATTGCTAACATCTGTGAAGGACTCTAGAATAGTATCACTTGCGTCCTTATTGTTGAACGACAAGTAATGAAATGTTGAGTGTTCCTAAGAGATATTTTGATGAATCTCGAGGCTCTAGACTCAATAGTGTGCATTGGTTTTACTGAGCGGAGACTAGGGAGAGGGTCTCCTTCTTCAATACCAGCAATCTCTAAGAGAAAGCCGATAGTTTACGTAGGGTTCCCTGTGAGAATGAAACAAGCTTTTGTTGGGAGAAACTTGAGTGGTTAAGAAGGTTTAGTGCATGCGTCACTGGGTCCATGATGACTTTGATCTTCAATACCAGTGTCATCTAGTGACAACCAGTAGCATATGAGTTGAACCCGGTGTCTGCCCTAAGTTGAATAATCTGGAGGGCTATTTCTTTTCACCCTTTTCTTTACTTTTCTTTTTAATTCTTCAACTCCTTCTTTCTCCGATTCTCATTTTCTCCTTTTTATAATCATACCTAAGGACTTCTAAATTCTAACTATTGGTGGTGTCCTTGGTTAGATCCCTCCGGCTCTGGCGGATCATAGGACAATTATTACTAACCTTAGTCACCTTATAACTCCATGAATAACCTATGTTGCCATAAATGGTATTTTCATGAAAAATCTCTCAAATTGGTCATGAGTAAAAACATTTTGTACCACTGAATGAGTTTTATATTTTGCAGAAATACTCCCCCTCAACACGTGCTTAAGAGTTTTGACAGAAATCTGCACGTTGAGAGAAGAGCGCACACTTTTGAATTGAGCAATCTCAAGATAGACAATTCCCTGCGAGACACGGTTACATCACTGACTAGGTCAGCTTGAAGTTGTAAACACTCCTAGGTGAGGAGGTTTGACCCGTCAAGGTTCATGTCTACCAAGAGTTTCTCGAATGGTACATTCTACTAGGACAAGTCCTTTGCGAGACATGTTTACATCACTAGCGAACTAGCTTGAAATTATTACCCGTCTCGGACAAGTCTTTTCGAGTTACTAACATTTAAGAGCTCGTCAATACATTGGTTAAGTCTTTAGCACGAAGATTCAATAGCAATCCACAACATATTTCTTATCACATAATTTTTCTCCCCCTCAAAAATGGCATATAAATGGTATTTTTGACGAAATTTTGATATCGAATATGTCCATTTCGAGTTTTGTAGGAAGATTTCCACGAAGAACAATTTGTGAACAAAGTTTTAATCAAATAATCCCCCTCAAAAAGTGATATTAACTTTTGAGGTTTTGAAAATCATAAGGGGAAGTACTTGTTCTTTTGAGCAAAACTTTGAAAAATGAAAGTTTTGATAAGTTTTACTCAAAAGTAAGAAGCTTTTGCTCCTTTTATAAGGATTGTGGCACTGAAGCGTACCATAGGGTCCTTTCATTACAAGTACGGGTTGTACACTGTTATGTGTGCACAAGCCATAGTCAAATATTATAGATCAACACATCCAAATAATAGTGAAAGAAACAAATCAAGGAGTACCAGGAAGTCCGTCAATAACACCAGGAGTTCTGTCTGGACGTTGGTAGCCTGTTAGAGATATGTTTTGACGTCCACCCACGAAACTCTCCAAAGTCCTTATCTGATCCCGACGAAACAACCTTTCATCAATCCTGGTAATGATCTTCTTCGCATCCCTCCTTTCCCTAGAATTCCACCTTTTCTTCGACCCAATGCCTTGATGAATCTCCTTTAACCTATAAGCCATCCCATCCCGAACCTTCTTCAAAGTATGATTACAAAATTTGTGAAGCTCCTTGCACGTCATGAAGTAATTTCGGTGAAGTTCACTAGGGTAAACTACCCAAAATGGTTTCTTAATGATGGTGTACTGAGGAAGATGGTTGATATCGGGAAGGTCTAGTTGTGGTTTGGTTAGATTAACACGTTTCTGGTATGACTCCATGGCAAGTTGAATATCTTTGACACGTTCTTGGATAACGATGCTTCTGATGAGTATTAGCAATGACTTGATGTACTGGAGCTGGATGTTTGTGGAGAAATGTCGCATTCATCCTTGTACCTTGGCAAGGTACATATCTTCAATGTCATTGAGTGACAATCTCGGGAAATCCGCTTCAGAAAAGTCATATTCCTGTTCGTCTTGGCGTTTGACTACTATTTTCTTGAGGAATGAGTAGTCCCACTTAGAAGACAGGGTAACATGCATTATGGCAATGATCCGTTCGTTACTGAACACCTCCATTTTTGATTTTAGTACCTGGCAGCTTCTGTAGTAGATTCTTCTTCGTTCTGGCCAATGATGAATCCCATACAGTGCATCGAGGTCATACTTTTCCACATTGTCAAAAAACATATGTGTGGCTTCTTCCTCGATGGCTATGTTGTTTGAGTAGATTGCTGCCGAGAATGGGAAGGTGAGTGAGGTAGCGTATTTTGTGCTAACATCGCTACCATGCAGAAGAAATTCCAGGTCATTGTTGAAGAAATAACGGTAGGGAATCTTCGGTTGATTAGGTTGGACAATGGTAGGTAGTGGCTTAGTCCAGTCGGTGTAGTATGGAGCCTTGTCAGGTTTGGTGAAGTCGATATTGGATTCAGGGTTGAGCCAATCAATGTTGTTGGACATGGCTCGTGCTATGTTGTCGAGATGATATTCGACTTCTATTGCACTGGCTGAGTTGTCCTTAAGTAGTTGAAAAGAGTCATTCTTGATTCGTTTCAACTATGCTTTCATTATCTTTTTCACCTTGAACTTTTCCTATAAAATATTGACCTGCTCCATAGTTCTGCCATCTATCGGTTCTTGGCCTTTCGGTAACTGAGGGGTTGCTTCAAGAAGCTTAGAAAACCAGTCATATTCTTCAGTTTCGTCTTCATCTTGCCAGGATACAACTGATGTTGACTTTTTCTTCTTTGGCTTTGAGGATGATGCTGGTTGCTTCGTTGATGTAGAAGAAGGAGGTTGTTGTTAGGGCTCAGGAATCTCTTCGTCGTCACCACCAGTGTATTCAAAATAATCACCAGTTTTCTCCTTTAGTGGTGAAGATTCAGAGACCCGAGGTTTGTCTGTAGTAGGAGGACGTTGTGGAGATCTTCTGGAGGTGGAGGTCCTTTGGGGTGGTGGAGGCATAGTTGATGAATCGTCATTTTTCTTCTTACGTTTCGGCTTAGAATCCTTATCCACATCAAAATCGTCTCTTGGACGCTTAGCCCTTTCAGCTGCCGCTTTGCATGAAGTTTTGAGTTGATATTCCAGCAATGCCTCAAAAAGTTTAGCTTCGTCAGAAGTAAACGTTGCAAATCGTTTAGACATTTGTAAAACAAGCTTGGAAATCAACTCTGCATCGGACACAACCGCAGGCTCAATTGGATTGATTTGCATTGCTACAGGAGTAGATTGCATTGTTTGCTTGACCAATTGCATGAGATTTGGATAAAGTTGTCTGGTGAACATCTCTCTTGTCACTCCAGGGACGGTATCGAGAAGAAACTTGTGAGTATATTCTCTGAGCGTCTTGTCCATTTCCCCTTGGATATCTCTATTGAGAAACTGTTGAATCTGTTCCCTTTCATCAGAAAACTCGTTCATCACATCCTGAAGAAAGTTTAATCTGTCGGCCAGTTGATTTAATTTCTTGTTGACCACGTTTTTCTTCCTTACTTGCCTGACAACTTTCACAATATTTGTCTTCGCACGTAATGCCCAAGTATCGGTCGGTTTCTTTACAGATCTGGATGCGGATCTGGTGGTGTCTTTGGATGGTGGTGGAGATGAATAAGACGATGAGTCAGACGAAATGATTCATGAGAAGGATCTGGTTCATTTGGAGGCTCAGAAGTTTTTTCTTGGTTATGGTCAGGACTATCTAGAAGATAATCATCAGCTTCTTTTTCAGCTTTAGCCTGTTCTTCCGCTTTTACCCTGGCTTCTTCTTTAGCTCGAGCTTCCTCTTCAGCTCTTTCCCTATCAGCTTCCTCAATATCTTCATCTGTAATCCTTTTATCCTTCTCCTTTTTCTATTCTTACTTAAAGTCGAAGATGATATTATCTTCTTGCTGCTTTTGTTCAGATTCGTGAGTGGTGGTACCAGTTCCCTTATCGGGTTGATTAACCGCATCGAAAACTGGTGTGGTTAGTGCACCTACACTTGAACCTCCAGGGCCTCTTGTTTGATCGCGATTAAATTCCAAAGCAGCATGTTGAATCCTTAGTTTCTTGAAAGTTTTGTGGTATTCTTTCTCTTCATCCTTTGTTTCTTCATCTGAAATATCTTCTTCTTCCTGCTCTTCACTGGAGTCTTACCCTTATCAACTTTAGGACTAAGAGGTTTTTCTACAGTTGTCGTATCATCTGTAACAGTTTCCGAGTAGTGAACCTCTTCATTCGTGTCAGTATCCTCAGAGTCATCGTCCTTTAATTTAAGTGCCGTTTGAGGATTAGGAACTGCAACCTTTAAAGAACTTTCCTTTTGAGAGAGTGAGTTCTCTTTGGATACTTGTGGGTACTTCTAGTGCTTGCTGCACTTCCAGCACTACCTCTCCTGGTCCTTTTAACTGGTATGGCTGAAGACTTTTCATCTATGAAGCCAACTTTGCCTGTTGTAACTGCTTTATGATATCGTGAGTATGATTGAAGTTGCTTGATATCGTCAGTGAGAAGGCAGTCAGGCAAAACTGCACCTTGTTTCTTTGTTGTTGAGTCTTTGAATCTGACAACATTAAGAGTAGGCTCAAACAACACGGAGTGATGGTTGGGGTCATCAAGTCTCAAGGGAATGTCCAGATTATTCCCGAGTATCCTTTGGATCAACAGCTTGGTGTATATGATGTAGGGGATCTTGGTACCAGGCTTCTTGAGGTTAGACATCATGTCTTCCCAGATCAGAGTTGCGAAGTCAATGTGCATCATGTTGACCATGCCCCAAAATATTTGTAGTTCCATGAGCTTAGGATGCTCATAACCACTATCACGTCCCGAAATTGATTTAGCTATCATGATGTATAGAGTTCTCCATGGCTGAGGAATGTTCTTTAGATCCACTAAAGAATGTTTAGTGATGATCCCAGCAGCTTCATCATAGCCAATATTGACCATGAATTGGAGAGTAGCCTCTTCCGAAGGAGTAGCAACATAATCAGCATGCTGAATGGTAGGAAGAAGGAGAATTTCCCTTAAATCTGCAACAGTGATGGTGACTTGTTTGTTGTTGAGTGTCACCGTAACAGCATCTTGACCATCGATCTTCTTCATGGTATGCCAAAAATGATGAATATAGATCTTCGGTACTGTTGCAGAGTTTGTGAGCATGTTCTTGTAGGGATGAGTCTTCAGAATATACACAGCAATATGACACGAAGACTCAGAGCACGTGAAGTTATCAAAGTCCACTTTGAGATTATTCTTTCCAATCTTCATCTGGTAACCGGTTGGGAAAATATCTTCCACTGTGAGTACATTTGGTGCGTTAATGTTTTCCATTTTGACGTCCATATTGTGATCTGAAAGATATTGATCCAAAAGAACCAACATATCGAAAGACATTATGTTAGTCAAAAGTTGATTTTATTGACCAATTATTGAATATGTAATGTTGATGAATGTTACGAGTCCAACGTCACTTGTTTGTCCAATAGTCCAAAATAGTCGTGATAAGTTTCGTGAGTTTATTAATTTTGAATTTTAAAGTCCAAATTTTCACTCATTCACACAACATATTAACCATTATAGCTTATTAGTATTTTGGTTTTGTGACGTTATGATTTATTTGTTTACAAGTGTGTACGCGAAACAATTCATGATTATGGTTAAAAATTTTGGATTATGCGTAAAAAGTAAGCTTATGCGTAAATAGTAGTAACCATACGCGTAAGCATAAGCTTATGCGTAGGAACTCCTCTTACGCGTAAGAAATATTATGCGTAGGAAAAGAGGCTTGGCATAGAGCTTACGCGTAAGCGTATGTGGGAGCTTATGCGTAGGGTTTACTCGTAAGAGTAATAACCTGAAATAAATTCATCATAACACATTCATTAACATTTTATTCAGATCCTTTCAATCTCTCACGGAATCACAATCATACACAGTTACGCGTAGGATTTACTTATGCGTAAAACTTAAACCCTAGGGATTCAAATATTACGAGTAAGAAATCCAACCATAGAACATGCACCAAATTGTTTCTGGTATGCCTTAGATACTATATGAATGTGTTGCAACAAGTTTTAACATCAAAAACCTTAAGAATCAAAAGTCCTTAATTCGTATGAGTCTTAAACCCTAAATCTCAATATCTTACAATTCATATATCTGGGCAAGGATTAAGAGTGGTTTAGGTCAATTAAGCATGTAGAAAACATCATACAACCATCTAATTACACAGAAACACTCACAAATAAAAACCCCCAAAACTCACGCATAAACCCTAATTTTGAAAAATGATTAATCGACGTTTCTGGGTGGATTTTGTTGTAAGAAATAGTTTTAGAATGATTATAATAACGTTTTAACACACTCTTTTCAACAACAAACATGTTAGCCTTAATAGTTTTATTAGAAGTGATGGTCATTCACGATTAGAAACTTTGTAACGTGTGTTAGATATTGTGCTAGAATAATCAACGGGCTCGTGGATTGGACTAAGCTAAATGGCTAGGCGTTAGGATAAGCTTGCCTTGTATAAGTCCAAGCAACCCAATCCAATCCATGTCCAACCCACGAGGCCCATGGAAAGCCTTTTAGGGCATCTAGTCCCTTAGACTATAAATACCCCTCAAATGGTCATTTGAGGGGTGTGCTTGAAAGTGTGTGTGTGTGTTTTCCTTTGAAGTAATACAACATATTGTGTTTATCTTTCTCTCCACATACACGGTTTGTATAAACATCAAGTCACCATCTTTCTTAATCTTTCCTTCTTTGTTTAAGCTTTATGTTTGTGTTTGGGTTGAACGTGTTCTACGCGTAGCATGGTAAACGTGGTGATACTTGTGTTTGTTAAGTGGGTTTGTGATAAGGTTGATATATCTTAGGTACTAACAATTGGTATCAATCGCCTAACAATGGTTTAGGAGTGTTTGGTTGAAGTTTTTGTTTGTGTAAGTGTTACGCGTAAGCTCTCGGTCTTCAAAAGTGGTTACGCTTAAAACTTTACTTTTTGCACTTTAATCTTCAAGATTCTTATGGTTTGAGGTTATTATAGTGTTAAGGAGTCTAGTTTTTGGAAAAAGTTTGAAGCTTTACACGTTTTACATCATTTTTAAACTCGTGTTTTTGAAGGTGGTCATTTCTACTCGTAACTTTTCTAAGCACTTTGGGTGAAAAAGGTCAACATTTTTGGGTTATTCGAGTGTTTTTAAGGCTATCTGTGCAAAAGAAATCATTTGAATCGTTGGAAATTTCTTACGCGTAGAAGTCAAAAAGTCAAAACCCTAGTTTTCTACGCATAACATTTTGGTGAAGAATCTTCGAGATATAACGGTTACTCAGTGCTTCCCTCACTTGGATAAGTGTGTGGAACACTTCGACTTGTGGATATCCCTTACGCTGTGACAGTGTAAAGGATTTTTGGTTCTTAACCATAGTTTACGAGTAAGCTAAAAGCTTACGAGTAACTCTACGCATAACTTCACAATTACGCGTAAGGTTTACGAGTAACTTTTTGTCTACGCATAAGCTTAAGGTTACGCGTTAGATCTTTGTTTCACGCATAAGGATTCCTACGCCTAAGGTGATTACGCATAAGATCCTACGCCTAAGATCCTACGCATAAGATCCTACGCATAAGCACAATCTCTACGCCTAAGCCTCGTCTACTCGTAACTTCTGTTTCTACGCCTAAGCTCTTTCTACGCATAAAGGTTTAAAAAAAAAAAAAAAAAAAATTAAATTTAAATTTTTGAGGAGACTAAACGTTCAATTTTTACGCGAAATTCAAATTTTGGTTTAACTGTGAAAATTTTGGTCAAAAATTCAAATTGTTTGGGCCTAAATTCAAATTTTTCGGGTCAAATTTGGCGTCAAAATTGTCATAACTCAAATTTTTCATACGTCCTTAGAATTGATTTTTATAGTGAATTTCAAATTTTGGGCGAAATTTTTTAAGAACCAAGGTTACGAGTACGACTTTCAGAAAACCTCAAACGGCAATATCTTCTACAACACAACTCCTTTATCGTTGAATCGATCCTACATCAACTTTATCATAACATACCTTCATCAATGGCAACTCAACAAGACATTCATGCAGCCGGTGCCGAAAACCGTCCTCCTATGTTGGAAAAAGGTGGTTATCTTCAATGGACAAGTCGAATGCTTCGTTACATCAAGACAAAACCTAATGGAAAATTGATGATCAAATCCATTCAGGATGGACCCTTCATACCTCGACAAGTCCAAGACCCTGGAAATGCTGATGCAACACCTCCCGTCCCACCATTTTTCATCTTCAAAAAGACACTGAATACTCTGAAGAGGATCAGAAACAAGTCGAAGCAGATGACATGGCAATTCATATTATACAACTGGGTTTACCAAGAGACATCTTTGCTGCTGTAGACAGTTGTGAAACTGCTTTCGACATGTGGGAACGTGTTAGGCGACTTTGTCATGGAACAGAAATCGGTCAACAAGACACAGAGAACAAGTTGCTAACTGCATGGGAGAAGTTTACATCTACTCCAGGAGAATCCATTGAATCCTACTATGGAAGGTTTTGTACTTTAATGAATGAGCTGATCAGAAACAAGTTGACACCCAGAACTATCGTGAGCAACATCAAGTTCTTGAACAATCTACCAGAAGAATGGGGACGATATGTCACTATTGTCAACCAAACAAAGGACTTACATCAAGTGAACTTTGATCAACTTAACGATTTTCTGAAACAAAACCAAAATGAAGTGAATGAAGTCAGGCAAGAAAGATTAGCAAAGAATCATGATCCATTGGCACTCATTGCAAAGACTCAAACTTCAGTGAATACACAACAACAAGCTTCATCATCTTCCACTAACAACAACTTGTAGCAATACATCCCTCAACAACAAAACTATCCACCTGAACAGCAACATTACCAGGAACAAGGAATCACTGATCTTGAAATGGAACCAGAAGAAGCTTTGTCACAAGCATTTGTATTCTTGGGTAAAGCATTCAGAGGTCGCTATTCCACACCAACTAACAACAACCAAAGGATTTCATCAAACACTCGCATAGGAAAATTGCACAGCCGGGTGTGAACATGGGCACTCAAGGTCAAATGGTTGGAGTTATTGGGAATCAGCAGAGATATGCTACTGGATTTCGCATGGGTAATCAGGCGGTTCGAATCAGGGTAATCAGATGGGTCAGAATGTTGGAAATAGAGTAGTGGGTAATCAGAATGGGAATGTTGCAGCTCCAGTCGTTGGGAATTTCGGAAATGTGAATCAGGGTAATCAGGTTAAGTGTTATAACTGTCAAGGATTGGGTCACATGGCAAGGAATTGTCCAACTAAGCCGAAAAAGAAGGATCTTGCGTATCTTCAGAAAGCTATTCTGTTAGTACAAAAGGAACAATCTGGACTTCAATTGAGTTTTGAGGAACATGACTTCATGGCTATTATGGATGATTTGGAAGACCTCGAGGAACTCAATGCAAACTGCATCTTCATGGCAAATCTTGAGGAGACTAAGTACGACACTGATTCTGACGCACCTCCTGTCTATGACGCAACGCATGTCGAGGTACCAATCAGCGATCCATGCTATAACAATGTTATATTTGATGTGTTTACTCATGACGAACATCATTCTGTGACATCAGCACCTACTTATGATACATACATGGACAATCCGAGTTGTAGCAATACTAACTCTGAAACTCCAAATGTGGATCCTAGTGGAGGCTTGTGGCACAAAATCTTGAGACGATGAGGAAACTCGTGCTTATTTTGAATTATTAATCAACAACTGTGGCATTGAAATTGAGAAAGTTAAAAAGGTCAATCGCGATGTTAAGGCAGCGAATGCCAAATTGACCGCTGAGCTTGAGAGTTACAAGGAGAACGCAAAAGCCTTTGAATTTCAGAAAAACAAAGAATCGAAATTAGAAATTGGTTATCGAAATTTGGTTTCTAAAGAAAAAGAATTGCAAATCAAGTATAACACACTTGATGTGAATTCGAACTTGAAAATTAAATCTTTAAACAAGGAAATTTCTGATTTAAATAACCAACTTTCCAAACAAAAAGACATGTTTTCTAATCTTGAAAAAGAGAAGAAGCAGTTGATTACTGATTTTTCAAAACGAGAAGATTCTCTTCTTGATGAAATTCTTGATAAGAATGAAAAGATTAAAACTTTGGAAAATTTGCTTCTTAAAACGGGTCATTCTGCTCAAACAATCAAGATCTAATCAAGTAAATCCGCGTTTTCATACTAATAATAGAATGGCACTTGGTAACGACCCTTCTTCGTTCCTCAAGAAAGCTCAAAAATCTCAGAATGTGTTAAACAATGGAAATGTTTTACATGAACCCATTATTGTTCGTGATTCTCTTGAAACGTTAGAACTATCTGAGGAGAGTAGATCAAAACTGAAACAAAAGAATCTGGAAATCAAACCTATTGATTATAACAAATGGAACAAAATTAACAGAATTACTTTTGTCAATCAAAAAGAAAAGTCAAAGTTCTCCATCACACAAAATGTTTCAAACAAAGAGTCAACTCCTGCTTCAAAATCTGTTTCAAAACCATTCGTTGTCTCAAAATCTCTTTCGAACATTGAACAAATGTCTTCAAACAATCCTTTTAACTCAAGTGATGTGAGAAGTATTTTAGACAATGTGAAAAAAGAGATTGCGGATCTTCAAGAAACTATTAAAACTAAAACCACTATTACACCTAATAACTGGTTCTCTAGTTTTGATATTGAACAGAGAAAGTTTTTGAAACTCAAATTGCCCCTCAGCTGAATGCCATCGGTGCAAGGGTAATTCATTTTGAACAAGCATTTTTGAAAGAAAGCAGTGACTTTGTCAAGGACCATAAAACCCTGGTAAAGCAAGCTAACGACCGTGTTGAACAAATCAAAATTTTGGAAACTTTAAATGACTCTCTCTTCGAAGATGTTACGACTCTGATATTATGTCCATTATTTTGCAAACATATTCGTTGAAGATCATGAAAGACTCGATCTGAGACCGCCGAAATTGTTTCAAAATATGAAAAAGCTCTTGAAAAACTTGAAAAGAAAATGTGTCATATTTTAAACAACTTGATCGAAAAACTGAGGAATGCAAATATGACAAATTGTCGTATGAGCGTGCCTACAATGACATGAAAGCGAAAAATGATCTTTTGAGGGCTCAGTTGGAAAGTCAAAAAGGAAAGGCGTGGATCTTGTGATTAAAAAACCATTGACTGCGGAGAAAGCAAATGATCCCAAACCGGTTTCCAAACCAAAAATGTCTGTTTCTATGCCTCCTCCAAAAGTCAATGAGAAAAATGTTTCATCAAAACCAGTCACTCCACCTGCACTACCTAAACAAAATGTTGATAAGGGAAAAGCGGTTATCGAGAAACCAAAATTTTTAATACCTGGCCTTTTTAAGATGAGTACCACTAATGCGTCTGCCTCCACATCTAAACCATATGGAACAAATGACATAAGTTTAGATAAGCACTCTAAAGAGACTAGGAAAGCTGAAACCACTTCTCTTGATAACATAGTGAATCCTAATGCGTGTGCCTTACCTTCTACAGGACTAGGAAGCACCTCTAGAAGCAGCAGACTAAAGCCTAAGAGCAATACAAGGAACAATAGAGTCTCGCAAGCCTCTAAGAGTAGTAGCTTGAATAAAGAGAAGAAAGTAGAAGAACACCCTAGGAATTTACCGTTTTTGAATAAGAAAGACATTTCATCTGAATGTAATGAACCTATGAAATCTGCTAAGTTTAATGAATCTGTTGAATCTGTTTGTTTAACTTGCAAGAAATCTTTATCTAATGTTCATGATGATTGTGTTTCTAAGAATGAGATTGTTAAGCCTGTTAAGAAGAATGTTCCCAAAAGAACTTATGCTAAACGAATAGGAAGCCTAGTTGCGAGACTTAGGATTTACACTACTGATAGGGAGCATAATGTTTACTTTAGGGATGACATTTGGAAACCCACAGGTAGAACTTTCACACTCCAGAATGGTACAATGAGTGACCAACGGAATACCCAGTTGAAAACTTCTTTGAGTGTGATTCGGATTTTACCTCTAACCCAACGGAACCAAAATCAAAACGGTTTCCAAAATCTTCTTCTTCTGTTATTGGCGGGTTATCGAAATATGTCTTTGGATCGTCGACTCGGGTTGCTCCAAGCACATGACCGGGAATCTGAAGGCTGCGATCAATTTCGTTTGGAAATTCATGGGAACCGTACGTTTTGGAAATGATCATGTAGCAGCTATCATGGGTTATGGAGATCTACCTTTTGGAAATTATTTGATCACTCGGGTTTACTATGTCGAAGGATTGAGACACAATTTGTTTTCAGTCGGACAGTTTTGTGATGCAGATTTAGAGGTTGCTTTTAGGAAAAATGCTTGCTTCGTTAGAAACTTGGATGGCACTGATCTCTTAACTGGGAATCGTGATACAAACTTGTATGCTATCGACATCAATCAAATGGCCTCTTCATCACCAATATGTCTTATGACACGTGGATCTGGAACACAGTCCTGGTTGTGGCATAGAAGGTTATCCCATCTCAATTTTGACACCATCAACAAAATTGCCAAAGACAACATCGTCAATGGACTTCCAAAATTCAAATACACCAAGGATCACTTATGTCCATCATGCGAACAAGGAAAAAGCAAAAGAGCATCATATAAACCTAAATCCGTACCTAGTTCGGAAGAAAAGTTGCATATGTTGCACATGGACTTATGTGGCCCAATGAGAGTTGAAAGCATTAATGGGAAAAAGTATATTCTTGTTATCGTCGATGATTATTCGAGATATACATGGGTTAAGTTCCTGAGATCAAAAGACGAAGCACCAGGCATCATCATCACCTTTCTGAAACGTATTCAAGTACTTCTTCAAACTCCAGTAAGGGTTGTAAGAACAGACAACGGCACTGAATTCACTAATCAAGAGTTAAGAACTTATTTTGAAGATGTTGGAATCACACATCAGACATCAGTTGTTAGAACTCCACAGCAGAATGGGGTAGTTGAAAGAAGAAATAGAACTCTTGTGGAAGCTGCTCGCACAATGCTAATCTTTTCTAGTGCACCGTTATTTCTGTGGGCTGATGTTGTTGCCACTGCTTGTTTCACTCAGAACCGATCCCTTATCCATCCAAGATTCAATAAAACCCCATATGAGCTTGTGAACAACAGAAAACCGGATATCTCTTACTTTCACGTGTTTGGCGCTTTGTGCTATCCTACGAATGACAGAGAAGATCTTGGAAAACTGAAAGCAAAAGGTGATATTGGAATCTTCATTGGATATTCCGATAACTAGAGGGCATTCAGGGTGTATAACAGGAGAACTAGGAGGATCATGGAGACGATGAATGTGAAGTTTGACGAACTTTCACAAATGGCTTCTGAGAGACTCTCTCTAGAACCCGCACTAAACCGACAGACTTCTGGACACATGAGTTCAGGACTCGTACCTCAAAGAGCTCAATCAACTTCGTTTGACAATCCTAAAGAACTAGAATGGGAGAATTTCTTCGAGTTAATGTTCGATGAATACTATGGTGGAACTTCGACAAATGCATCAAACCATCATTCCGCTGCAACCGCTCAAAATCATCCTCCACCACCAATAGAAGATGCATCTACAACGGTCGAAACCAATGCACCAATTCCATCTACATCTACTACAGTTATTGCACCCGTTCTACCAGCAGTTGATGAGCAAAACCAAAATCACAACGATGCAACGTTAGATGACGACTTATTTGAAAACCCGTTTGCTACGAAATCAGCTGAATCATCTTCTAGCTTACGAGAACCATCTAACTCGCATACGTATAACCAACGGTATCCTTCTACTCTGAAGTGGACAAAAGACCACCCAATTGAACAAGTTATTGGTGAACCTTCAAGGCCAATTCAGACGAGGCGTAACTTGCCACCGATTGCGACTTATGCATTTACCTTTGCTCAATTAGGAATATAGAGCCAAAGAACATTCGCGAGGCAATGGCAGAACCCGCATGGATAGAAGCGATACAGGAGGAACTTCTCCAATACCGTCTACATGACTCTTGGGATATGGTTCCAAGACCAATTGACATTTGCGTCATTGATCTCAAATGGTTATGGAAGAACAAAAGGGATGAAGAGATGACTGTAATTCGCAACAAAGCTCGTCTTGTGACCAAAGGATACAGACAAGAGGAAGGGATAGACTTTGAAGAGTCATTCGCGCGGGTAGCTAGACTAGAAGCAGTCAGGATATTCTTAGCCTACGCCGCTCACAAAAACATCACGGTTTATCAGATGGACATTAAGACCGCGTTCTTGAATGGAACTCTGAAAGAAGAAGTGTATGTGAGTCAGCCAGAAGGCTTCAAAGACATGGAACATCCAGACTACGTCTACAAACTCAAAAAGGCAATCTATGGATTGAAACAAGCTCAGAGAGCGTGGTATGACGAACTGTCCTCTTTCCTTATCCTAAACAATTTCACCAAAGGCACAGTTGATCCTACCTTGTTTACACAAAAATGAAAAAACGACATTTTGATTGTTGATTTATGTGGACGACATCATCTTTGGGTCCACCAATCCGAATCTTTCAAAACATTTTGAAAATCTCATGAAAAGCAAATTTGAAATGTCCATGATGGAGGAACTAAAATTCTTTCTTGGTTTACAAATACATCAGTCCCCTCGTGGAATTTTTATAAATCAAGCTAAATACACAACTGAGATTTTGAAAAATCATGGTATGGATAGTTGTGACTCTGTCGGAACACCAATGGTAACTTCACCAAAAATTGGAGCCGATTTGTTTGGTAAACCTATTGATCTGAAGAAATATCGGAGCATGATTGGTTCTCTCATGTATCTTACTGCTAGTCGACCAGATATTCATTTTTCTGTTTGCTTATTAGCACGGTTTCAGGAAAAGCCTACCGAACTGCACCTCAAAGAGGTTAAAAGGATCTTTCGGTACCTGAAGACATCCACTCACATGGGAATTTGGTATCCGAAGGAATCCGGATTTGATCTAATTGCCTTTTCAGATGCAGACCACGCAGGTGATCAAGTTACAGCAAAAAGTACATCCGGAGGAGCACAATTTTTGGGTGAAAAGTTAGTAAGCTGGTCTTCAAAGAAACAAGATTGCACTGCACTATCAACCGCTGAAGGTGAGTATGTGTCTCTATCTGCGTTTTGTGCTCAAGTTCTATGGATGAGAACACAACTCACAGATTATGGCTTTACTTTCGATAAAATACCTATGTATTGTGACTCGAAAAGTGCCATAGCCATATCATGCAATCCTGTTCATCACTCAAAGACTAAGCATATCCGTGTCCGCTATCACTTCATCAAAGAGTACGTTGAAAATGGTACTGTTGAATTATTCTTCGTGAAGACTGATTACCAACTCGCCAATCTATTAACTAAAGCCCTTCCAAAAGAAAGGTTTGACTATTTAGTTCGACGAATTGGAATGCGAAGCCTAACCTCTGAGGAGTTAGAACGTCTTCTCGATTCTTCTTGAAAATGATTTTCCAAAAAGCTTCGCTGTAAATATTTTTGAAAAACAAAATAAAAAATTTGAAAAACCAACAAAAGCAAAATATAAAAATATAAAACTTTCAAAAAATACAAAAACAATATAAAATCAAAAATCCAAAAATATTCTTCTCACGACATGTCTCTTGTATAATCGATATTCTGTACGTTTCTAGAAATGTCATTCAACAATGATACGGGTATGTACAGATGCTTGAGCGAGAGTTCTTTAATTTGTTTTCTAAAACATGTCGTTTCTCAAAATTTCTTCAAATAATGGCTTTCGTATACTTCAGTACGAAACCCGGACTAAAATGATGACTTTTGATTATTTTTCAAATCAAAACTCGTGCTTTTATAGTAAAATCAAGTGTACGCTTCAGTGCACTACATTTAAAAATGGTGAGAAATCATCATCATCTTGAGCACCTTTTCAAGATTGTTCAAAAAGATTTTTTTCAAAATCTTTCAAAATATTTTGTGCTCAAGATAACTCCCTCTAAAACCCTTTAGTTGATTATGCTTTATTAAAGGGGGAGTATAAAACTAAAATGTTCCAAATTCATGCTTAAATCAAATCCGTTTGTCTCCCCAAAAGATTCTAAAATGTTGTTTAATCCGTTGATATAAAAAATATCACGAATATGCTATTTTTGAGAAGGAGGAGACGTGATCTAAAAGTTTTAATGATCGTTGGTTGAATCTCAAAATGAGCTCGACTCAGACGTAACCAATGAATTGACGGGAATCTAAGTCAGTAAATGTACCATCTCGAGAAACTTGTGATAGATATGCACCTTCATGGGTCTAACCTCCTTTTCAAGGAGTGTTTACAACTTCAAGTTAGTTATTAGAGCTAGTTGTCACCTAAAAACTGACAATGGAACTCTTTAACTAAGCAACGTAACTGTGTCTCGTGGGGAATTGTCTATCATAAGCTGATCAATTCAAAAAGTGCAAACTCTACCCTCTATGTGCAGATTTCTGTCAAAACTTATAAGCACATGTGAAGGGGGAGTGTTTCTAAAAATATAAAACTCCCGGAGTGTCTCAAACATGTTTTCTATCATAAACACTGTGAGAGATTTTCAAGAAAAATGGTTTTGTGGCAACAATAGGATAGTCATGGAGTTATAAGGTGACTAAGGATAGGAAAATTCGTCCTATGATCCGCCAGAGCCAGAGGGATCTACCCAAGGACATTAGCCATAGTTAGTATTAGAAGTCCTCAGGTATGATTGAAAAAATGAGTAATGTGAGAAAGGAGAAAGAAGGGGTTGAAGAATTAAAAAGAAAAGTAATGAAAAAGGGTGAAAAGAAATAGCCCTCCATATTCAACCTTAGGGCAGAAACCGGGTTCAATTCATCTACTACTGGTTGTATCTAAGTTGACACTGGTATTGAAGACAAAGACGTCATGGATCCAGTGACGCACTGGGAACCCTACATAATCTATCGACTTTCTCTTAGAGATTGTTGATATTGAAGAAGGAGACCCTCTCCCTAGTCTCCGCTCAGGAAAACCAAAATGCACTATTGAGTCTAGAACCACGAGATTCATCAAAAGATCTCATAGGAACACATGACATGACATCGCTTGTTGTTCATCTATAAGGACACAAGTGATATATTTTAGAGTCCTACGCAGATCTTAGCAATCTTCCAGAAAATTTATGAGAAGTTTCATATCTGTGATCTTCAGTGATTGAATGGAAACTCCTGCCAGGGTCAACATCAAGCAGCCCTGACAGCAGGTCACTTCGGTAACTCCCCGTGGATTACGCTTAGTGTATCTCAAATGGTCTACAGTCGTGAGGTGATGCTTCGGTGTACCTCAGCGACTCATCTGAACTGTAGATGTATTTCGGTATATCGCGTTATCTCACTTGTGGGACTCCAGTTCAGGAACGACCCTTGTAAGAATTAGAGATGTGTTTTCATACTATGCTGTTAACACCCTCGAAATTCAAACTTGTAAGTGCCGGAATCCGCTTATTACTAACTGTTTTTATGTTTTCTTCTTATGGAAGCTCCGGAGCGGATGGATCGTGCAGACTCGCCACATGCTCATACCAATGACACATGAAAGTTCTCATCATAATCAAAGGCTACACAAAGTTTAAAGACTCGAGAACTACATCATTGGTAACCAAAAGTCAAATAGAAGTGTGAGCATGGTGGAGAATAACGTGGAGACACCTAACCAACGAAGTTGACAACGGCAGACAACCACATTATCTGATCACAAAGCATGAAGGAACAAAGAATCAAGACTATTCTATATCTACGCACAAAGTTCGAGCTCAAGAAAAGTAAAGACCTAATCAAGTGGAGCATCATTTGAATGACCACCCCTTAGGGGGAGATTGTTAGCCTTAATAGTTTTATTAGAAGTGATGGTCATTCATGATTAGGAACTTTGTAACGTGTGTTAGATATTGTGCTAGAATAATCAACGGGCTCGTGGATTGGACTAAGCTAAATGGCTAGGCGTTAGGATAAGCTTGCCTTGTATAAGTCCAAGCAACCCAATCCAATCCATGTCCAACCCACGAGGCCCATGGAAAGCCTTTTAGGGAATCTAGTCCCTTGGACTATAAATACCCCTCAAATGGTCATTTGAGGGGTGTGCTTGAAAGTGTGTGTGTGTGTGTGTTTTCCTTTGAAGTAATACAACATATTGTGTTTTTCTTTCTCTCCACATACATGGTTTGTATAAACATCAAGTCACCATCTTTCTTAATCTTTCCTTCTTTGTTTAAGCTTTATGTTTGTGTTTGGGTTGAACGTGTTCTACGCGTAGCGTGGTAAACGTGGTGATACTTGTGTTTGTTAAATGGGTTTGTGATAAGGTTGATATATCTTAGGTCCTAACAAAACACCCAAAACATGATTGCATGTTTATACGCATATGTGTAAACATGAAATAAAGCCTAGGAAAAATCTAACCGTTGGTTTTCTGTATAAATCAAAACCTATGTTTAGAATATCACCTAGAATCAGTAACCACTTACAAATTTGAGGTTAAAAGCACGAATATGAAGATTGATGCTTAGGCGTAGGATGATGGTGGTTGTGATATTAAATGTAAGAAATAAATGATTTAGAAAATTTGGTGGAGAGTGTTAATATAATTAGTTTAAACTTTTGACAACTTTGGTCCCTCCACCTCAACCATTTTCATCCATAGCCCATAACTTCCATTTAGGTTAAGTATAAAGTGTAATTTTGGAAATAAACATTAAAGACACTCCCCCTTGACTTTGAAAATATTGAAATTTTATAAATTTGAGTCCGAGGAGTGTCAAGAAACAAGAAACATAACCACCAGTATCAAAGATACAACCAATTCTGGTTAACATGCAAGTACAGGGTTTTATGAAACAGAAAATATTTACTTTCTCCCCCTCAATACTTGTTCAGGAAAAATGTGAATAGTTTGATAGAACAAAGTGTTGAATGAAGTTTTGTACTTGCCATGTTTGAAAGAAATTAGATAGAAGAATATTTTTGAATTTTATCAGATTTTATATTTTTTTGTATTTTGTTTTTGAAAAATATTTACAAAAGAGGTTTTGGTGTTTGACTGGTTTTAAGATTATTTTAAAAGTTCATCCAGTTCCTCTGGAGTCAAACACCTCATACCAATCTGGTGGACCAACTCTGTTAGCCTCGCTTTTTCTAAAGATAACGTCACTTACGTGAAATGGACTAGATGCGTAGTATACTTTGCCCTTAGGGACTAGTATCGTGTAAGTGGCAAAGATAGAGCCTATAAATACCCCTCATGACTCTCCATGAGGGGTGAGGTGAATCATTTGGTTATTTGTGTTGTGTGTGTTTATCTTAATAAAACCTTGTGTTTTCTCCTCCCTCTCTCTAGTTTCTCTCTCTAAAAAGGATGAAGATCTTCATCTTCTTCCACCAACCCCGACCTCCAAACCACATAAATCATATATTAATCGGTCCTGAAAATTGGTATAACGAGCCCAGGTTTTTGTTTGTTGATTTATTGTGGTTTTTATACATATTTGTTGACTGTTTTTATGCTTTTTATGTGGTCGGAAATTTTTTTTCCGATTTGTGGGTTAACAGTTAACAATATGTTTTGTATCTTTTGGTATGAAAAAAAGTCCAAATCTTTCATGTATAATATCTGTCCTGGTCTATAACTGGTCCAAACAGAATATTCACTTTTTTTGCTTTTTGGTACAATATCCGTAAAACAAATAGTGGTCAAACCTTCATCTTCATGTGGTCAAACAGTCAAAAAGGAAGCATGTTTATGCTTTTCTGGGTTTTTTTGTATGAAGATGGTTGGATAAACATGGTCGGAAAAGCTCGCCGGAAATAGTCAAAGGGTCAAAACCCTAAACTTACGCATAAGGATCCATCTACAGAGCAAGTTACGCGTAGCTGTGAAGTTACGCGTAGAAAAAGTTACGCGTATGCGTTTACGCTTAAGCCTTGGCTTACGCCTATGGCCTACGCATATGTTTACGTGTATGCTTACGCATAAGCATTAAGTTACGCGTAAAGCTACGCGTAAGGTTAAAGACCTAGACCAGTGTTTACGCATATGAAATGGAAGTTACGCATAAGCAGCAAGGCTTACGCGTAAGAACAAAAATGAGAAAGTAAGATAAGCGTAAACTTGACCACTAAACCAAATACCCAAAATACACGACCTCAGCTTCAATCATACTTCATCAGTCCGAAACCTTGTCCTAGACCAAGACTCACCAAAATACCCTCTCATCTCTACCCAGACTCTCATTCAAGACTCATAAAGAAACATAAACAATATAATCTTAGATTCTTGATTCAATTTTTGCAATCCGTTAAAGATTGCTTTAATTGAAATAACAATTCTTCATCGATCATCTCTATTTGAAGTTCAACTTCCATAATATACGAAACTGATTGAAGTTGAATGATAACAATTATGTTATTTTCACTTCATTGATTCGTTCAAATTAAAACACTACAATAGATACTCTTACCCGTGACCAATGATACGATTTCTAGGGTTCTTTGTGATGTTTGATTCTTGATGGCGCGTCACTGGGAAGATATGATGATGAGAGATTTGAAATGAGAACCAGTTTTATGATGAGAGTATATGGGAGATGTTGGCTGAGCTTCAAAGGGTGATGAAGATGGAGGCGTTTGATGAGATGGGAATGAAACTGCATTTTGGTGAGAGGATAGAAAGAAGGAGGCGTATTTTTCCAGAAGTATTCTTAGGGTTTCTTAAGAATGAGATTAGGGTATGCTGTTATATCATTTGGTTGCTGGATCGGCTTATGGACTGGGCCCGGGTACTTCATTCATTTGCATTGGGCTGATATGAAATGTGGTTGGACTGGATCGTTTGAATGAACTGTGATTTAAAGTGGTATCCAATTTTTCTCCTAAGGAATTATTGGATACAATTTTTTAAGAGTTGGTATTTTTTGTATGGATAATTTTTCACGGAGGATACAATATTCACGGCCTGAATGATATTTGAATAATGACTACGGAGTTTTTGTACGGTATTATTGATGCGGAATTGAAGTGACATTTCACGGGTGGACTTCTTTATCTTTGAGACGATGGTTGGTTGGATGCATGTCTCAAGATAACTTGTTGGAGCACATTATGAAAATTGAAAATCTGGTTATAACTGGTAAGGAGTTACGTTGTAGTGCTCACAGTGTGTAACCATCACTTTAAGGAGTTACGTTGTTGTGCTCAGTGTCACACGAAGTTGTGGATTGTTCAAAAATTTAGAATAAGCAGCAAGTCACAAGTTGGGATGCTTACTTCCTTTTCAAGTTAGTCGTACCGGGCTATCTCCATATGTGGTCATTACTATTAGCCGGTGAATTCAAAGGAGGTTCGATAAAAGGTTGGTTTGAGAAAATTATTGAGAGTATATTTTAGCGACATATTCTCACGGAATTTTGATCAAGCTATGATGTTAAATATTGCATCAAGAAGGTAATACGACATGTACGCAACATTATGATGATTCTGATAGCTCGCAACCATCAGGAGGGAGAAATTGGTATTTCATCTTCCGTGATTGGATTACGAAGGGATTTTTGCTTAATACTGAAGAAGGAGAAGTAGTGTGGTGTACATCGGGGTTTTTTTTACCAACTTGGATGCAATACTAAGTGAGTTATGTTGACGTTCCCAGAACGACAACCATTGTGCTTCAAGAGTTTACTTTCTCCGCTGCGTGTCGAAGATTAAAGACGTTTTGGAAGAGTGTTGTCGGTTCAGGAGGGAGCAAAGAAAGAAAAAAGGCTCACTAGTTAGGAGGGAGTAATAACCTAACTAGACCGTTACAGTTGAAGTTCAGAGCTACAAGAAGATCATTTGCTGAGGTCGTCGGAAGGGAGAACTTCAAGTTTGCCTCAGTATCTAGACCACATAGACTCTGCGCTTCAAGAAAGTCAACATTGTTCATTACTATTGTAATTTACTTTGTTTTGTATTTATAGGTCTCATTGTAACCATTCACGTGTGACGCTATCTTGGAGGGAGATTGTTAGCCTCGCTTTTTCTAAAGATAACGTCACTTGCGTGAAATGGACTAGATGCGTAGTATACTTTGCCCTTAGGGACTAGTATCGTGTAAGTGGCAAAGATAGAGCCTATAAATAGCCCTCATGACTCTCCATGAGGGGTGAGGTGAATCATTTGGTTATTTGTGTTGTGTGTGTTTATCTTAATAAAACCTTGTGTTTTCTCCTCCCTCTCTCTAGTTTCTCTCTCTAAAAAGGATGAAGATCTTCATCTTCTTCCACCAACCCCGACCTCCAAACCACATAAATCATATATTAATCGGTCCTGACAAACTCAGTAAACCTAGCAGGAGCTAAGGCTTTGGTGAGAAAGTCTGCCAGTTGATATTCAGTACCCACAAAGTATAATTCAACGGTACCCTTCTCCACATGCTCCTTGATGAAATGATATCGAAGGTCGTGTAACATATTGGATTTCACCAACACATCAAACCATGATCACAAGAGGCGTACACAATGATGTTTTAGAGAGAGAAATAGTTAGAGGTTTGGGAGCTTAGTGAGAGAAAGTGAAAATCTTATTATGAGCTCCAACTCTCTACCTTGGGAGGTAGAGAGTATTTATAGTCTTACACAAATCGCCACCTGCGGGCTATGGATCAGGCATACAGTGGGTAAAGACTCGTCCGTCCTCCACGGTGTTACTTAACTAAATACTACTTAACATTAAATAACTACGACTACGAGCTTTCTAACGATTACATATACTTGAGGTGACCAATACTTTAATAACTGGATTTACTAAATCCTAACAATCTCCCCCTAAGGGAGGTCACCTCAAATTACAATGAATATAAACAGATATTACATTAGATTATTCTTGGATTCTTGATTAAGTTCTTTGCTCAGTAGCTCGTAGTCTTTGATTCTTCATGTTCCGCATGTTTGGATAATTCTAGTGGAGGTCTTTAACTGATCCACGTGATAATGAGTTTTGAGCCGGCTTTGAGATCATCAGCTATCATAAATCTCTGACTCATCCTTTGTGGTGTTGGTATTATGTGATGTTGTGACTTTTGGACCGACATGCCCACATTCTGGATCATGATTTCTTCCCATCAGAGTAGCGGAAGCTTTCGTTGATTCATGATATTGGCAACAGCGTAGCAGAAGCATAGAATGAGAATATCAGAGTCATTGATGCACTAATCATGATTTCTTTTGAAATGAATGTAATGTGTGAGCATGCGGATATGGATTGACCGCTTCATTCGATCGGTACGCAAGCGTTGGCGTACTGCATACAACAGTTAGTAATAAAGCGCACGAAAGTGTCTTTGATCACTTTCGTTGAATTGACGTACACTGCCCACGGTTCCCCGTTGATCAGTACAAGTACTGCCTGTGATCAGGTATAATTCCGAAGAATATCCTTGACAGGGTTTCGCACTTTGTTCTAGCCGTTCTAAAACCGGAACGTCTCAAAGAAGACAACACGGAGTGAGTGAACCAGTGAATTAAAATTCACTGATTGATAAAAAAAGATTTGAAAAACAATCTTGTACCACTCAATAGAAATTGTTTTTGCAATACAACGAATGTTTTGATGAAAATCAATTATCAATCATAAGCACCTTTTATTTTGAAATATGAGTACACAGTCGATGTGCTAAAGAAAAGAGTTCTTAAGCACAACGACCGGTTTTTCAAAGGTATCCGTCAATCCATAACCTGAACCAGGATTGAATCATAATTATGACTCGCCCCATTGTTTCTGTTCAGTTGTCACATGGTTGATCTATTGGATAGATCTCACATGCCACCCACCAGGAGCTTGTTTGATGTTGGCTCCAGAAGGCTTTCTATCTTCATTGTGAATATGTTTGCATATCACTCAGATGTTCTGGCAATACCACAAGGATAATGCGTAGGACTCATAAGATATAATCTCTCTTTCCACATTGTGTGAAACAGAGAGTCTTCATATTCAGTTTCCTAATGAGATTTATTTGATGATCTCGTGGCTCTAGACTCAATAGTGCACATTTGGTTCCTATGTCGGAGACTAGGGAGAGGGTCTCCTTCTTCAATATCAACAATCTCTAGGATACAGTCGATAGATAATGTCGGTTCCCCGTGAGAATGAAACAAGCTCTTTTAAGAGGAACTTGAGTAGCTTGGGATGTTTAGTGCAGTGCGTCACTGGGTCCATGACGTCTTGTCTTCAATACCAGTGTTACCACTAGTAGCATATGAATTGAACCCAGTTTCTGCCCTAAGGTTGAATTATTGGAGGGCTATTTCTTTTCACCCTTTTCTCGTTTCATTTCTTTTTCATTCTTCAACCCCTTCAGTGCTTACCGAGACTTCATAACTAGAACCTTGTTGGGTTTATTCCAGTACTAGCTCTGTCTCAGTTCGCACTCTTCCCATTTTCTCATTTTTCTCCTTTTTCAATATTTCTAAGGACTCTACACTATCTAGTGGATTGTCCCTGGGAAGATCCCTCCGGTTCTGGCGGATCATGGGAACAAATACCTTACCTTATCATCCTTATATCACCATTCATAAAGTAAATTTGGTCGGTCTATTTGGTATTGTTCATCTGCCATTGGAATCAATTGAAAACCATTTGAAGATCAATCCAGATACTTGTAATATATTATCAAAGCATTTTGTACTTGAATTGTTTTTGATATTTTTAGAAACAGAGCTCCCCCTCAACATGTGCATCATGTCTTTGAAATCGTTTTGGCACACGGAGGCAAGAGGAAGAATTAACTTCTTTGATTACCATTTTCTAAAAGATATCAACATCACTTCCCTGATCAAATCAAGTAGATAAAGCATGTTTGGGAAGGATGAGGTTTTCATAAATTTGCTCCCCCTCAATATGTGCCTCGAGGTTTGAAAGAGTTTTGCACATATTGGAAGGAACCTGTACTTAGAGACAAATCAATCACGTTTCAATTCATTGTGGTTTAGAAAGGATGCTCCCCCTCAACATTTGCATGGAAAATTTGAAATCGTTTGGCACATGTGGGGAGGATAGCTTGCAAAACACTTATGAAGACCATTTATCGAATTATCAGTTTAAATCCAATTTAAATCACAAATTCTCCCCCAATCACAATTTTCAAATTATTTGAGATTTGTGATCTCTGTAGATTTAAATTGATTTTGAAAGCTTTTGAGGGGAGATGTGACTTGATTATGAGAAACATTTAACCGATAAGGATCAAGTTTGAGACTTTAGACTCCAAAGATTAAACATGCTTGCGTATCTTTTGAAAACATAATAATAACAAAGGTCTTGTACCAATTGTATACAATATTGTAAAACATTGTTCTTTTTGATTATTCAAGAGTAGACCTTTCTCGATTACGTGCTAATTGTTTGAAAAATACTCTTTTTGATTTGAAATCATTCTCCCCCTCAATCAATGACATATGTTGTTGATTGAAGGATAGAGATTTTGACACATGAAAGGCCCGGATGATTTTCAAAAATAGAGTTCGAAGTATTTTCAAAGCAATTTTGTTTTCATTTGATGACAAATATTTTTCATAAAAATCATTTGAAGGAAAAATATTTGAAAGGAAACATTTGTCTTTATGATGACAAATATTTATTTTTAGAATCAGAGCATGAGGTTTGAAGAATTAAGATAAAGCATGGCTCTGTTCTTTCTTTGAAAAGCAGGTTACTGCCTGAAATGACAATAAACCATTGTTTCACATTTCTCCCAAAATAATATATATATATATATATATATATATATATATATATATATATATATATATATATATATATATATATATATATATATGAACATTTGAACAACATCTAAAGACCCGTGTCATTCTTTGAATGACAACACAAAGACTGTAGATATTATCGAATCGAGAAAAATATGACAAAAAGACAATATTTTTAGAATTTTTATTTATTTATTTATTTATTTTTATTATTATTATTTTTTTTCAAGATTTTTAAGTTTTTTTGGATTTTTGAAAGTTTTATAATTTTCTATTTGTTTTTCGAATAAATATTTACAAGATATGGATGAAGAAAAACCTTTACTCCTCGTCTTCCTCTTGAAGACGTTTGAGTGTTTCTGGTTGTAGACTCTTTAGACCAAGTCATGGAAGAATAAACTCAAAACGTTCTCCAAGAAGAGCTTTGGTGAAGATGTCTGCTAATTGGTATTCAGTCCTCACAAAATAGAGTTCCACCACACCGTTCTCCACTTGTTCCCTGATGAAATGATGTTGAATATCAATGTGCTTTGCTCTTGAGTGTTGTACGTCGTTGCATGAGAGAGCAATGGCACTTTTATTATCACATCTGAGAGGGATTTTGTTGAATTCAAAGCCATAGTCAGATAATTGGGATCTTATCCAAAGGATTTGAGCACAACAAGATGACATGGCTATGTATTCAACCTCTGTAGAGGAAATAGAAGTACTCATTTGTTTCTTTGAAGACCAGCTCACAAGCTTATCACCCAAAACTGAGTACCTCTAGGCGTGCTTCGACGTGTATCGTGACATCCTGCATGATCAGCATCTGCATAGGCTGTTAGTGACATACCGGTGTCCTTCGGGTACCAAAGTCCTATATTGATTGTTCCTTGAAGATACCGAAAGACCCGTTTAACCGCTTCATGGTGCTTTTTGGTAGGCTTAGCCTGATATCTAGCACACATGCAAACAGCGAACAAAATGTCTGGTCTACTGGCTGTGAGGTACATCAGGGATCCAATCATACTACGTTATTTCGTTTGGTCTACCATGATCCCTGAGTGGTCCTCATCCAGTTTGGTACGCTCTATCATGGGAGTGTCAATAGGGTCACAAGAATCAAATCCAAATTTCTTTAAAATCTCATTTGCATATTTAGATTGATTTATAAAAATGCCTCCGGGACTTTGTGAAATTTGTAATCCCAAGAAAAATGACATTTGTCCCATCATTGACATTTGAAATTTGGAACTCATTTAATTTGAAAAATGGTCACATTCATTGGGGTTAGTTGAGGCAAAGATAATATCATCAACATAGATTTGAACGTGAATTAAGTGTTTGCCTGACTTTCTGGTGAACAATGTCGGATCAACTGCTCCTTTGGTGAATCCAGTAGATAGAAGAAACTTTGATAGCGTATCATACCATGCCCTTGGAGCTTGCTTCAAACCATAAAGAGCCTTCTTCAAACGATAGACGTTAGTAGGATGCTATGGATTCACAAAGCCTTCAGGTTGGCTGACGTATACGACTTCTTTAAGGTCACCGTTAAGAAAAGCCGTTTTTACATCCATCTGATAGACTACCATGTTCTTACTTGCAGCATTAGCCAAGAAGATTCTGATTGCTTCGATACGAGCAACTGGAGCAAATGATTCTTCAAAGTCAATACCCTCCTCTTGACGATATCCTTTTGCAACCTATCGAGCCTTGTTCGTTAAAACGTCACCATGCTCATCAAGTTTTACTTTGAAGATCCACTTTAGAGCAATGATCATAGCACAGTCAGGAGCAGGTACTAGTTCCCATACATCTAGTCGATCAAACTCATGAATTTCTTCTTGCATGGCATTGAACCAGTTGTCTTCATTCATAGCAGTTTTAACGTCTTTTGGTTCGATCTTTGAGAGTACAAAGTTGAAGAAGCACCATAAGGCATCGGTTGCAAGTTATCGACGAGTGGATACTGAACGATAAGGGTTTCCAATGATGTTGTCCAATGGGTGATCTTGTGTCCATTTTCTAAGGTGTTCATGTGGTTGTTGTTGAGGAACAGAAGTAGCAGAGTCGATATCTCCTGATGAAGATGGTTCTGATGATGATTCAGGAGCAAATATGTTTTCAAATGGGGCATCTTCAGGAGTAGCAAAGGGATTATCTCCATCATTGGTACTAGAAACAATTCCATGATGTACACTCGATGATTGATGATTTGTTGATGAGACAGAGTGATCAGCAGCAGGCGCTTCTTGACTTAATGACATTGAAACTGAAGGGTTAACTTCATTGACAGGGATAGGAGCAACCTCTGTTGATGGAATTGACAGATCATTAGCACTTGACTCATAGTGGTCATCAAACATTGGATCAAATAATTTCTTCAAATCATCTTCTAAAGGAGGTACATAAGGAGTTGCTGGTATGGGATTAGAAACTAGAGTAGAACCGATAGGACTACATGATGAAGGTTGAAATGCGGGTCCAGAACTGGATTGTCCTAGAGCTATTTAACCGGACAGCTCATCGAACGTGACGTGAATAGTTTCCATGATATCTCGAGTTCTTTTGTTGTAGATTCGGTAACCCTTCTTGTTTGGTGCATAACCAACAAAAACTCCAATATCTGCCTTTACTCTTAATTTTCCTAAATATTGACTGTCATTTGTTGGATAGCACAAAGCACCAAACACACGAAGGTAGGAGAGATCAGGTTTTCGTTTATGAACAAGTTCATATGGAGTTTTTCCATGAGAGGTATGAATAAGGGAACGATTTTGGGTGTAGCAAGCAGTGGCAATGACTTCAGCCCATAGAAACATTGGAACCTTTGAATAAATTAGCATTGTTCTTGCGGCTTCCACAAGAGTTCGATTTCATTTTTCAACTACACCGTTCTGTTGAGGAGTTCGTGGAACACTTCTTTGATGACTGATTCCAAC
Organism: Chrysanthemum makinoi; assembly: GCA_910596185.1. NCBI lineage: Eukaryota > Viridiplantae > Streptophyta > Magnoliopsida > Asterales > Asteraceae > Chrysanthemum > Chrysanthemum makinoi. Next base: position 92,182,220 of record OU343218.1, on the reverse strand, counting down.
ACTTTCATAAAACTAAATTAAGTCTTTGTTAACAAACTCTGTGCCATTGTCTGTTCGAACAGTTCTAATAGTATTGTTGAGTCGAACTTGAAGCTGTTTGATAAGTTTGATGATGACATCTGGAGTTTCATCCTTTGTCCTCAAAAACTTTACCCAAGTAAATCGAGAGTAGTCATCAACAACGACTAGAATGTATTTCTTCCCATTTATCATTTGCACTCTCATTGGTCCGCACAAATCCATATGAAGGGTATGAAGAACTTCCATTACTGAGTTTGTGGGTTTTGGTTTGTGGGCATATTTTGTGCTTTTTCCCAATTGGCAAGCTGAACAAATATGATCTTTTTCATACTTTAATCTGGGTAATCCTCTTACTATGTCCTTTCTGGAAAGATTGTTTATGGTACCAAAGTTCAAGTGATTGAGACGACGGTGCCATAGCCATGACTTAGTTTTGGAAGCCTTTGACAGCAAGCAGATGGGTGAATATTTCATCATATCTTCGATAGAGATGGTGTATAGGTTTGAACCACGAGTTCCTCTGAGAAGTTCCACACCATCAAGTTCTCTAACAAAGCAAGTATGTTTTTTGAAGGCCACTTCTAAATCTGAGTCACAAAATTGTCCGACAGAAAATAGATTATGTCCAAGACCTTCAACATAATATACCCTGGAAATCACACTATCTCCAACCACGTAATCTCCATAACCTATAATAGCACTAAAATGATCGTTTCCGAATCTCACAGTTCCAATGAATTTACTCACGAAGTTCATGACCCGCGACCGGTCTCCAGTCATATGCTTGGAACAGCCTGAGTCCAGGTACCACAGAACGATTTGAACAATCTGCAATTGAACACAGACAAGAATGGATAACTGGATAATTGGGATCCCCATGCAAGAATGGGTTCCGTTTGGTTAGTAACATTGATTGGAACACCTACATCAGAAGTATAAACAATGGACTCATCAGAAATAGATTCAGTGCTAGTGTCCGTATTTGACCTATTCAAAGTATGTTCACTTCTTAAGGGAATAGTTCTATCAGTAGGCATCCATTTTCTAGTGGGCATTGACTTAGCAAATTTAGGGCACAACTCATTAATCTTACGGCCAGTAGGTATCCATTGATAACCTATATTACTAAATTTCCTTCCTGTGGGTTTCCACTATTTTCTAACTTTCTTTCGCCTATGCCTTTTTGCCTTCTTAGCTTGATTTTTAACATTAACAATTTTAACTGGGCATTTAACAACATTAGACAAATCATTCACACCACATTCAAGATTAGTAACAGAAACCACGCAATCATCATTACATGTTTTGCCAAAAGTAGTAGAATTCGCATTAGTTACAGTACGGTTAGAGCTAACACTAGAATCAACACGATTCGTTTTATTCAAATTCTCCCTAAGGTGATCTTCTACTTTCTTCCATTGACCATTCCTAGCATGCAAGGTCCTATCATTCTTTGTGTTGCCTTGAGGCTTTGACCCGCTTGCTTTGGTGTCACTTCTTACTCCTGTAGAGGGAATTGGAACATTAGTTGGTTTTGCTACTTTTTGCATTCCTGAACTAGAAGTGCAGGGATTTGAACTATTGGAAGGCACTCTAGAGTTTACTTGCTGAATACTGGGCATAGAATGGTTTGTATTCTTGGCACAAGGCATAGAACAAGGCATCACAGCTTTACCTTTTGCACCTAAGGATTTAGGACATGTTGCTATTAAACATTCTAACAGTTCCTGAGATCGTTTGGCCTGAATGCAAGCAAACCTAATTTCTCTATCAAGCGGCTTATTTATGAAATCCTCTTCCACAATCTCACGGAGACATTCTAGACTATCTTTAAGGTGAGCAAAATAGTTATGAAACACAAGTTCATTATCCCTCAGATGAGGAGGAATATATTTAACAGTCACAGTATATTTGCTATCTGAGGATGATTTTGATGCAACATTCTCATTAAAGACAAGTGGCAGTTTCCCTTTTTCCTGACTCCTCAGATTCTCAATTTCCTTTTGTAAAGACGTTATTTTTTCGTTGTTCTTGTCATGAGTGACTTTCATTGAATCATATAACTCTTTAAAGTGTAGTTTAACTTTTTCATTTTCTTCTAGAAAACTCTCATTTTCCTTTTGTAAAACATTAACCAGGTTTTGAAGATGAAAAGTTTGAGAACTCTGAGAATCTAAAGGATGAGGCATTTGGGAGCCTGTCACATTGTTCTTTTCACCCTTTAATTGTGAAATTTGGGTTCTCAATTTTCTGATCGTGTTACAATGAGCTCGAATCTGTTCATCACGTTTTCTAATTTCAAAAACTGCATCAAATTCAGGAGCATCCAAGGATGTCTTGATATTTGAGGTTTTACCATTTTCTTTTAGATGTTGATATTTTAATTGCAAAGTAAGATGCTCAACTTCCAATTTAGAAAACTGTTTCACCAGGTTATCATGATCATCCTGTTCAATTTTCTCATGCAATTTAGAATTAATTTTTTCAAGCTCAGTGACACGATCATGGGAGACTTTCAGAGCAACAGATAATTCATAAAATTGAGAAGCATTAATGGAACAATTCGTAGCAGTGTAAAACACATCTTGAGCAATACATTCAGAAATAAGATTCTCATTTAAAGTATGCAAGTTCTTCTTCTCAATCTCATTATATTTTAATTCTCGCTCATAGTCACTAACCTCAACTATCATTGCATCAAATTCCTTTTCCATTTCTTTAATATCGGAATCCATCCCCTTTTTAAGACTCTCAAATTGACCTTTTAATTGTTGAAGAAAAGGTATGACCTCAGTTAAATAGCATTCTTTAGTTTGCTCAAAACCCCTTTCCCCTTCAGTTATCCCAGTGGGTGTGATCCTTTTCTTACAAGTTTTCTCAAAATCAACAAATAATTGAAAAATTACATATTGACTGATTAAGGTCTTTCTTTTAGTGGGAATAGATCTAGGAACTAAATGCATTAGGGTATTGGGGGGATAAACAGTGGCAGGAAGCATTCTCCTACATGGGGGATTCTTTTCAACAAACTCATCACTTTTTTCATGTCCATATCCTTTTTCCAAAACACTTGTTCAGAGGTCAGCTGTGTTTGAGGTCTAAACTTGTTAAAGGCAATCCAGTTATCCTTAGCATAGTTGGGTGTTTTATAGCCGATTTTCTTTTCTATGCATAAAGGGCTCTTAAGCTTTTCATCCAGTTTCTTTCTAGTTACTTCTTCTAACTGTTTATCTTCCTCAGTATTCTCAGCGCAACTAGGTTTCTGTCTAGGCTCAAGGATTTCATTGCCATCATAGATTACCTTCTGTGCTTCTCTAGCTTTCAGACACGCCTTAGGGTTCGGTTCATCAACTAACGCAACACTATGTTTGTCACTTAGAACTCTATGCTTAGTGATCATGTGAGCAGTCTGAATGGTGTTTCCTTGTACGTACAATTTGTTTTCAATTTTGTTTTTCAAAGTTTTTAGGTTGGAAAATTCATTTAAGAGTTTTGATTCCTTTGCATTAAATTCCTGTTTAAGCACTTTCACATTTTCTTGAAGTTCTTGTTTTTGCTTAGCCGTTTTGTTAAGCTTTTCTTTCAAGGAATCTAACTCTTGTTTAAGTATTTCTTCCCTAAAATTACTTTTTCTAATAATTGTACGCATTTGGTCATCCATCTCCTACTCATGGGTAGTTAACTCAAACTTAGCACGTTGTTCATAAATGGCAACTTGTTCTTTATAAGTATTAAGTTCAGAGATGGCAGAATCATTAGGAACACTAGCAGTGTATTCATAAAAAATATAGTCATCATTGACTGCATTAGATACATCACTTGGTTCAATCGCATTCTCACATTGGGTCACATATTGATCATATGGGACAATATTATCATTGCTCATATTAGCAATATCCGAGTCACTGGTTTCCTGCGATTGAACTTTATCATGTATCTTTTGCTGATCAACATTATCGTATAGTTTTAATACCTCTGAGATGATTGTTTCCTTGGATGGACCAGCTTGCTGTGGTGAGGGGACCTTTGGAGAGACCATTGGAGAAATGCTAGCGCTGAAAATTGTCTGTGCAGTAGGTTCATCATCGATGCCAGAGTCGTATGCATCACAGTCGGCGACTTGAAAGGCATTCTGATGATTATGACCTATCTCCTGAATTGGATGCTCATCCACATCTGCATCATATGTCTTGGCATTGCCCTCAGCAAGAAACAACAGCTCCTCTTCATCCAACACAGCTCCATTATCCTGAGCTTGCACAAGTAGCATCTTGTCTCTGAAGTACTCTGCATTTTGTGGGCGTTTTGGAGATGTGCAGTTTCTAGCTATATGTCCATCACCACATCAATTATAACACTTGATCGGCTTTTCTTGTCCTTGATTTCCATTCCTTCCCCTATTCTGATTTACCACATATCCTCCACCTACTCCAGCATTACCATAACCTGCTCCAACCATCCCTTGTTCATATCGTCTTCCTTGAACTGGTTGCCCCATAATCTTTCCATCTCTGATAACAGTATGATTGTGTAGATTGGATGCAGTTCTGATCTCATTGTTAGTGTGAAGACTGTTGGTATGTGGAATGAGGGTCAGGTTTTGTTTAACCATAAGAGCCAGTTGATTAATGAAGTGTCACATGACTGCATCAGCATCAACTTGCTTGAACCTTGGATCAGGAATGAGTTTGTAATTACCATTACCCGTGGGTATGACTTGAGAAGCTTTGGTAGTAATACCAACATTGGTGTAGAAGGCTGTTGAGTCATTTGACGAACTGGTTTCTCCCTGCTTAGATTTGAACTGCTCAAGAATCCTACGTTCAAACATAGCATGTCTCTCATTCTGGAGAAGGAAGGCATACAGTTGCTCATAGTTGGTGTTCTTCAATCCTTTGGTTAGCTTCACAGAGGTGACAAACTTGTGCCATTCGGGATTCATGTTGTTCACAAACTTTGAGTTCAGCTGAATATTTGGCATAGTCATTTTGATATTCCTCATATCATTCACAAGCTTGTGGAATCTCACGTAATATTCATAGATACTCTCTTCTGGTTTCATCTTGAAGTGCTCAAATTCATCATACAGCTGTGATTCTCTGTCTTCCTTAGTTAATTCAGAACCTGAGAGAAGCATCTTGACATTATCCCAAACAGCCTTGGCTTCAGTGTTGTGATTGATAAGCTTGTAGATGTCTTTTGGAAGACCCTGAAGTATGATGTTTGAAGCCCTGATATCAGCATCGAATCTCTTTTTCTCCTTATCACTGAGCTCATCATACGTCTTTGGTCTGTCCAATCCAAAGATCATGGTTCCATCTGCAGCAATATCAATTATGTCTCTTGTAGTCTCAATCTGGTACGGTCCTTCATCAATGGATTTGAGAATGTTGACCCCATTTTCCTTTCCAAGACAGTACAATCTGATTCGTTGAGCCCAAGAGTGGTAGTAAGTTCTGTCAAGCATGGGTGGACGAGTATCTGAACCAGCTGCTTGAACGTCCTCAGCTACAGTAGAGATGATTGTAGGCACGTTGGTAGACATGTTTACAGATTTCACGGGATTTTATAACTCTATGATTAAACCGGGAAATAGATTCTTTCACGGGATTTTACTAAATCAAGAGAAAACCGTATTAGAAACAAAAGTTCAACCAAGTCGCTAGGAACCCTTGAACCAAGTCGCTAAGTAGCAACTCGCTAAACCTCAAGTCGCTGTGAATCAAGTCGCTAAGACCTAAGTCGCTGAACACAAGTCGCTAAAGCACCAAATCGCTAAGCAGACAAGTCGCTAAAGAGCAATTCGCTAAGCATCCAAGTCGCTAATGTCAAGTCGCTGAGAACAATAAGTACAAGTCGCTAGAATAAATGAAAGCAAGTCGCTAACCCCACCAAGTCGCTAGCCGTAGTGGAGAATCCACTAACTTGTACTGTTTGTCGGCTTGACTCTATAGACAAGTCACTAAGCTCAAGTCCCTACGACTAACACTACAACTCACTAGAAATTACTGAAGCAAGTCGCTACGAAGAAATTCACAACGAGACTCAAGTCGCTACCTTGAAAAACTTCAAAAACACACTTTTCAATCCAAAACAAGCCCAACCACAGTGATTCAAGCTTTCCAAATCAAAACCCAAGCACTTACAATGATTCTAAACACTAAAGTACACTCAAAATTCAAACTTTAACACAAGAAATGATCCAAATGATGCAAAACCACTAAACTATTTCAAACTCAAAAACCATCTAAAACCACTAGAAATCCAAGGATATGTAAGAGAGATGATCAAACCATGGCTCTTGATACCATTTGTAACATATTGGATTTCACAAACACATCAAACCATGATCACAAGAGGCGTAGACAATGATGTTTTAGAGAGAGAAATAGTTAGAGGTTTGGGAACTTAGTGAGAGAAAGTGAAAATCTTATTATGAGCTCCAACTCTCTACCTTGGGAGGTAGAGAGTATTTATAGTCTTACATAAATCGCCACATGCGGGCTGTGGATCAGGCATACAGTGGGTAAAGATCCGTCCGTCATCCACGGTGTTACTTAACTAAATACTACTTAACATTAAATAACTACGACTACGAGCTTTCTAACGATTACATATACTTGAGGTAACCGACACTTTATTAACTGGATTTACTAAATGCTAACAGGTCGATGTGCTTAGACTTCGAATGTCGAACAGAGTTGCACGAGATCGCAATAGCACTTCGATTGTCGCAGTACATCGGGATTCTGTCAAATACGTAACCATAGTCCTTGAGTTGTGTTCTCATCCAAATGATTTGAGCACAACACGCCGACATGGCTACATATTCTACTTCGGTTGATGACAGCGATGTATAATCCTGCTTCTTCGATTGCCATGACACCAGTTTATCACCAAGAAATTGTAGTGCTCCTGAAGTACTTTTCCGAGAATCTAAGCAACCTGCGTGACCTGCGTCTGAAAAAGCTATTAGTTCAAAACCAGAATCCTTCGGATACCAGATCCCCAAGTTAATGGTTCCCTTGATGTATCGGAGGATTCTTTTAGCCTTAGAGAGGTGAGTTTTAGTTGGTCGCGACTGATAACGGGAGCAAAGATATACTGCAAATACAATGTCAGGTCTACTGGTTGTTAGATACATGAGGGACCCAATAATACTTTGGTATTTGGTAGGGTCAACCAATTTCCCATGCAAATCAGCATCCAGTTTCTTGGTATGTGCCATTGGTGTGGCATAGGTATCACAGGTTTGCATTCCATGTTTGTTTAAAATTTCAAGAGCATATTTGGACTAACTTAGGAAAATAACACGGGGTGATCGATGAATTTGCAGTCCTAGAAAGAACGTAAGTTCACCCATCATGGACATTTCAAAATGTTTTTTCATAAGTTTTGAAAAAGCGTTTGAGTACTTTAGATGTGTTGACCCAAAAATGATGTCATCTACATAAATTTAAACGATTAAAATGTGTTCCCCATGATATTGTATGAAAAGTGTTGGGTCGACCGATCCTTTATTGAAATTATTGGCAATAAGAAAGGATGATAACTTATCATACCACGCCCGAGGGGCTTGTTTGAGATCGCAGAGAGCCTTGTTCAGTTTGTAGACGTGATTAGGGAACTCTGGATCAACAAATCCTTCTGGCTGACTAACATAGACTGTCTCCTTCAGTTTACCATTCAGAAAAGCGGTTTTGACATCTATCTAAAAGATCGTGATGTTCATGTGAGCCACAAATGCCAGAAAAATCCGTACAGCCTCAAGTCTAGCAACCGGTGCTAATGATTCCTCGTAGTCGATCCCTTCTTCTTGTCTATAACCATTAGCCACTAGACGTGATTTATTTCTGATAACCGTACCTTCAACATCCAATTTGTTTTTCCAAATCCATTTCAGACCAATAACATAGACCCCTGTTGGTTTTTCAACCAATTCCCATACTTCAAGACGTTTAAACTGATTAAGTTCTTCTTGCATGGATTCAATCCAGTTGTCGTAAGTCATTGCTTCTTTAATGTTTTTGGGTTCAGATTGACAAACGGTAAGTGCATAAATGCAATGTTCACCGTCTGTCTGAAGGCGTTGTCTAGTTACGACTGGTTGATTCGGGTTTCCAATAATGTTCACAAGAGGATGGTCTTTAGTCCAACGATGTGTGGAGGGTTGATGTTGATATACATTCTGCAAATTAGGAGGATTCAAATGGCTTGTAGATGATTCCGCAACATCAGGTATGGCAGTTTCATTAGCAAACGGATTGAAGAACGCATTTGGATCATAATCTGCAGGTGGGGGTACTTCATTGTTCAGAAGATCATCAGCTGGTTCAGCATCATTGGATGCGGTTTGTTCAACTGTTATTCTAGAATCAATTGGTGGTGCTTCCTCAACAGTTGTTGTTTCAGGTGTATCAGGTATTGGATTATTATCAGGTTGAGCAGCAGAAACATTTGATACATCTGGAGCACGTTGATCAATATCATCACTAAACAGAGGAGCAAATAGCTATTCCATTTGTTGACGAGTAAGTTGTAGGCTTGGTTCAGCTGATGATGGGGTTTGAGGGAAGTTTAGACGGTTATGTCCTGGTTCCAAGCTGTTTTGCTCAGAAGCCATTTCTATAAGCTCATCGAAATTTGCATGAATCATTTCCATAATCTCCCTTGTACGACGATTCCAGATCCGGTAACCCTTAGAGTTTTCACAGTATCCAACAAAGACTCCAATGTCAGCTTTGGCTTTGAGCTTACCAAAGTCATCACGATCATTATTTGGATAACAAAGGGATCCAAATACATGAAAGTGTTTGAGGTTCGGTTTATAGTTGTGGATAAGCTCATAAGGTGTTTTGTTGTGGTGTTTAGTAATCATTGAATGGTTCTGAGTGTAGCATGCAGTGGTCACGGCTTCAGCCCACAAGTAATCTAGAAGTTTAGCATTAATTAACATTGTTCTTGCAGCTTCCACTAACGTACGATTTTGTCTTTCAACAACTTTGTTTTGTTCTGGTGTTCGTGCAATGGATGTTTGATGCTCAATTCCCACTTTCTCATAATATGCACGAAGAGTGTGATTCACAAATTCAGTCCCTTTGTCTGTTCTGATTTGTCTGACTGTGTTCCGGAGCTGAACTTGAATTTTCGTGAGAAAGGTGACGATCATCTGTGGAGCTTGATCTTTAGTTCGAAGAAATTAAACCCAAGTCCATCTTGAGTAGTCATCCATAATTACCAAGATGTAGCGTTTTCCGTTGATTGTCTGCACACACATCGGGCCACACAAATCCATGTGAAGAAGATGAAGGACATGCTGTGAGCTGTGTTCCACTTTTGAAGAAAAATGAGCACGAGTGCTTTTCCCTTGTTCACAAGCTGAGCATAGGTGATCTTTAGAATACCGAAATCTTGGGAGACCTTCAACAAGTTTGTATCGTGCAAGATTGGTTATGGTTTGAAAGTTTAAGTGTAAAAGACGACGGTGCCATAGCCAAGATTTTGTTGATGTTGCCTTTGAAAGGAGACAGATGGGAGATGAAGCAATCATTTCTTTCATTGAGATTGTATAAAGACTTGATGTGCATTGACCAGACATAAGATCGTTTCCCTGTAGATCACGAATGAGACAAGTTTTCTCCCTAAAAGCAACTTCCAAATCTCCATCACAAAATTGACCAACTGAGAAGAGATTGTGACCGAGACCTTCCACATAATAAACCCTGCTGATTTCGATGTTACCATTGATGTAATCTCCGAAGCCCATGATAGCCGCGAAGTGATCATTCCCGAATCTGACAGTGCCAATGAACTTTGAAACAAAGTTTGATAATAGTTTAAGATTTCCTGTCATGTGTCGGGAACATCCGCTATCAACAACCCAGAGGATGATCTGTATCACCTACATTACACACAGACGACACAGATGGAATAGAAGTAGATGTGGAACCCGAAGAGTTAGAGGGTTTCGATGCAGTGATAGTTGAAACACACATGTTTATGATTTTAGGTATCCATTTAAAGCCAAGTGTATTATATAACCATTTCTGCCATCTCCAACTAGTCTTAGCTTTTGTCTTAGTAAATGCACTAGGTGATAAGTTCTTCCAAGTAGGTGAAGGGGGTTCTATGGGTACATCAATGATCGTAGCCAGAACACTAGAGGGTGGTTTACCTAGCACAGACTTAGAAGCATTAGTAGGCCTAGAGGTATTCCGTTTTCTATTATTCCGCTTACGAGATAAGATAGTATTAGCAACACATTTATCATGACAACCAGAAAACATGCTTTTACGACAACCAACACAAGAAGCTTCAAACATAACATTTAAAGTACTTAAAGGTTCAGCATTCGTTACATCACTTTTTCTATTACATTTGTCTAACGCAATGTCTAAAGTGGGTGCAACTTGAGTCTTATTCAAAGTCCTAAGGTGTTCTTCTACTTCAGAGGTCTTTATTGTTCTTTTCTTATGTCGCAACTTCCTATTCTTCCTTGATTTTCTCTTAAGCTGTGAAGTGCTAGCATTGGGAAAAGAGGCAACTATTCCTGTTTCAGTAGAGGGAAGCACATTAGTTACTTGTGATGTGTCATTAGGCAGTCTAAGATTTCCTTGTGCAATAACGTTTGTGTTACTATTCCTATCTTTCTTAAGTGTTACCAACTCTGCTTTTAGATCATGGATAGTGTGTAACAAATCTTGATTTTCAGAACGAGTCTTTCCATTTTGTCGTAAAACATCTTTGGTATATGCAAGATGATCATCAATATCTTTTGACGCTTGAGCACGAGTCTTTTTGAGTAAATCAAATATGACACCGTATTCTGTTTTAACTTTTGATATTTCTTGTTCATATTTTGAAATTTGACATTTCAAAGACACGTTTTCATCATCCAGTTGCTCAAGTTTTGGATTAAGAGTTTTGGTATGCAACTGGTTGATTTTGTTTTGCAAAGTGAGTTCACGATTTTGACAATCTTTTTGACACCATTGAAGACGACGTTTTGCATTTGAAAGCTCGTTTAACAAACGCTCATTTTCAACTTTTAAAGACTTGATTTGAGACACAGTATTAGTATTCTCAACATTTGCAACAGAATCAACTGAATCAGTAGAAATATAATCAAATGCATATGCAACAGTATGAAGTAACACAACATTAATGGTATCAGCACAGATAACATCTTCCAAGAGTCGATCAACATCTTTTCTCAACATTTTGTTTTTATGTTTTGTATTTGAAATCGTTGTTTCAGTTTGTTCGAAAACTCTTTTCATAAGTCCAAGCTCCTTGTGAAAATCCCTTTCCCAATATATTGCACACATTTTCAAATTTCGGACATGAGGTAAAATTCTTTTTTGAAAAATATCTCTTTGTGCTCGCGCTTGAGGTGATTGAAAATGTTCATCTTTTATTTCAGAATTGATTTCAATTTCACGTTCCAAAAGTTTGATGTCCGATAAGAATGTTTCAAAATATTTTAGAACTTGACATTGTTCAGCTAATGGCTTTATTTCATTTAATGAAGGTAAAGGACCATTAATTTGTGCAGCATTAGAAAGGGGACCATCATTAGAAGACTCAGAAGCAGGTGTGATAACCCAAGGTATGTTAGAATTATCCTGTTGTGGGACGAAAGTAACAGCTTTTGAATAGTTAAATGGTTTGTTATAAACAACATTTTCCAATTTTGACCAACTCTCGTCTTCTGCATCTAATTCCTCCATGCGATTATATTCAACAACACTCATAATGAAATCATCAATTCTATGTTCTGCACTGTAAACTTGAGGATTTGGTTTGAATGCTCTATGTGAAAACTTAGGTTTGTAATCAGCAAGATTTGGTCCATATCCATTTGGATTTGGTTTAAAAGTAAACTTTTGAATAGTTGTGATTGACTCACCATGTTTATAAACAACATTTCGAAACTCTTTGATTTTGTTTTGTAAGTCGACAATTTCTTCAAGATAGTCATCTATTTGTTTCCTTGAATGCTTTTTGTACTCACAGAATTGTTTTTGATAAGTTAACAACTCAGACTTGGCTTTTTGAGTTTCCAAAGTGAGAGCGTTAAGTTGTTGTTTATGATCATATTTTAGTTGTTCTATTTGAGACAACAAGGCATTCTTGGATGCGAGTAGATCACATATCTGTTTTTCCAAAGATTTTTCATTTTGGTAGGATTTAGCAAATGCGACATCAAAACCTTTTTCACGTTTCTCTTTTGTTTGAAAAATGTTGAGTTGGAACTTTAAGCATTCATTATCCTTAGTTAACAGTGCATTTTTATCCTTTAATTTTTTATTGATGTTAAGGCATTTTTCCATTTGAGATTTTTGGTCCGTAATTAAGGTCATGAGCTCAATATTTGGATTAGACACAGGTTCAGTTTGTTCAACGTGAGTCTCAACATGATCATTATTTAGATCCTCAAATATAACCACAGAGTCAACTTGATTATCAATATTAACCATAAGGTCATCTTGATCATCAAATATAACTACGGGATCTATTTGATTATCATCGGAATGAAATGTAGATGGCTCATGTTGAACACTCTGACCCTTGTCGGATGCAGATGTTGGCGGAGATATTAGATCAGTAATGAATGTAGTTTGATCCGGTACCTGAGACAAGCCGTTAGTGTCATACACTAGGCATGTGTCACTCATGTGGAGCTCTTGCATGTTTGCCATTAACATCACATCTGCATTAGCCTGCAAGTCCTCCTTGTCATCATTCGAATATGCATTAGCCATGAAGCTCTGTTCCTTGTTCGTAAGAGTTCCACCGGCTTCATCCTTGAGAGCCTAGAGTAAAGCCTCTTTGTGATAAGCGCTGCCTCTTGTCCTCGGCTTAAGGCATGCATTAGCCAGATGACCGTTCTCATTAAAGTTATAACAACGAAGACCATTAACCCCATTCTGAGCATTTCCCTGTTCAACCACTTGAGCTTGTTTTTGTGGGGCACCCATGTTATTCCTTCCATTAGCATTAAACCCTTGACCACTCCCCATCTGACGAACATTACCACGATTCTGAACTTCAACACGTCCATTGTTAATAACAGCCTGATTCCTTATGTTAAATGAGGTACGAATGCGATTGTTGGATTTGTTTGAATATCGTCCGAAGGCTCTAGAAATCATGACAAACCCTTGTTGCAAGGCATCGAAAGCTTCTGCATCCTCATTAGATTCACTGTAAAGTGCTTGAGCATTGTTGTTATTGTATGGAACCAATTGAGTTTCTTGTGATTGTTGTTGCCGTAACGGATCGTATGGTGTGATCTGAGCAATTGGTTGTGGAGGATTTGTAAAGACAGTTTGTAAGGTTGGAAATTGAGGGTAACAAGCTTGAGCCCACAATGCAAGAGTTTGATTATCCGGGAGTGAAGGTGAAACAGGAGCTCCACGGATGACTCTTTCTTTGTCAACTTCCTTTTGGTGGGGCTTCAAATAGTCATACAACAATCTGTATGTAGCATGATGAAGATTCTTCACTTGACGGATGAAGATTACATACTTTTCCCAATCAGGACCAAGACTACTAAGGAACTTTATGTTGACTGGAATTCGTGGCATAATGATATTGTGTTTATCCAAGTCATTGATGATGTCTGAGAACCGATGATGATATGACTCTAATGTCTCTCCTGGTTCAATCATGAAGTGTTCATAGGCTAAGTAGATTTTAGATTCCATGTCTTCTTGATTGAGTTCAGTGCCTTCCATAAGAAGATGAATGTGTTCCCACATTGCTTTAGCAGTCTTCTGAGCATCAACACTACGGAGTATCGGATTGGGTAATCCCAAAAGGATATATTGCATAGCAATTTCATCAGCTTCTAAGTGAAGAAGTTGATCAGTAGTAAGTTGATCAATACCGACAATGTTGGTGATATCATCTCTTGGTGGATTGGCAGTCGGATCTCCAGGTACAGTGATAGTAGGCATCTGAAATGGACCTTCAAGGATAACCTTCTTTAAGAACTTTCCATGTGGCTTCTTTAGATCATGAAACCTAAAGAACCTTATCACCCATTGATCGTAGTTTTCAGGAGTGAGCATTGGAGGTCTGTCAAGGGAGCCAGCTTCATGAATGGATTGTTGGCTACTTAAAGCTTCACACATCTTTGCAAACCAAGACGGTTCCTTCATAGCATACTTGGATGGATGCTGATTTTGAAAGTTTGTGTAAGGTTGTACTTGTAGACTAGGTGGTGGTTGAATCATTTGTGGTGGAATTGCTCCTTGAGGAATTTGTTGTTGAAATTGATGTTGTTGTTGATAGAGTTGTTGTTGTTGATGGAGTTGTTGTTGTTGTTGTTGTTGTTGTTGAGGATACGTATGAGGAAAGTAGTTAGAGTATGGTGGTTGAGACATCTTGAAACTTGTGTTGATGATGCATCTTTGTAGTCGAATGAAAAAATGTTGATGAAGTAACCTTAAGCGTAGAGATCAGCTTATGTGTAGAAAGTACCTTAAGCGTAGAAAACCAACTTACGCGTAAAAGAGAGCTTACGCGTAGGATAGCTTATGCGTAAGACTTGAGGAAAACGTAGCTTAGGCGTAAAACTAGAGGCTTAGCAGTAGAATACTTATGCGTAAGATTAGCTTATGCGTAAGACAAGGCTTAGGCGTAAGAAAATGCTTAGGCGTAAAGAATTCTACACGTAAGAACTAGCTTATGCGTAAAACTAGGGTTTTGCCCGAAAAATCCTTTACACGTATTCCAGTGTAAAAGATGTCCAAAGTCGAAGTGTTTTCAGGCTTATCCAAGCAAGAAAACACTGAGTAAACCAATAGCACTGAAGATCAAACGTTGAGAAGCTTATGCGTAGACTTTGAATTCTTACGAGTAAAACTAGGGTTTAGCTATGCGTAGGATATACCAAGATTTGCCAAAACTGATTTTTTTAAGCGCAAAAGAGTTTAGAAACCTGATTTTCTAGATGAAGTAGCTTAAAAATCACCAAAATGACAAGAACCTTGAAAACTTGATGATTCAAACTAGTTTATACCCTTACGCGTAGACTATACTACATGAACAAAACCAAGTTTGAAAACAATGTAATACACGTAAAGTTTCAAACTTTTTGCTAAAAACTTAAACTTTAACACAAAATAAACCTTAAAGTACAAGAATCTTGAATTTTAAAATGTAAAATGAAAGCTTTTAAGCGTATGAAAGTGTTAAGCACAAAACCCACGCGTATACAATATAACTTCAAAAACAAGAAATGTTTCACCCAAGTATTTGGCGAATGATACCACTGTTAGGTTCCCATGTTTACAATACAAGCATCAATATGAAGAAATGAGATAGAAAGTGATCGGTTGAACAAATCACACAAAACACACGAATGAAGATGAAAACCTTTAGGCGTAGGATTATAGTGAAATGAACAACCAACGTTCAAATGAAGGTTTACAAAGGTATTTATAGGGGAAGGGAGCTAGGGCAACACTTCTAGTCCCTTCCTTCCTTATTGGATATGGACCAAGGCTTATGGGCTTTCTACATAAGCCTTGCCATAATTACAAACATAAAAGCCTAATTAAGCTAACTATTACATATTGATTACTAACACTTAAGAAGTAGTTTAGGAGTGATTCCAACATACCCTATGAGATTATGTTGGATAGAAAACCATCTAGGTATGGACCTTGGACCAATAGAGATTTTGTAGGTCCTCAACGACCTTTCTATCTAGAAGAGACTTTCGTAAGTAATGCAACTCTCAATGAACAACAATTGACTGGGGACATTGAAGTGAACCCGTTCGAGGATACTTTAGTGTTTAGGAAGATGACCGAATTCCTAGGAACCTTGCCCATTAATCTTAACATGAATTGGTGGAAAGTTGAGAGTGAGAAGCCTAAGTATAATTGGAGTTGGGATAGACCACCTAGTGATGGGAATGGAGAATGGCACATTAGGATGACAATCTATGATCCCGGTGGAGAGAAGTTTGAAAAGGCATATCTAACTAAGCGTACTAATAGGAATTTAAAAGATAAGTTTGATCCCTATGACATTCTTGAGGACAAACTTACTTACATGGGTACGTAGGAGCATTACTTCGAGTCTAGCTACAAGACTCATAAATAAAGAAAAGCGCTTCGTGGGAGGCAACCCATGCTTAATTGTTTGCTTGTTTTGTTTTTCAATTTTTGTGTATCTGATATCTTTTTCAGTGTTGTTTATTCTCATGTGGGACTTTGTGAAAATGCTTTATTTTGTCTTTAACCTCGTCTTAATTACATATAAATGTATTTTACAAAAAGATAAGTGTAGGGAAGATCACATAAGTTTTTAAGAACATGAACATGAGAATTACAACTATTGAAATTGATATATATGTGTGTTTGTTAGAGTCAAATTATTGTATCGAGTCATAATGGATGTTTTGCAGGAATTTTTCCAGGTTTTAATGATGTAATTTTTTCAGAATTTTTTTCAGAAAAACGCAGCAGGCCACTTTCTGTCAGGACAACCTGACAGCGTTAGGATTAAAGCCTGATGACGTCAGGCTATGTAGAAACAGATTACTCAGTTTTTCATTTTCTGTGCAGTTTATAAATTTTTGGAAATTCCCAGGTCTTAATTTTCCAGAAAAACTGCAAACATCCATTCCACAAGCATTATATCTTACTTGCTTTCTAGTGTAGTTGTGTGTCATATATAGTTTTACTGCCGATTTTATGTGAAGGTTTTGTTTGTTTTCTTATAAGTGTGCAGGTTATATTGGGCAAGAAAAAGAAACACACATTGGATGAAGCTTATTACTTATGCATTCTTCTTGGAAAAGAATTTAACCGCAACTTCATACATATCCTACTGGATCCAACGCGTTAAGATAAAGGACGTGACAACTCAACCAACCAATAAAAGATAACTAGGGAGTAATAGTATCTAAGTGAACACATCTTTAATCATCATACGAGCACACCTCAATTAAACATAGATATCCATAGTAATTAGATAATTAGATAATTAGTAGAAGTAGAGTAACCGGTAGAAGTACCACCCTCCAACCAATTGCCCTGAGATTTTACCTTAGCTCTCTGAAAAACCATAAAAAAGATAATAAAAAAAAGAATCATCCTCAACCCCACCTTCTCATCATATATTTCTTACTAACATTCCTATTCCCTTAGAGAACGATATCAATCCCCGAGGCTTACCTCATACTATACTACAACGATTAGGTTCAGTGCCTAGAGGGTTGAAAAACTTACTTGTAGAAAAGGAGGTTTTCTTGACCCCGAACGCGCCTTTTTGCGCACATCAAGTTTTTGGCGCCGCTGCCAGGGATTAGAATAGCTAGTTAGACTTCTATCTCATTTAGGTTCCCTTGCTTGATTCCTATCAAGTAAGATTTTTTCTCATTTTCATTAGCTTCCTTGTAGTCTATTCGCCTTCTTTGTGTTTTTGTTCATAACCTTGTCACTTTTCACCATGGGTGACAATGCACCACCAAATCAACCATTTCCACTCAACCCATCACCACTTGACCCGCCAAGAGGCCGTACTCTTGGTGAATACTCTAGACCGAGCCATCAAGGCTATAGGAACACCATTGAGCTCCCTGTTCAAGCTCAAACTACGGCCCTGCGATCCGAAACCATCCGGTTGGTGCAAAATGGATGTGCATTCCATGGACTTCGTTCTGAAGAACGTAATCAGCATCTCAAGGATTTCCGAAAAATTGTTGACTCTGTCGACCTTGATGCTACCACACGGGAGACCACGCGCTTGCGTCTCTTCCAATTCTCTCTACGGGACCAAACTAGTAATTGGCTTGAGCGACTTCCTGCCGGATCCATCTCGAGTTTGGATGATCTCAACACTCGTTCCCTCGCCTAATGTTTCCCACCGGGGAGAACTACCAAACTAAGGAATGACATATTGATGTTCCAACAACGTCAAGGCAAAACTCTCTATGAGGCGTGGACTCGATTCAAGAACTTGCTCCATAAAGTCCCTCATCACGGCATCGATCTTTGGCTTCATGTCCAAATATTTTACGATCATGTCAATCTCAACTAGGCAAACCATCAACCAAGCGGTCGGTGGCAAACTTAGTGAACTTACCACGGAAGTATCGTGGGGTATAATAGAGGACCTTGCCCTCTATGACAACAAATGTTGGAATGACCCCCATGAGTTGCTCAAAACCGTCAAGGCAATCTCCTTGCCTCCCATTGACTCACAACCTTCCAATCGTAGGATTCTCGAGCTTGAAGATCCAGTCAAATTCCTAATGAGCTCCTACGAAAATCCTAAGCCCTCACGCCAAGTGAACAAAATCACTCTACCTTGTGAGTTATGTAGTGGTCCCAGGACACTCGTGATTGCACAAGACTCCCCGAACAAGCTTTTGCGGACTATGCCTCCTCGCGTACCGACAGAGCGGGAGAGAAGTGGTACACTTTCAAGCCCGAGCAAAATAACTTAGGAAATTCCTACAACCCCTCATGAAGAAATCACCCTAACCTTAGGTGGAGCCAAAACTCAAACCCGTCCCAAAATAACTCATCTAGTCCACCCAATAGGTCCCAACCAAACCACGCCTCCTATAACAACCCTCCAAACACCGGAACTTCCACTTGTCTTGAGGGAATGGTGTCCAAGTTCATGTCATCTCAAGAAGCTCGATTGACTAAGATTGAAGACGATTTCAAGCAACGACAAAGTGAGATGACAACCAAGCTCGACACCCTCTTAAAATCCTTCGATGACCGGGATATAGGAGTACTCCCAAGTGACACCATAAATAACCCAAAAGTGAATTCGATTTCATCAACTCCATGTTCTTGCTCACAAAGGGAGAGTGCATATCCATGCCCCTCACACCCAAAAGTCCATTCGGTTAACGCCATCAACACGGATTCCAAACGATCCGTCATGAGATACCAACAACCCGAGCCAACGGTCCATCCAACTCTTGAGAAACCTATCAATCAAGAACCCAAACCCACTCTAGAAGAGGAATATAAGGAGCTCCACCAAGAAAAACCGGTTCTTGAAGTCTTGACTCATGCGCCTTATTATAATGCTTTAAAAGATAAATATGAGCAAGAACTAAAATTAGGAGAACGTGGGTCCGCATTTGGGCAAAATAAATTACCTAAAAAGTTAGATGATCCCGGGCTATTCATTCTTCCGTATAGCATTGAAAATTCCAAAGCTTTCAACACATTTGCCGATTTAGGGTCAAGCATCAACCTTCTTCCGTTGTCCCTCCATAAAAGCCTTAACTTAGGAAAAATAGAACCAACAAAAACCATCTTAGGTTTAATGGATGGTAGTATTGCATATCTGATAGGGATAATAAAGGACATGGTAGTACACGTAAGTCAATGAACTCTTTTGGCAGATTTCCATGTGCTAGACATGAATAAGGACCCCAACATGCCCATTGTTATTTGGAAGAGGATTCTTAGCTACCGCTAGTGCCATAATTGATTGTAAGATGTCTAAGATAGTGGTAGGAGAACGGAATGCTAGGTCAATTTATGATGTTAAGAAGCATATCTACTACAAAGAGGATGAACAAATACCCTATGAGATTATGTTGGATAGAAAACCATCTTGTTAGGATTTAGTAAATCCATTAGTTAAAGTGTCGGTCACCTCAAGTATATATACTCGTTAGAAAGCACGTAGTCATGGTCACTTAGTGATGAAAAGTAGTTTACTTAGTAACACCGTGGAGGACGGACGGGTCTTTACCCACTGTATGCCTGATCCACAGCCTAAAGGAGGCGTCCTATGTTTGTACCTATAAATACCCTTTGCCCTCCAAGGCAAAGGGTTGGAGCTTTCATAATTCATTTTTCTTTGTCTCACTAAGCTTCCCATTCTCTCCCACTTTCCCTCTCTAAACCATAACCTACGCATAACCCTTTGTGCTTATGATGTGTTTGTTATAAACCAAGATGCTACAAATGGTATCAAGAGCCATGGTTTGATCATCCATCTCTCATGTTCTTGGTTTAATAGTTATTGTTGGGTTAAGGTTTGGTTTTTATGCATATCTTTGTGTATACGCGTGGGTTTTGTATACAAGTTTTTGATAAGCTTAAAGCACTAAATTTTACACTTAAAAATTCAAGATTCTTATGGGTTAAGGTTTTTTGAGTGTTAATATTTCAATTTCTTGCAAAAAGTTTCAAACTTTACGTGGTTTTATAAGGTTTTAAGCGTGTTTGATTTCGGGTGTACTTGTCTACGCGTAAGAGTGAAAAGTGGTGTGGATCATCAAGTCTTAAACTTTGTTGTTGTTTTGGTGTTTTTAAGGTTGTTTCATCATTATTATCTGGTTTACTAAACGTTTTTGGTTATAAAAAAAATAATAAAAAATAAAACCGCGTTTGGTATTGTTGGTCATTCCTACGCATAAGAAAACCCTAATATTACGCGTAAGGTGTTCTTCACGTGATCTTCTAATCAGTTGGTTTACTCAGTGTTTTCTTGCTTGGATAAGCCTAAAAATACTTTGACTTTGGATATCTTTTATACTGGAATAAGTGTAAAGGATTTTTTGGTTAAAACCCTAAATTTACGCATAAGCATAAAAGCTTACGAGTAAAATCTTTACGCCTAAGCCTTCTTTTACGCATAAGCTTGTCTTACGCCTAAGGAAATCTTACGCATAAGGTACTTACTACTAAGGCTTTGGTTTATGCTTAAACTTAAGCATTTTCCTAAAAGTCTACGCGTAAGCTTTTGTCTACGCATAAGCTTTAGTCTACGCGTAAGCTACTGTCTACGCTTAAACTCTGTCTACGCGTAAACTGCTGTCTACGCATAAGCTAGTGTCTACGCCTAAGCTGCTGTCTACGCATAAGCCTATGGTCTACGCCTAAGTGTATAAGTTTTACGGTTTCTCTCTTGATTTTGTAAAATCCCGTGAAAGAATCTATTTCCCGGTTAAATCAAAGATTTGTAAAATCTCGTAGAATTTAAACATGTCTTCCGTTGCTGATGATGTGCAAGCTGCAGGTTCTGATACTCGTCCTCCCATGCTTGATAGAACCGACTATGAATCTTGGTCACAAAGAATCAGACTGTACTGCTTAGGAAAGGAAAATGGGGTTAACATCCTTAAGTCAATTGATGAAGGGCCATATCAAGTTGAGACTACCAGAGACATTCTGGAAACTGCTGCTGATGGTTCTGTGATATTAGGACTGGATAGACCAAAGACATATGATGAGCTTACTGATAAGGAGAAGAAGAGATACGATGCAGACATCAGAGCTTCAAATATTGTTCTCCAAGGTCTACCTAAAGACATCTACAAGCTGATCAATCACAACACTGAAGCTAAGGCTGTTTGGGACAATGTTAAGATGCTTCTATCTGGTTCTGAACTGACTCAAGAAGATAGGGAGTCTCAGCTGTATGATGACTTTGAGAACTTCAAAATGATACCAGGGGAAAGTGTGACTGAATATCATGTCAGATTCCACAAGCTTGTGAATGATATGTGGAATATCAAGATGACAATGCCAAATATCCAGCTAAATTCAAAGTTTGTAAACAACATGAATCCGGAATGGCACAAATTTGTCACAACACTCAAGCTTAACAAAGGATTGAAGAACACCAACTATGAGCAACTGTATGCTTATTTGCTACAAAATGAGAAACATGCTGCATTTGAGCGAATGATCATGGAAAAGTTCAAGATCAATTCTGGAGAAGCAAGCTCTTCAAATGATTCAACTGCATTCTACACAAATGTAGGGATTACTACCAAAGCATCACAAGTCATACCCACTGGAAATGGTAACCACAAGCTCATTCCTGATTGTGGGTATAAGCCTCCTGATTCTAACGCAGTCATAGAACACTTTATCAATCAAGTGGCTCTTATGGTCAAGTAAAACTTGAATCTCACCCCACACACCAACAATCATCTCAGAACTGCATCAAATCTTCAAAATCATGCTACTGTTAAAGATGGAAAGGTAGTGGTGCAAAATGTGCAGGGAAGATAGAATGCTTACCTTCCACACAATGAACAAGGGAATGCAGGTGCTGGTTATGTGAATGCGGGTGTTGGTGGTGGATATGTGGGAAATCTGAATCGTGGAAGGAACATGGCTCAAGGTTAAGTAAAACTAATCAAGTGATACAACTGTGGTGGAGAAGGGCACATTGCTAGGAACTGCACTCAACCAAAACGTCCTCAAAATGCAGAATACTTCAAGGACAAGATGTTACTGGTTCAAGCACAAGATAATGGAGCAGTGTTAAATGAAGAGGAGCTGTTGTTGTTGACTGATGGGAATGCTAAGACATATGATGCTGATGTGGACGAACAACCTGTGCATGGTGCTGCTCAGAACAATCCCAACACCTTTCAAGTTGCAGACTGTGATGGATTTGACTCAGACATTGATGATGAACCATATGCACAGACTATCTTCATGGCTAATATCTCTCCAATGGTCTTTTCACCTCAACGGGCCAGTCCCACCAAGGAATCCATCATATCAGAGGTACTTAAACTATATGATGTGGTTGATAAGCAAAAGATTCACCATGAAGTACAATCTACTGAAGTCATTGAATCAGATATTGAGAATATGGGAAATAGCAATGTTGTCCCATATGAACAATGTGTGAAGCAAGATGACAGTCTTATTGTACCAAGTGATGAATCTTCTGCAATTAACTATGAATGCATGCCTGATGAATTCACTGCATTTGTGCCTAATGATTCCTTTACCACTGAAATCAATATCTATAAGGATCAAGTTGCCATATATGAACGGCGTGCTAAGTTTGAACTGACCACTCGTGAGTAGGAGATGGATATCCAAATGCGTACACTTATCAGAAAAAGCAATTTTAGGGAAGAAGTATTAAAACAAGAGTTAAATTCCTTACAAGAAAAGCTTAATAAAACTGCTAAGCAAAAACAGGAACTTCAAGAAAATGTGAAAGTGCTTAAGCAGGAATTCAATGCTAAGGAATCAAAACTTCTAACTGAATTTTCCAACCTAATTTTTTTGAAAAACAAACTTGAAAACAAGTTGTACGTACAAGGAAACGCCCTTCAGACTGCTCACATGGTCACTAAACATAGAGTCTTAAGCGATAAGCATAGTATCCCCATTGTAGAGGAACCCAATCTTGAGTATGGTAAAATAGCAAAAGCTACTCAAAAGGTTTTCTATGATGGTGATGAGATCCTCAAGCCTAGACAAAAACCTTCATGCATCGAGTGCACTGAGGAAGATAGAAAATTAGAAGATGCCACTAAGGAAAAGTTGAATGATAAGCTTAAAGATCCCTGGTGCATTAAATATAACATCACTTTTAAATCTCATGATTACACTAAGGAAAATTGGATCTCCTTGAACAAGTTTAAGCCTCAAACCCTATTAACGCCTGAACAAGTGTTCTGGAAAAAGGACATGGATAAACAAAAAGCAGATAACCTTGTTGAAAAGAACCCCCTGTAGGAAATTGTCCCAAGCAACTATGTATCCTCCAAAAACACCAATGCATTTAGTGCCTAGAACACTTCCCACTAAGAGCAAGACCTTAATCAGCCTTTATGTTGTTTACCAACTATTTGTTGATTTTGAGAAAACGTGTAAAAAGAGAATCACACCTACTGGGATAACTGAAGGGGAAAGGGGTTTTGAGCAAACTAAAGAATGCTATTTAACTGAGGTCATGCCTTTCTTTAAACAACTAAAAGGTCAATTTGAGAGTCTTAAAAAAGGGATAGACACAGAGATTAAAGAAATGGAAAAGGAATTTGATGCAATGATAGTTGAGGTCAATAATTCTGAACGTGAACTCAAATATAATGAAATTGAAAGAAATAATCTGCATATCTTAAATGAGAACTTGATTTCTCAAAGTGTTGCCCAAGATGTGTTCTACACTGCTACAAATTCTTCTATTACTGCATCTCAATTTCATGAATTATCTATTGCTTTGAAAGTTTCCCAAGATCGTGTCATTGAGCTTGAAACAACAAATTCAAAACTGTATGAGAAAATAGAACAGGATGATCATGATAACCTAGTCAAACATTTTTCTAAATTAGAAGTTGAACATCTTGATTTGCAATTAAAATATCAACATCTCAAAAGAAAATATTAAAACCTCAAATATCAAGACATCCTCTGATGCTCCTGAGTTTGATGCAGTGTTTGAAATTAGCAAACGTGATGAACAAATTCGAGCTCATTGTAACACGATCAAAAGATTAAGAACCCAGATCTCTCAACTAAAGGGAGAAAAGTATGATGTTACTAGTTCCCGAATGCCTCCACCTTTAGATTCTCAGAATTTCCAACTTCAAAACATTATTGATAACTTGCAAAAGGAAAATGAGTGTTTTAAAGCTGAAATTTCAAAGGTTAATGATCAAAACAAAGAGTTATATGATTCATTCTAAGTTAATCATGATAAACACATTGAAAAGATAACTTCTTTACGTAACGATATTGAGAATCTGAAGCGTGAGGTGAAAGGAAAATTGCCAATCCCTAATTGCAAATATTCTGTTCCTAAGGTTTCTGCTTGTGATTTGTATGCCATCGATATGTTATATATTCCCCCGCCCATTAGGAGTAATGAACTTGCACATAAAGCATATCTCTCATACCTTAAGGATAGTTTGAAGGGTCTTCGTGAGATAGTTGAAGATGAAAGAATAGAAAAACCTTTTGATAGCACCATAGCCTATGCCTGCATAGATGCCAAAAGATCTCAGGAAATCTTAGAGTACGTAATTGTCACAAGTCCAAAAACTAGTAATAGGCAAGATAGAATAGTTGCACCCAGTTCAATGCCTAAGGTTAAGAATGTGACTTTTAATGTGCCTCACAAAACTTCAGATCCCAGCACCTCTAGACCACTAATGCAAAGTGTAGTATCACCAACTAATATTCCTGTTGTTCCTTCTACAGGAGTAATCAGCAACACTAAGGTTAGCGGGTCAAAGCCTTCAGGCAATACAATGCGAAATAGGATCTTGCCAGCCAAAAGTGTTGAAGAGAAGAAAGTAGAAGAACACCCTAGGAAGAATAAGTTTGAGTTGAATAAAATGAATCGTGTTGATTCTAGTATTAGCTATAAGCGTACTGTAATTAATTCGAATTCTGCTGCCTTTTGCAAAACATGTAAGGAATGTTTGATTTCTGGTCTTAATCATGAATGTGTTGTGAATGAGGTGATAAATGTTGATAATAATCCAGTCAAAAGTATAAAAAATATTAAACAGGTTAAGGAGATCTGGAAGCCTAAAAGTAAAAGGATTAGTCAGTATTGGAAGCCTACAGGAAGAAAATTTAGCAATGTGGCTTATCAATGGAAACCTACTGGCCATAAATTCAAATTGAATGAATCTTGTCCTAAGATGTCTAGATCTATGCCTTCTAAGAAATGGAAGCCTACTGATAGAATCATACCTTTAAGAAGTGGTCATACCTCACATAGGTCCACTGTCACTACTAGTCCTGCCTCCACTAGTGAAGTTGTCATAGATTCTAGAAATGCTGTAGGTATATCAATTGCATGTACTAACCAACAGGAACCCATTCTTCCATGGGGATCCAATACTTCCAGTTATCCACAATTGTCTGTGTTCAAATGCAGGTCGTACAAATTTTCCTTTGGTATTTGGACTCAGGCTGCTCAAAACATATGACTGGAGATCGCTCGCGGCTCATGAACTTCGTGAGTAAATTTATTTGGACTGTTAGATTCGGAAACAACCATTTTGGAGAAATTATAGGTTATGGAGATTATGTGATTGGAGACAGTGTAATTTCCCGGGTATATTACGTTGAAGGTCTTGGTCATAACTTGTTTTCTGTCGGTCAATTCGGTGATTCTGATCTGGAAGTGGCTTTTAGAAAACATACTTGCTTCGTTAGAGAGCTTGATGGTGAGGAACTGTTAAGAGGAACACGAGGAACAAACTTATACACTATCTCTATCGAAGATATGATGAAGTCTTCTCGAATCTGCTTGCTGTCAAAGGCCTCTAAAACAAAGTCATGGTTATGGCATCGTCGTCTCAATCACTTGAATTTCAAAACCATTAATAATCTTTCTAGAAAGGACCTAGTACGAGGCTTACCCAGATTGAAATATGAGAAAGATCATCTTTGTTCAGCATGCCAATTTGGAAAAAGCAAGAAATATGCCCACAAACCCAAACCTGCAAACTCTGTTACGGAAGTTCTTCATACCCTTCATATGGATTTGTGCGGACCAATGAGAGTACAAAAAATTAACGGGAAGAAATATGTGTTAGTAGTTGTTGATGAATACTCTCGGTTTACTTGGGTTAAGTTTTTGAGGACAAAGGATGAAACTCCTGACGTCATCATCAAACTTGTTAAACAGTTGCAGGTCCGGCTTAACAAAACAGTCAGAATCATTCGCACAGATAATGGAACTGAGTTTGTCAACAAAGAACTTAGTCAGTTCTATGAAAGCATTGGGATCAACCATCAAAGAAGTGTTCCTCGACTCCTCAACGAACGGTGTAGTTGAAAGACAAAATCGAACTCTTGTAGAAGCTGCAAGAACTATGCTTATATTCTCAAAGGTTCCAATGTTCCTCTGGGCTGAAGCCATTGC
Organism: Chrysanthemum makinoi; assembly: GCA_910596185.1. Taxonomy (NCBI): domain Eukaryota; kingdom Viridiplantae; phylum Streptophyta; class Magnoliopsida; order Asterales; family Asteraceae; genus Chrysanthemum; species Chrysanthemum makinoi. The sequence continues at coordinate 92,155,562 of OU343218.1, read as the reverse complement.
CACTGCATGCTATACCCAAAACCGTTCCCTAATTCACACCTCTCATGGAAAAACTCCATACGAACTGGTCCACAATCGAAAACCTGATATCTCTTTTCTTCGTGTGTTCGGCGCTTTGTGCTACCCAACGAATGATGGTCAAGATTTAGGTAAATTAAGATCAAAGGCGAACAATGAAGTTTTTGTGGGCTATGCATCAAATAGGAAAGGTTATCGAATCTACAACCAAAGAACCCGAGATATCATGGAAACTATTCACGTCATGTTCGATGAGCTGTCTGAGCATATGGCTCCTGGACAATCCAGTTTCTGGACCCGCACCTCAACTTCTATCAAGTAGTCCTATTAGTTCCTCTCTTGTACAGAATCACTCAACAACAGTTCCATATGTACCTCCATCTGAAGAAGATTTGAAGGAACTGTTTGATCCAATGTTTGATGAATACTATGAACCTCACGAGAACTACATTTCTTCAACATCAACAGTGGTGGCTTCTGAACCAATCATCACAGAGAATCCATCAGTCTCAATGTCTCTATCTCCAGAAGCGCCAGCTGCCGATCACTCATCATCATCCTCAAATCCTCAATCATCTGTTGTAAATCATGGAATTGGTAATTTTGATGGAGATAACCCAATTGCTACTCCCGAAGATGCTCCATTTGAAAACATCTTTGCCCCTGAACCAACACCGGAACCATCTTCATCAGGGGATCCAAACTCTGCTACTTCAGTCCCTCAACAACAACCACATGAGCACCTTCGAAAATGGACACATGACCATCCATTGGACAACATCATTGGGAATCCTTCTCGTCCAGTATCCACTTGAAAACAACTTGCAACAGGTGCCTTATGGTGCTTCTTCAATTCTGTACTCTCTAGGATCGAACCTAAAGATGTTAAAACGGCAATGTCCGAGGACAGCTGGTTCAATGCAATGCAAGAAGAAATTCATGAGTTCGATCGACTAGATGTATGGGAATTAGTACATGTTCCTGATTGTGCAATGGTCATTGCTCTCAAGTGGATCTTCAAAGTAAAGCTTGATGAGCACGGTGACGTTCTGAAAAATAAGGCAAGGCTAGTGCCTAAAGGATATCATCAAGAAGAAGGTATTGACTTTGAGGAATCTTTTGCTCCTGTTGCACGTATCGAGGCTATCAAAATCTTCTTGGCTAATGCGGCTAGCAAGAACATGGTTGTTTATTAAATGGATGTGAAAACTGCCTTTCTTAATGGAGATCTGAAAGAGGTGGTTTACGTCAGCCAGCCAAAAGGTTTTGTGAATCCAGAGCATCCTACTTATGTCTATCGCTTGAAAAAGGCCCTTTACGGTTTGAAGCAAGCTCCTAGAGCATGGTATGATACGCTATCGAAGTTTTTTCTATCCAATGGATTCAAAGAAAGGAGCAGTTGATCCGACACTGTTCACCAGAAAGTCAGGCAAACACTTAATCCATGTCCAAATATATGTTGATGACATTATCTTTGCCTCAACCGACCCCAATGAATGTGACCGATTTTCAAAGGAGATGGGATCCTAATTTCAAATGTCAATGATGGGACAAATGTAATTTTTCTTTGGATTACAAATTTCACAAAGTCCCGGAGGCATTTTTATAAATCAATCTAAATACGCAAATGAAATTTTAAAGAAATTTGGATTTAACACCAGTGACCCTGTTGACACTCCTATGGTAGAGCGCATACAAACGGATGAGGACCACTCTGGGATCATGGTAGATCAAACGAAATATCGTAGTATGATTGGATCCCTGATGTATCTCACAGCCAGTAGAACAGACATTTTGTTCGTTGTATGCATGTGTGCTAGATAACAGGCTAAGCCTACCAAAAAGCATCTTGAAGCGATTAAACGGGTCTTTCGGTATCTTCAAGGAACCATTAACATGGGACTTTGGTACCCGAAGGACACCGTTATGTTACTAACGGCCTATGCAGATGCTGGCCATGCAGGATGTCAAGATACACGTCGAAGTACGTCAGGAGGTGCTTAATTTTTAGGCGATAAGCTTGTGAGCTGGTCTTCAAAGAAACAAATGAGCACTTCCATATCCTCTACAGAGGCTGAATACATAGCCATGTCATCTTGTTGTGCTCAAATCTTATGGATGAGATCCCAATTATCTGACTATGGCTTTGTATTCAACAAAGTTCCTCATCTGTGATAACAAAAGTGCCATTGCTCTCTACTGCAACAATGTTCAACACTCTAGAGCAAAGCACATTGACATTCGACATCACTTCATCAGGGAACAAGTTGAAAACGGTGTGGTTAAAGAGTCGGTCACCTCAAGTATATGTATTCGTTAGAAAGCTCGTAGTCGTAGTCAAGTTATGTTATTAAGTAGTTTGTTAAGTAACACCGTGGAGGACGGACGGGTCTTTACCCACTGTATGCTTGATCCACAGCCCGTAGGTGGCGTTTATTGTAAGACACTATAAATACCCTCTACCTCTCAAGGTAGAGGGTTGGAGCTTCAATATCATTTTTCTTTGTTTCACATAGTTCCCAACTCTCTTCCCTTTCTCTCTCTAGAACTTTCTCTCTCTAAAACATTATATACGCCCCATATGGATTTGGTTTGATGTGTTTGTGAAATCCTATATCTTAAAATTGGTATCAAGAGCTATGGTTTGATCTCTCATCTTTCATGCTTTTTGTTTTGGTGGATTTCATAAGGTTTTTTGGGTTATAAGTGTTTAGGAGAGTTTGAATCATTTGGTCAATTTCTAGTGTTAAAGTTTGAATTTTAATTGTACTTTTGTGTTTAGGATCATCATATATGTTTAGGTTTTGAATTGGAAGGCTTGAATCATTGTGGTTTAGCTGTTTTTGATTGATAAAGTGGTGGTTTTCAAATATTGTACGAAGCGAGTTGAGCCATGGTGTTGAGTTTTTTGGAAGCGAGTTGCTTTGTTATTGGAAGTGAGTTGGTTTAAGCAACTTAGCTATTAAGCGAGTTGTATTAGCAGCGAGTTGGTATATGCGACTTGGCTATTAAGCGAGTTGATTCTTTAAGCGACTTGAGTTTTAAAGCGACTTGGCTATTAAGCAAGTTGTATTGTCAGCGAGTTGGTTTAAGTGACTTGGTGGTTAAACGAGTTGTCTCTGTATGCGACTTGGCTATTTAGCGAGTTGATTCTTTAAGCAACTTGAGTTTTAAGCGACTTTTCTTTTAAGCGAGTTGTCTGTTTAGCGAGTTGATACCAAAGCGAGTTGACTGTTTAGCTACTTGTCTATTGAGACTTGTCACTTCTTCGTGCTACATTTTTACGGTTGTTCTTTTGGTTTAGTAAAATCCCGTGAATGAATCAATTTCCCTGTTTAATCAAAGAATAGTAAAATCCTATAGAACTTGTAATCATGTCTAACAACGTACCTACTATCGCTTCTACCAGAATGAGGACGTTCAAGCAAGCAGAGATCGATACTCGTCCACCTATGCTTGATAGAACTGATTATGACTCATGGGCACAACGAATTCGGTTGTATTGTTTGGGAAAGGAAAATGGAGTTAACATTCTCAAGTCAATTGATGAAGGACCTTATCAAATCGAGACTACCAGAGATGTTCTTGAAACTGATGCAGATGGTACAGTGACCTTAGGATTAGACAGACCAAAGACGTATGATGAGCTCAGTGATAAGGAGAAGAAGAGATATGATGCTGATATCAGGGCTTCAAACATTATACTTCAGGGTCTTCCAAAAGACATCTACAAGTTGATCAATCACAACACTGAAGCCAAGGCAGTTTGGGATAATGTCAAGATGCTTCTCTCAGGTTCCGAATTGACTAAGGAAGACAGAGAATCACAACTGTATAATGAATTTGAGCATTTTAAGATGAAACTAGAAGAAAGTGTCTATGAATATTATGTGAGATTCCACAAGCTTGTGAATGACATGAGGAATATCAAAATGACCATGCCAAATATTCAGTTGAACTCAAAGTTTGTGAACCACATGAATCCCGAATGGCACAAATTCGTCACCTCTGTGAAGCTAACCAAAGGATTAAAGAACACCAACTATGAGGAACTGTATGCCTTCCTTCTTCAGAATGAGAGACATGCTATGTTTGAACGAATGATTCTTGAACAGTTCAAAACTAAACAGGGAGAAACAAGTTCTTCAAATGATTCAACAGCCTTTTACACAAATGTTGGAATTACCACCAAAGCTTCTCAAGTCATACCTACGGGTAATGGTAACTACAAGCTCATTCCTGATCCAGCATATAAGCCTCCAGACTCAAACAAAATCATGGAAAAATTCATCAATCAATTGTCTCTCATGGTTAGTCAAAATCTGAATACCACTCCTCACACCAACAATAACCTCAGAACAACATCCAACCCACATAATCAAGCTACTGTCAGAGATGGAAAGGTTATGGTGCAACCAGTTCAAGGAAGGCAATATGAACAGGGAAGAGGTGGAGTAGGTGGAGGGTATGTGGCTAATCAGAATCGTGGAAGAAATGCCAATCAGGGACAAGTAAAGCCAATCAAGTGCTACAACTGTGGTGGTAATGGACACATTGCAAGGAACTGCACATCTCCAAAACGCCCTCAAAATGCAGAATACTTCAGAGACAAGATGTTGCTTGTGCAAGCTCAGGACAATGGTGTTGTTTTGGATGAAGAGGAGCTGTTATTTCTTGCAGAGGGGAATGCTAAGACATATGATGCAGATGTGGATGAGCAGCCAATTCAGGAAATAGGTCACAATCATCAAAATGCCTTTCAAGTTGCTGACTGTGATGCATATGACTCTGATGTTGATGATGAACCTACTGCCCAGACAATCTTCATGGCTAGCATTTCTCCAATGGTCTCTCCCAAGGTCTCATCATCACAGCAAGATGGTCCATCCATAGAACAATCATCTCAGAGGTATTAAAATTATATGATGAAGTTGATGAGCAAAACATACATGACAAAGTTCAATCACATGAAACTTGTGAAACAGATATTGTTAATATGGGTAATAGTAATATTGTCCCATATGATCAATATGTGATCCAAATTGAAAGTGTGATTGAACCAAGTGATGCATCTTCTGTAGTCAATGATAACTATGTTTTTGATGAATACACTCCATGTGCCCCTGATGATTCTGTTATCTCTGAACTTAATGCCTATAAAGAACACGTTGCCATTTATGAACAACGCGCTAAGTTTGAGTTAACCACTCGTGAGCAGGAAATGGATGACCAAATGTGTACAATTATTAGAAAAGGTAACTTTAGGGAAGAAATACTAAAACAAGAGCTAGATTCCTTAAAAGAAAAGCTTAATAAAACGGCTAAGCAAAAACAAGAACTTCAAGAAATTGTGAAAGTGCTTAAGCAGGAATTTAATGCTAAGGAATCAAAACTTTTAAATGAATTTTCCAACCTAAAAAATTTGAAAAACAAACTTGAAAACAAATTGTACATGCAAGGAAACACCATTCAGATTGCTCACATGATCACTAAGCATAGAGTTCTAAGTGACAAACATAGTGTTGCATTAGTTGATGAACCAAACCCTGAGGCTTGTAAGAAAGCTAGAGAAGCACAGAAGGTAATTTATGATGGCAATGAAATCCTTAAGCCTAGACAAAAACCTAGTTGCGCTGAAAGCACCGAGAGAAGATAAGCGTTAGAAGAAGTCACTAGAAAGATATTGGATGAAAAACTTAAGAGCCCTTCATGCATAGAAAAGAAAATCAGTTATAAAACACCCAACTATGATAAGTAAAATTGGATTGCATTTAACAAGTTTAGACCTCAAACACAGCTGACCCCCGAACAAGTGTTCGGAAAAGGATATGAACATGAAAAAAGCGATGAGTTTGTTGAACAGAATTCCCCATGTAGGAGAATGCTTCCTGCCACTGTATATATCCCCCCAATACACCAATGCATTTAGTTCCTAGATCTATTCCCACTAAGAGCAAGACCTAATCAGTCAGAGATGTTATTAATCAATTATTTGTTGATTTTGAGAAGACATGTAAGAAAAGGATCACACCCACTGGGATAACTGAATGGGAGAGGGGTTTTGAGCAAACTAAAGAATGCTATTTAACCGAGGTCATGCCTTTCTTTAAACAATTAAAAGGTCAATTTGAGAGTCTTAAAAAGGGGATGGATTCAGATATTAAAGAAATGGAAAAGGAATTTGATGCAATGATAGTTGAGGTCAATGACTATGAGCGAGAATTAAAATATAATGAGATTGAGAGGAAGAACTTGCATACCTTAAATGAGAATCTGATTTCTGAATGTACCACTCAAGATGTGTTTTACACTGCCACGAATTGTTCAATTAATGCATCTCAATTTCAAGAATTATATGTTGAACGGGATGATCATGATAACCTAGTGAAAGTCTCCCATGATCGTGTCATTGAACTTGAGAAAACTAACTCTAAATTGCATGAGAAAGTTGAACGGGATGATCATGATAACCTAGTGAAACAGTTTTCTAAATTGGAAGTTGAGCATCTTGCTTTGCAATTAAAATATCAACATCTAAAAGAAAATGTTAAAACCTCAAATATCAAGACATCCTTGGATGCTCCTGAATTTGATGCCGTTTTTGAAATCAACAAGTGATGAACAGATTCGTGCTCATTGTAACACGATCAGAAAATGAGAACCCAAATTTCACAATTAAAGGGTGAAAAGAACAATGTGATTGGCTCCCAAATGCCTCCTCCTTTAGATTCTCAGTGTTCTCAAAGTTTTCATCTTCAAAACTCGGTTAATATTTTACAAAAGGAAAATGAGAGTTTTCTAGAAGAAAATGAAAAGGTGAAACAACACTTTAAAGAGTTATATGATTCAATGAAAGTCACTCGTGACAAGAACAACGAAATAATAACGTCTTTACAAAAGGAAATTGAGAATCGAGGAGTCGGTAAAAGGGAAAATGCCACTTGTCTTTAATGAGAATGTTGCATCAAAGTCATCGAAAACTCTAAATATCTTGGTGATCAAAAATACATTCCTCCTCATCTTAGAGAATAACGAACTTGTGTTTCATAACTATTTCGCTTACCTTAAGGATAGTCTAGAATGTATCCGAGAGATTGTAGAAAAGGATTTCATAAATAAGCCACTTGATAGAGAAATTAGGTTTGCTTGCATTCAGGCCAAACGATATCAGGATCTGTTAGAATGTTTAAGAGCAATGTGTCCTAAATCTTTTTGTGAGAAAGGTAAAGCTGTGATGCCTTGTTCTATGCCTAGCATTAAGAAAGTGAATTTTAATATGTCGTCGAGTAGCTCATATCCCAACACTTCAATGCCCAGGTATTAAGAAGTAAACTCAAGTGCTTCAAGTGATTCGATCCCCATGCCTAGTTCAGAATGCAAAAGGTAGCTCAACCAACTAATGTTCCCATAATTCCCTCTACAGAGGTAATCAAGTGACACAAATGCAAGCTGGTCAAAGCCTTCAGGCAATACAAAGCAAGATAGGACCTCGCAAGCTAAGAATGTGCAATGGAAGAAGTAGAAGACCACCTAGGAACATTAAGTTTGAGTTGAATAAACCGAATCGTATTGATTCTAGTATTAGCTATAAGCGTACTGTAATTAATTCAAATACTGCTACTTTTGGCAAAACATGTAATGATGATTGTTTGGTTTCTGTTACTAATCATGAATGTGGTGTGAATGAGTTGATTAATCTTTGTTAAATGCCCCGTTAAGATAGTGAATACAAAAAATCAAGCTAAGAAGGCTAGAAAGCAATAGCGGAAGAAGGTTAGAAACATTGGAAACCCACAGGAAGGAAATTTAGTAAATAGGTTATCATGGATGATACCTCGTCCGCATAAATTCAATCTTAATGAGATGTACCCTAAATTATCTAGATCAATTCCCATTAGGAAATGGATACCTACTGGTAGAACTATTCCTTTAAGAAGTGAACATACTTTGAATAGGTCAAATACGGACACTAGCAATGCATCTATCCCTGATGATTCCATTGTTTCTACTTCTGATGTGGGTGTTCCAATCACTGATACTAACCAAATGGAACCCATTCTTGCATGGGGATCCCAATTATCCATTATCCATTCTTGTGCGTGTTCAATTGCAGATCGTTCAAATCGTTCTCAGAGTACCGGACTCAGTCGCTTTCCAAGCATATGACTGGAGACCGGTCACGGCTCATAAACTTTGTGAGTAAATTCATCGGGACTATTAGATTCGAGAATGATCATTTCGGTGCAATTATGGGTTATGGAGACTATGTTGTTGGTGATAGTGTTATCTCCAGGGTATATTACGTTGAAGGTTTTGGTCATAACTTATTCTCTATCGGTCAATTCTGTGATTCTGATCTAGAAGTGGCCTTCAGAAAACATACTTGTTTCGTTAGAGAACTTGATGGTAGAGAACTTTTAAGAGTTCCACGTGGTTCAAATCTATACACCATCTCTATCGAAGATATGATGAAGTCTTCTCCAATCTGCTTGTTGTCAAAGGCTTCGAAAACAAAGTCATGGTTATGGCATCATCGTCTAAATCACCTGAACTTTGGCACCATAAATGATCTCTCCAGAAAGGACTTAGTAATAGGCTTACCTAGACTAAAGTATGAAAAGGATCATCTTTGTTCAGCATGCCAATTGGGAAAAAGCAAGAAGTATGCCCACAAACCCAAACCTACAAACTCAGTTATGGAAGTTCTTCATACCATTCACATGGATTTATGTGGACCCATGAGAGTGCAGAATATTTATGAGAAGAAATATATGTTAGTTGTGGTTGATGATTACTCTCGATTTACTTGGGTTAAGTTATTAAGGCCAAAGGATGAAACTCCAATATATCATCATCAAACTTATCAAACAGTTCAGAGTTCGACTTAACAAAACTGTCAGAATCATCCGAACAGACAATGGAGCTGAGTTTGTTAACAAAGAACTTAGTGAGTTTTATGAAAGTGTTGGAATCAGTCATCAAAGAAGTGTTCCACGAACTCCTCAACAGCACGGTGTAGTTGAAAGACGAAATCGAACTCTTGTGGAAGCCGCTAGAACAATGCTGATTTACTCAAAGGTTCCAATGTTTCTCTGGGCTGAAGCCATTTCCATCGCATGCTACACTCAAAATCGATCCCTAATTCACACTTCTCATGGAAAAACACCATATGAACTTGTCCACCATCGAAAACCTAATCTTTCATTCCTTCGTGTGTTTGGTGCATTGTGTTATCCAACTAATGAGGGTCAAGACTTAGGAAAACTTAAAGCTAAAGCAGACATTGGAGTATTTGTAGGATATGCACCAAGCAAAAAGGATACGAATCTACAACAAAATAATCCGAAATATCATGGAAACAATTCACGTTACGTTCGATGAGCTGACCGGTCAAATGGCTCCAGGACAACCCGATTCGGACTCGCATCACAACCTTCATCAAGTAGTCCCATCAGTTCTATTCTTGTACACGATTCTTCGCCAGCAACTCCTTATGTACCTCCTTCAGAAGATGATTTGAAGAAATTGTTTGATCCAATGTTTGATGAACACTATGAGCCAATTGCTAATGATCTGTCAAATCCATCAACAGAGGTTGCTCCTATCCCTGTCAAAGAAGTTAACCCTTCAGTTTCTAAGTCATTAAGTCAAGAAGCGCTTGCTGCCGATCACTCTGTCTCATCAATAAATCATCAATCATCAAGTGTACATCATGGAATTATTTCAGGAACCGATAATGAAGATAATCCCTTTGCTACTCCCAAAGATGCCCCATTTGAGAACATATTTGCTCCAGAACCATCATCAGAACCATGTTCATCAGGAGAAAACGACTCGCTACTTTCTAGTTCCTCAACAACAACCACACGAACACCTTAGAAAATGAACACATGATAATCCATTGGACAACATCATTGGAAATCCCTCTCGTACAATATCCACATGTAAACAACTTGAAACTGATGCCTTATGGTGCTTCTTCAACTCTGTACTATCCAAGGTCGAACCAAAAGACGTTAAAACTGCAATGAATGAAGACAGCTGGTTCAATGCCATGTAAGAAGAAATTTATGAGTTTGATCGACTAGATGTATGGGAATTAGTACCTGCTCCTGACTGTGCTATGATCATTGCTCTAAAGTGGATCTTCAAAGTAAAACTTGATGAGCATGGTGATGTATTAAAGAACAAGGCTCGATTGGTTGCAAAGGATACCGTCAAGAGGAGGGTATTGACTTTGAAGAATCATTTGCTCCAGTTGCTCGTATCGAGGCAATCAGAATCTTCTTGGCTAATGCAGCAAGTAAGAACATGGTAGTCTATCAAATGGATGTAAAGACGACTTTTCTTAACGGAGACCTTAAAGAAGTCGTATACGTCAGCCAACCTGAAGTTTTTGTGAATCCAGAGCATCCTACTCATGTCTATCGCTTGAAGAAGGCTCTTTACGGTTTGAAGCAAGCTCCAAGGGCATGGTATGATACGCTATCAAAGTTTCTTCTATGTACTGGATTCAGCAAAGGAGCAGTTGATCCGACATTGTTCACCAGAAAGTCAGGCAAACATTTAATTCATGTTCAAATCTATGTTGATGATATTATTTTTGCCTCGACTGACCCCAATGAATGTGACCATTTTTCTAAGGAGATGGGCTCCAAATTTCAAATGTCAATGATGGGACAAATGTCATTTTTCTTGGGATTACAAATTTCACAAAGTCCCGAAGGCATTTTCATTAATCAATCTAAATATGCAAATGAAATTTTAAAGAAATTTGGATTTGACACTTGTGACACCGTTAACACTCCCATGGTGGAACGTACCAAACTGGATGAGGACCACTCATGGATCATGGTAGATCAAACGAAATATCAAGTATGATTGGATCCCGATGTATCTCACAAATAGACTGAGCATTCGTTCACAGATGCATGTGTGCTAGATACAGGCTAAGCACCAAAAGCACCTTGAAGAGATTAAACGGGTCTTTCGGTATCTCCAAGGAACCATCAACATGGGACTTTGGTACCGGAAGGACACCGGTATGTCACTAACGACCTATGCAGATCTCGACCATGCAGGGATGTCAAGATACTCGTTGAAGTACGTCTGGAGGTGCTCAGTTTTTGGGTGATAAGCTTGTGAGTTGGTCTTCAAAGAAACAAATGAGTACTTCTATATCCTCTATAGAGGTTGAATACATAGCCATGTCATCTTGTTGTGCTCAAATCCTATGGATGAGATCCCAATTATCTGACTATGGCTTTGAATTCAACAAAATCCCTCTGTATTGTGATAACAAAAGTGTCATTGCTCTCTCTTACAACAACGTTCAATATTCAAGAGCAAAGCACATTGACATTCGACATCATTTCATTCGGGAACAAGTGGAAAAAGGTGTGGTAGAACTCTATTTTCTGAGGTCTGAATACCAGTTAGCAAACATCTTCACCAAAGCTCTTCCTAGAGAATGTTTTGAGTTTATCCTTCCACGACTTGGTCTGAAAAGCCTACAACCGGAAACACTCAAACGTCTTCAAGAGGAAGACGAGGAGTAAATGATTTTTTCTTCATCTATCTCTTGTATATATTTATTCAAAAAACAAAATACAAAATTTCAAAACCCACCAAAAAAAATTGTTATTTCAGGCAGTAACCCGTTTTAAAAAGAAAGAACAGAGCCACGCTTTATCTTATTTTTCAAATGTCATGCTCTGATCCTTAAAACAAATGTTTGTCACCAAAAAGACAAATGTTTTCTTTCCAAATATTTTTCCGTCTAATGATTCTTCTGATAAAATATTTGTCATCTAATGAAAACAAAATTGTTTTGAGAATACCTCGGACTCTATTTTTGAAAATCATCCGGGCTTATCTTTGTCAAACTCTCTAACACTCAATCAACAACTCATGTAATTGATTGAGGGGGAAAATGATTTCAATTCAATCAAAAAGGTTAATTTTCAAACAATTGGCAAGTAAATGAGCAAGGTTTACTTTTGAAAAATCAAAGAGAACAATGTTTTATACAATTGATTCAAGACCTTGACTAATGGTATGTTTTCAAAAGATTTTTATGCATAATTTAATCCGTGGAGTTTAAAGTCTCAGATTTGATCCTTATCGGTTAAATGTTTTTCTTAAGCAAGTCACAATTCTTCTCAAAAGCTTTCAAAAACAATTTAAATCTATAAAGATCACAAATCTCAAATGATTTGAAAATTGTGATCAGGGGAGAATTTGTGATTTAAATTGGATTTAAACTGATAATTCGATAATTAGTTTTATAAATGTTTAGAAATCTCTCCTCCATTCATGTGCCAAACGATTTCAAATTTTCCATGCACATGTTAAGGGGGAGCATCTATTTTAAACCAAAAAAGATTGAAACGTGATTAATTTGTTCCAAAGTGCAGGTTTTCCCAAATATGTGCAAAACTCTTTCAAATCTCGATGCACATATTGAGGGGGAGCAATTTTTTTGAAAACCACATCCTTTCCTAAAATATTCTTAACAAAGTATGAAAACTACTAATCTTGATCGGGAAAGTGATGTTGATATCTTTTAGAAATTGTTGATCAAAGAATCGAATCTTTCATTCTTTTAATCTGAAATTTTCAAGTCTGCTAGCCTCCATGTGCCAAAACTATTTAAAATTATGATGCAGATGTTAAGGGGGAGCTGTTTCTAAAATATCAAAAACGATTCAGGTACAAAATGCTTTGATAATATATCGCAAGTACCTGGATTGATTTTCAAATGGTTTTCAATTGTTTCCAATGGCTGATGAACAATAGCAAAAAGACCGACCAAATTTACTTTATGTATGGTGATATAAGGATGGTTAGGTTAGGTATTCGTTCCCACGATCCCGCCAGAGCCGGAGGGATCTACCCAGGGACAATCCACTAGATAGTGTAGAGTCCTTAGGTATGATGAAAAAAGGAGAAAATGAAAATATGGGAAGAGTGCGGACTGAGATAGAGCTAGAACTGGAATAAACCTAACAAGGTTCTAGTCATGAAGTCTCGGTAAAAACTGAAGGGGTTAAAGAATAAAAAAGAAATGAATAAGAAAAGGGTGAAAAGAAATAGCCCTCCATTATTTCAACCTTAGGGCAGAAACCGGGTTCAATTCATATGCTACTGGTATTTACCAAGGTAACACCAGTATTGAAGACAAGACGTCATGGACCCAGTGACGCACAACACTACATCTTCCCAAGCCACTCAAGTTCCTCTTAAAAGGGCTTGTTTCATTCTCACAGGGGCACCTACATTATCTATCGTCTTTCTCTTAGAGATGGTTGATATTGAAGAAGGAGACCCTCTCCCTAGTCTCCGGCATAGGAACCAAACGTGCACAATTGAGTCTAGAGCCACGAGATCATCAATAAATCTCTTTAAGGACACAATCAATGAAGACTCTCTGTTTCACACAATGTGGAAAGAGAGGATATACTTTTAGAGTCCTACGCATTATCCTTGTGGTATTGCCAGAACATCTGAGTGATATGCAAACAGATTCACAATGAAGATGGAAAGCCTTCTAGAGCCAACATCAAACAAGCTCTTGGTAGGTGGCATGTGAGATCTATCCAATAGATCAACCATGTGACAACTGAATAGAAACAATGGGGCGATTCAAATTTTTGAATCAATCCTGGTTCAGGTTATGGATTGACGGATACCTTTGAAAAACCGGTCGTTGTGCTTAAAACACTTTTCTCTAGCACATCGACTGTGTATTAATATTTCAAAAATAAAAGGTGTTTATGATTGATAATTGATTTTCTTTAAAACCTTCGTTGTATTGCAAAAACACTTTATTTTGAGCACATACGGTTGTTTTCAAATTTTTTTTCATCAATCAGTGAATCTCAAATTCGCTGGTTCACTTACTCCGTGTTGTCTTCTTTGAGACGTTCGGTTTGAGAACAACTAGAGCAGTGCGAAATAAAACCTGTCAAGGAGATTCTTTGGAATTATACCTGATCACGAGACAGTACTTATAATCTGATCAACGAGGAACTGTGGGACGTGTACCTCAATTCAACGAAAGTGATCAAAGACACTTTCGTGCACTTTATTGCTAACTGTTGTATGCAGGTACACCCGACGTTTACAGCTGATTAGAATTGAGAGGTCAATCCATAGCCGCATGCTCACACAACAACTTCATTTCAAAAGAAATCATGATAAGTGCATCAACAACTCGATATTATTATCACTCCATGCTTTACGCTTTCACCTACGCAAATATCATGAATCATCTAAAGCTTCCGCTACTCTGATGAAAAGAATTCATGATCCAGAATGTGAGCATGTCGGTCCACTGTCACAACATTACACAAAGTCAACACCACAATGGAAGAGTCAGAGATTTATGCAAGCTGATGAACTCAAAGCTGGCTAAAAACTCATCATCATGTGGATTAGTTAAAGACCTCCACTTGAATTATCCAAACGTGGAAAACATGAAGAATCAAAGACTACGAGCTACAGAGCAATGAACTTAAACAAGAATCCAAGAACAATCTTAATGTAATATTTGTTTGTATTCTGTGTAATTTGAGGTGACCTCCCTTAGGGGGAGATTGCTAGGAATTAGAAAATCAAGTCGTTAAAGACTCGGTCACCTCAAGTATATGTATTCGTTATAAAGCTCGTAGTCGTAGTCAAGTTATGTTATTAAGTAGTTTGTTAAGTAAGACCGTGGAGGACGGACGGGTCTTTACCCACTGTATGCCTGATCCACAGCCCATAGGTGGCGTTTATTGTAAGACACTATAAATACCCTCTACCTCCGAATGTAGAGGGTTGGAGCTTCAATACCATTTTTCTTTGTTTCACATAGTTCCCAACTCTCTTCCCTTTCTCTCTCTAGAACTTTCTCTCTCTAAAATATTGTATACGCCCCATATGGATTTGGTTTGATGTGTTTGTGAAATCCTATATCTTACATCGATAACATCTACGGATCTTGATTTGTCACTCAAAGAATGACACGGGTCTTTAGATGAAGTTCGATCGGAAATAAATTTTTAATTTTTTTTATTTATTTATTTTTTATTTTATCTTAAAAAAAATAAAAAAAATAATAAAACGAGATGGAGAAAAATGAAGGTTTATAGTCATTTTTGTCTATAACCCGTTTTTAAAGAAAGAACAGAGCCATGTTTTATCTTATTTTTCAAATCTCATGCTCTGATTCTAAAATCAAATGTTTGTCACTAAAAAGACA
Source organism: Chrysanthemum makinoi (assembly GCA_910596185.1). Classification (NCBI taxonomy): domain Eukaryota; kingdom Viridiplantae; phylum Streptophyta; class Magnoliopsida; order Asterales; family Asteraceae; genus Chrysanthemum; species Chrysanthemum makinoi. The sequence continues at coordinate 92,140,300 of OU343218.1, read as the reverse complement.
AATGTTTCCTTCACAAATATTTTTCCTTCTATAAATTCTTCTGAAAAATATTTGTTAACTAATGAAAACTAATAGCTTTGAAAAATAACTCGGACTCAATTTTGAAAATCATCTGGACTTGACATTTGTCAAAATCTCTATCTCTCAATCAACAACTTATGTCATTGATTGAGGGGAAGAATGATTTCAATTAAATCAAAAGGTTATTTGTCATACAATTCGTTCAGACCAAGGCTTATGTCATGTTTTCAAAGGTTATTCAAGCATGTTTAATCGTTGGAGTTTAAAGTCTCAAATTTGATCCTTATCGGTTAAATGTTTTCACAAGCAAGTCACAATTCTCCTCAAAAGCTTTCAAAAACAATTTTAATCTATAGAGATCACAAATCTTAAATGACTTGAAAATTGATATCGGGGGAGAATTTGTGATTTAAATTGGATTTAAACTGATAATTCAATAAATGGTTTTATAAGTGTTTAGCAAGCTCTCCTTCCTACATGTGCAAAAAAAATTTCAAATTTTTCATGCACATGTTAAGGGGGAGCATCTTTACCAAACCAAATAGGATTGAAATGTGATTGATTTGTCTCTATGTGTAGGTTTTCCCTAATATGTGCAAAACACTCTCGAATCTCGATGCACATATTGAGGGGGAGTAAATTCTTGAAAACCACATCCTTTCCCAAAATTACCTTTAACAAAGTATTTTAAAATTATTAATTTTGATCGGGAAAGTGATGTCGACAGTTTTAGAAAAAGTTGATCAAAGAAGTGAATTCTTAATTCTCAATCTGAAGATTTTCAAAGTCTCTTGCCTCCATGTGTCTAAATGATTTTAAACATGCGATGCACATGTTGAGGGGGAGCTCTTTTTCTGAAATATCAAAAACAATTCAGGTACAAAATGCTTTGATAATATATCACAAATACCTGGATTGATTTCCAAATGGTTTTCAATTGGTTCCAATAGCAAAAGAACAATACCATAAAGACCAACCAAATTTACTTTGTGAATGGAGATATAAGGATTGTTAGGTTAGGTATTCGTTCCCATGATCCCGCCAGAGCCGGAAGGATCTACCCAGGGACAATCCACTAGATAGTGTAGAAGTCCTTAGGTATGATGAAAAAAGGAGAAAAGTGAGAGAATGAGAAGAGTGCGGACTGAGAAAGAGCTAGAACTAGAATAAACCCGACAAGGTTCTAGTAATGAAGTCTCGGTAAGCACTGAAGGGGTTGAAGAATGAAAAAGAATGAAATGTGAAAAGGGTGAAAAGAAATAGCCCTCCAATAATTCAACCTTAGGGCAGAAACAGGGTTCAATACATATGCTACTGGTTGTTACTAAGGTAACACTAGTATTGAAGACAAGACGTCATGGACCCAGTGACACACTGCACTAAACTTCCCATGCTACTCAAGTTCCTCTTAAAAGGGCTTGTTTCATTCTCACGGGGAACCGACATAATCTATCGACTTTCTCTTAGAGATTGTTGATATTGAAGAAGGAGACCCTCTCCCTAGTCTCCGACATAGGAACAAAATGTGCACTTTTGAGTTTAGAGCCACGAGATCATCCACAAATCTCAATAGGACACTGTCAATGAAGACTCTCTGTTTCACACAATGTGGAAAGACAGAATATAACTTAAGAGTCCTACGCATTATCCTTGTGGTATTGCCAGAACATCTGAGTGATATACTAACATATTCACAATGAAGATGGAAAGCCTTCTAGAGCCAACATCAAACAAGCTCTTGGTAGGTGGCATGTGAGATCTATCCAATAGATCAACCATGTGACAACTGGATAGAAACGATGGGGCGATTCAATATTGAATCAACCTTGGTCCAGGAAATGGATTGACGGATGCCTTTGAAAAACCGGTCGTTGTGCTCAAAAATTCTTTTCTATAGCACATCGACTGTGTATTAATATTTCAAAATAAAAGGTGTTTATGATTGATAATTGATTTTCCTTAAAACCTTCATTTTATTGCAAAAAAAATTGTATTACGTAGTACACGATTGTTTTTCAAATCTCTTTTCATCAATCAGTGAATCTCAAATCCGCTGGTTCACTCACTCCGTGTTGTCTTCTTTGAGACATTCGGGTTTGAGAACGGCTAGAGCAGCTGCGAAACCCTGTCAAGGAGATTCTTCGAATTATACGATCACAGGCGTAGTGCTTTGTATGATCAATGGGGAACCTTGGGCCGTGTATCTCAATTCAACGAAAGTGATCAAAGACACTTTCGTGCGCTTTATTGCTAACTGTCGTATGCAGGTACACCCGACGATTGCAACTGATCAGAATTGAGGAGTCAATTCATAGCCGCATGCTCACACAATCACATTCAAGATTAAAGAAATCCTTATATGTGCATATCTTCATCTACTGGTTCTGATATTGTTCAATCCATGCTTATGCCACTCTGATACAAATATCTTAATCAACAAATGCTTCCGCTACTATGATGAGAAGATATCATGATCCAAAATGTGAGCATGTCGGTCCGTAAGTCACAACATCATATAATGGCGATACATCAAAAGGATGTGTCAGAGATTTGTTGTGGCTGATGATCTCAAAACTGGCTCAAAACTCAACATCACGTGGATCAGTTAAAGACCTCCACTTGAAAGAACAAAACATGCGGAACATGAAGAATCAAAGACTACGAGCTACAGAACAAAAAAGCTTAATTAAAGAAACAAAGAACAACAAAATATTATATCAGTTTGTAATCAATGTAAGTTGAGGTGACCTCTCTTAGGGGGAGATTGTTAGGATTTATTAAATCCAATAGTTAAAGTGTCGGTCACCTCAAGTATATATACTCGTTAGAAAGCTCGTAGTCATGGTCACTTAGTGATGATAAGTAGTTTACTTAGTAACATCGCAGAGGACGGACGGGTATTTACCCACTGTATGCCTGATCCACAGCCTAAAGGAGGCGTCCTATGTTTGTACCTATAAATACCCTTTGCCCTCCAAGGCAAAGGGTTGGAGCTTTCATAATTCATTTTTCTTTGTCTCACTATGCTTCCTATTCTCTCCCACTTTCTCTCTCTAAACCATAACCTACGCATAACCCTTTGTGCTTATGATGTGTTTGTGATAAACCAAGATGCTACACATCTAGGTATGGACCTTGGATCAATAGAGATTTTGTAGGTCCTCAACGACCTTTCTATCTAGAAGAGACCTTCGTAAGTAATGCAACTCTCAATGAACAACAATTGACTGGGGACATTGAAGTGAACCCGTTCGAGGATACTTTAGTGTTTAGGAAGATGACCGAATTCCTAGGAACCTTGCCCATTAATCTTAACATGAATTGGTGGAAAGTTGAGAGTGAGAAGCAAAAGTATAATTGGAGTTGGGATAGACCACCTAGTGATGGGAATGGAGAATGGCACATTAGGATGACAATCTATGATCCCGATGGAGAGAAGTTTGAAAAGGCATATCGAACTAAGCATACTAATAGGAAGTTAAAAGATAAGTCTGATCCCTATGACATTCTTGAGGACAAACTTACTTACATGGGTACGTAGTAGCACGACTTCGAGTCTAGCTACAAGACTCATAAATAAAGAAAAGCGCTTTGTGGGAGGCAACCCATGCTTAATTGTTTGCTTGTTTTGTTTTTCAATTTTTGTGTGTCTTATATCTTTTTCATTGTTGTTTATTCTCATGGGGACTTTGTGAAAATGCTTTATTTTGTTTTTAACCTCGTCTTAATTACATATAAAGGTATTTTACAAAAACATAAGTGTAGGGAAGATCACATAAGTTTTTAAGAACATGAATATGAGAATTACAACTATTGAAATTGATATATATGTGTGTTTGTTAGAGTCGAATGCTTGTATCGAGTCATAATGGATGTTTTGAATGAATTTTTCTAGGGTTTCAATGATGTAATTTTTCCAGAATTTTTTTAGAAAAACGCAGCAGACGACTTTCTGTCAGGACAACCTGACGGCGTCAGGATTAAAGCCTGACGACATCAGGCTATGTAAGAACAGATTACTCAGTTTTTCGTTTTATGTGCAGTTTATAAATTTTTGGAAATTCCCAAGTCTTAATTTTCCAGAAAAATTGCAAACATCCATTCCACAAGTATTATATCTTACTTGCTTTCTAGTGTAGTTGTGTGTCATATATAGTTTTATAGCCGATTTTATGTGAAGGTTTCGTCTGTTTTCTTATAAGTGTGCAGGTTATATTGGGCAAGAAGAAGAAACACACATTGGATGAAGCTTATTACTTATTCATTCTTCTTGGAAAAGAATTTAACCGCAACTTCATACATATCCTACCGAGCTAATCAGGGGAGTATTAGTTTCTTTTTCTTACTTACCTTCATTTATCATTACTTTGATGCTTTCGGGGAACATTGGGGACAATGTTCAGTTTAAGTGTAGGGAGGGAGCATAAAACGGGAATTTAGAAACTATTCACTCACTTGATTATGTCTTGGCCTTGGTAATTTGTGTAATAAACTATGAGAAATATTCATTAGGGCAATTTTAGCACCAAATTTAAATTTTTTTATGACATTTACGAGTAAAACTTTAGTCTTAATAAAGCGTCTCATGGATAGAAATTATATGACTAGCACAAAAACCGTTTACCACTCAAATTCCACCCCAAAAATGTGAGGTTTGTCCCTAGATCTTTAGGAATAAAAGCATTACGAGATCGCTAGTGAGACTACACTTGTGTAGTTAGGAGTAACTAAATGATAAGAGACATTAGGATAACCCTTGTTTGAAACTTGTATTATAATTACATCTTCCACATCGGTTGAGTAATTACCCCACACCTTTGCACGATACCCCTAGTTAACCCCTCAGAGCCTATCCTTTTTGCGGTTCTCATGATGCTTTGGTTTTCTGGAATATCAATGAAGAGCATTGTTTACAATCCACCCCCACATGTACACCCAAATCGCCTTAGCCTACCTTGTATGCACTCATCTTTAGTGCATTATTGTTATCATTACTAAACCCTTAGTTCAATTATCTAGTTACTTGCATGGTTGCTAAGTCGAGTCATATCTTTTGTACACAGTTTTGGGACGATTGGGACTCATGGGTAAAAGTAATATTTTATGGAGTAACGGGAAAGAACGATAAATTCAAATTCCCTTTGTCTATGTAATTAAATACTCCAAGTGTTTTGATCTTTTCAAAACGGGTCAATTAGTGTTAGAGAAATAAAAACTCAAGTGTAGGGATGCTCCTATAAATTCCTTATATTTTGATGTTATCGTAGAGGATGGTAGAGTAAAAAGGTATGTCTAAAAAAAAGAAAAAAAAAATCGAAAAAAAAGAAAAAGAGATGTAAAAAAAATTAGAAAAAAACATATGGGCTACCATCCTACATCTATCTTTATGTTTATGTTTTTAATTTTGTGTTTGTTTTGTTTCAAGTTATCTGGTGTTAGTAAGTCGAGTCTTGGCTTAGCAACACCACACTTTACATGCTTGTAACATAAGATTTTTGACTTGCCACCACTAAGTATCCCTTATCCAAAAAAACCCTTTGTTTCCCTACCCTAAGCCTAATGTTACAACCCTTATAAAGACCTCTTAGATAGTTTTTCCTAGGTGCTTACACCAAAGCGGTGGAGGTTTGATCCATTCTCAAACTTATAGTAATCTATGTACTATGCCAGATAATGAGTGTTTATCTTCCATTTCCATTCATATTATATTTCATATAAACCCGAGAGATGAGAGAATCCAAACACCACTTGTGAGGTGCTAGTATATTATTTTCATGCTTGTTATGACTATTGTGGCACTTTTACTTGTTATAAACTATTTTAAACCAATGCTTCATGCCCCCTAACTTATAAATTGATTGGTCAAAAGCACATTTGCTTGATGACAAGCAAATACCAAGTGTAGGGATATTTGATAAGGATTTAAAACGTACACTTTTAGGGGGTCATTTAAGCCCTATTTCGACACATTTTATATCCTTTACTGCTTAATTACGTTCCTTTTCACTTTTTAGGTCTTTTGGAAGCAAAATGCTGGAATGAAGCACAATTGGACGAAAAGGAGCAAAAACATGAAGAAAATGGCAACGTCAAGATCGAAGCCACTCAAGACTTATCAGCAGAACCAGACGGCGTCCCATCCAAAGGGCGACGTTGTCCCTCTACGAAGACTTGACAAAAACATGCACGCGGCGGCTCAGTGAAATTCCTGATCGTAAGACCTGACGGCGCCACGCTTTAAATATGGAGGGCGTCACTCACAGTTTTCGCTCCAGACGACCCAGATCTAGAATTCAGACGACTTCTCAACTAAATAATGACAGAGTCACAACTCTCAAGTGACGCCGTCCCATCGATAACTTGGCCCAGACGAAACCCTAATGACGGCGACCTGACAACGTCGCATGCAAAAGGCGACGCCGTAGCGATTGTAAATCTATATATAGAATTTGATTTTTCTGTATTTTAAGAGGCAGAATTTTGGAGAGCAAACCCTAACTCAGTTGTAGAACGACTTGGACAGTATTGTAGGGTCCCATACCCTATTTTAGACATCAAGATAAGTTTGTTAATCCAATTTATCATTATGTCTACCACATGTTTGATTGATTATGTGTATGCTTGCTTGTCTAACTTGTCTAGCTAAATTACTTGTGTGTTTGCTTAGATCTATGAAACCTAGTTATTGATTGTTGTTAGGTTGTTTCTTATCTTAATAGAAACTGGCTTAGAAGTGCATCTAGGCTATCGTTGTATTTAATGCTTGAGTATGCTTTATGATTGTAACACCCTAAAAATACTGTCTAGCGGAAGCATACGAGCCTTTGGGTGCTACAATCTTGGTATCACAACATAAGGTACAAAGAATGGTTTTTATCCCATTTATTTAGAATAAGATTCGTTAATTGAAAATATTAAGTTTACATTAATGAAAGTAGTGCTTAAATAGGCCCAAAAGATGTTTAAAGCGGTCCCGTTTATTTATCAGAGTCACCTATGACCACGCCTCTTGCCAAGCGTCTTCCAATAGTGAGCTATCGCCTTAAACCTGAGAACACATGCTAAAAGGTCAGCTTACGCTGGTGAGTTCATAGAGTTTAGTTACAAAAGTAATAGTGGACCTGATAGAGTTTAATTGCTACATGCGACTAAGGCAGATAGATAATAAACATACCAACCAACAATCAATCAATCCATAATCAATCCATTCCATAACCAATCCAATCAACAATCAATCCAATCAATAATCAATCCAATACGTGTGAGATCTCAATGCAGGGCCCTGAGCGACTCTAGCCGGCACAGTCATAGCAAGGCCTAGAACATAAGCTACCCTGGTCTAGGTCGGTCAATTCTTAGCTAGGCATCGCGTTATAGCATAGAGATGCTACCCTAGACTAAGTCAGCAAATGTCGCATGTCTAAATCTTCCTAGTCAACACATTAGCAATTCAAAAGAATAGTGGCAGGTCCAAGAAATAGTTTGTATTCACATAAAACACATAAGTTCACAAATCAATTATACCAAACAACATTCATTCCTAAATGATATTCACATATTCAGTTATGGTTTGTTAAAAGCAGCATGTATTCTCCCCCAAAATAGTTATAAAAACCAAGGTTGTCAGGATCGGGATCCTACCTAGGATCGTTTTGGCTTGCAAGATCGTGATCGTAGCGGGATCTTAAGATCCTATGAAACTATATATATATATCTCGGCATAAGTCTACACTTAGTCAATTAGAATGCCCATACTTTAAAGAATGCACTATTAATATAAATTAATAAATCATATGTGTGTTGGTAAAAATAGCATCACTATCGTAATAATTTTGACATGACTCACTAATTTCTACAATGCGCATCTCACATCTTAAAAACAATGAATTAAAGTTAAAAAAAGAAAAACAATGCTAATCTCCATGGCATGAGTTTAAGGATCATCGATAAATAGCGATCCTACGATCCTCGTCGACGACTGATCCTACGATCCTGACGATCCATCTCTACCATGATTTACGATCCCGTTGCGATCCTGATCGTTTTAAGTGTAATAGGATCGATCTGATCAGGATCGCGAGATAGAGGGGCTATGAAACTGCCCAGTGAATACTATTCACTATTGACATGACTGACATCTAAAGCTAATCTCCATGGCATCATGAAGAATGTACGATGACGATAAAATTGACGCAACCTATATACGATATTCTTAAAATACGGCTCATATGATAAAGAGGTCAATAAAAGTAATGTGTGGTAGTTTTCATGGATTATTCATGTCGTTACTTTCAAAAGTCCATTATCGTTCCCAAAAGTTTATAATTAATATCTCAAAAGTTTAGTTTTAACGTTTCGTGTGGTGGTAAGAAACATAGACACGACGCACAACTCACGCGAAGAGGGAGAAGACGTCGACACAGTCGAGACATACTAACCAGAACGCGCGTCAAAAGGAAGAGACATCGACAAAGTCAAGAAATACTGACAATACTCAAGATAGTCAAAGACTCGAAAATAACAATAACTATTTATGTATTATAAATAGGTTAATTGATAAGTTTCGGCAATTTACCCAATAATCCCCAAACGTACATGTTTATAATAAAAGACAAGTTTCCATTTATCGCTCAATTAATAAAGGTTTCTCAATTGTTATTCATAATTATACAAGTTTACAAGAAAGTACTTCATATAAGGTATATTAAGTAGTGTATTATAAATGGCACGTTCGTTTATCTAACGTTTCCCCAAACCATTACGACCCTAATAAATTGTCTTATCAAAGTAATCTTTCCAAACAAATTTATACAAGCTAACACTTATTTATAAAACACTAGTTACTATCTCTAATCAATAAAAGTTTACGATTAAATAAAACCATATTCATTGACAATATATGACTAAATGTCTCGTTATTAGTAAAATGTGAAAGTGGACTACTTAGGCATATCGTGAAACAAATGTATTAAACTCATTTTCGAGTCTAACATATTATACTAGTTTAAGCCAAAACATTTAATAAATTACAACTTATTAATCAATAAAACTTGTTATTAATATTTATTCCAAGTTTATAAACCGTATTTGATCCTTATAAGTTATATCGTCTACGTCATACTCAATACCAATTATTAAATACATAATTAGTTCTTAACGTTTACCATTCCGTTTTATAAATAACTTACTCGTTATCCGATCAAGTCTAATACCGTGTATCACGATAGTTTTATCCCGTTAACGATGTATAATTAATTCGTTACATTTTCCAAGTTTACACATTGACGATTTACTAGTTAACCGTTAAACTTATATTATTTAACCATTTCATTAGTTCCGATACCCCATTATAACAACCGTTAATATCTACTATGTTCATTAGACAAATTGTTATTTGTAGTCATGTTAAATGTATACCCCTTTTAATTATTTCATTCACCACTTAATAATCCCAAGTAAATACTTATTTAACAAACAAGAATTATTACAACAAAATCAATATTACTAAATCTGAGTTTCACCAGGTTTAATCTCCGACCCGACTTCTAATACTAACACTTAAATCCAACAACCATTTGAATGACAAGACCCGAGGACAAACAACAATTATGCGAACCAAGACTGTGACTAGAGACCAAAACCAAGAATAAGACTATCAATCCAAACAACTCGAGAACAACTGAAAGCGAGACTACCCATTTTCGTATCAATTCAATACCACACGAAATGAATCAGAAACATATATAAATTTAGATACTAATTGACCCGTATACCTCGGATAGTTACAATGACATCTGACCCGACCCGTTAACATCACCAAGTCGAAACAAAACCCTCTTGAACCAAGTCTTATACCGCACGAAACTTATAAACTGTTTTCAATTTATTTACCCTTCAAGATGAATTCAAAAATGTTTTTAAACCATTTTAACCCACGACTACAACACCATTATTCATATACTCGGTTTTGAACAAACAAAAATAAATAATAACCACTAGGTTTGTTTTACCGTACCATATTAGTTCATGAACGTTTTTAATCTCTTTTTAAATCACGAGCCTATTGAAAAACGGTTATAACCCATTTATTGTCCACGAAAACACAACATGTATAATCAATTTTTAAAACGTAAAAGTATGTGTATGTATACGAATTTTTAACAACGGGACTATGGTTTGCCTTACCCAAAACGCAACGAGAAGGGAAGAGATGAGGAGAAGCATTGTTGGTGTCCCTTACGAGTACGACTCGTAACCAAGACCACGCTAGAACTCGTTGCAAACATTTATTATGAAAACCCTAATAGTTCGAATCTTAATTTTAAGATCTAGGGCGCGTCTCTTTGTTTCGTGGCGTGTGGGTTACAAAAACGTAACCACAATTATCCGATCTATCATTTAAGAGTGGTGGTGTAATTAGGGGAGGTCGCCGGAAAGTTGGCCGAAAAATATGACAGCGGAAAACCCTAGTGGAGGGTGGCCGAATTTTCTAGACAGAGAGAGGAGGAATCTGTGTGTGTTTTGTAGTGAGAGAAAGATAGGAAGAAAAATAAGAGAGTGGGTGTGTGTTAGGGTATATATACCCCCTGGAGGGACCCAAGTTGCAATTAGAGTAAACTTAGGGGGCGGCCATGTAACTTTCTCAAAGGACTATAGATGAAACTTTTCAAAACTTTTGATATATTAGGTTCGGGACTTGTTTAGCCTAGTAAACGAATGATTCATGACACGGGAGTTACGTCAACGTTCTTAGAATATTAATTCCATTAAAAATGATATATAATACGACTCGTATCTCAAATTTGTTAAAACGATCACTCTAATTGATGTTTCTCCAATTACGACGCATCGAGGAATTTACGAGTTGTCACAGCCTCACCCCCTTAAAAGGAATCGCGTCCTCACGATTTAATTCAAGTTATCCGTTAAAGTCTAGAAGGGGTGAGTGCAAAAGCACGAGGGTTTATCTTCACGTTCCCTACGTGAATCTAGGATCTTACTGTGAGTTTCTACGAGCTTCGAAGATAGAGATGCAACTTTACTAAGGTCGCTCGGTTTCATAATCTATGGTTTGATAGGTCAACAAAGTTTTAAACTTTCAAAGATTACGATTTCCCAGAGGGATAACAATTGCCTTATCGGCGAGTCTTATCTTCCTATTACGCACGAAAAGTTGGGAACTCTACTGATTCTTGATGGTAGCTCAAGGCTCTGAGCTATAGGTCTCAATCTAGCAAGGATTTTCAGAAGGATTGATATAGTGGGGATTAAGTTTTCACGTTTACTACTCGCTTCACACAATTTCATGGTGGATCTGTAAGCTTAATTCTAGGTTATCTCGGAGGGTTCTAGGGATTTACGTTGTCTATGAATCCTAATAGTTTGTGATCAACTTACATATCCATCTCAACTTAGAACGTTTTCCTTGGTAGTTTCTTAAATAGGTTCAGTGTTGGTAGGTTGGGTATTTCCATTTCTAACCAACAATCGAGATCGGTACTTACGACCATAGAGGATCTCTTACAGTGCCTTTGAGGTACTAAAGCGATAGGTATGGTTATAGGAGAAGTTGGCTAATGGAAGGTTTCTGTCCCAACCGTTGTCAGACTCGAGAGATGTCTATAAGAGAGTTTGGCCAACGAGAGGTGTCTATCCCAACTGTTTCCAAACTTGATAGGCACGCGATGTGTTCTACTAAGGTTCGAATGGTTTCTTTACTTCAGCCATCAGTCGGGAGATGATACACTGTAAGCATATCTCGATCTGTTCTCTCAGCTTTAGGAAGTGATGGACGAAGTACGGGTGTGTAACAATTACCACAATCCGAAAAAGATAGAAATCAGCACTTCCTAATGCACACGGTTTCCTTTACGTGTGAAGAATTCTATTTGTTTAACTCATGCTTCTAGATCGCACTTCCTTCTTAAAGAGGATCGGAAGAAGACGAAGGTTGAGAGAGAAGAATCACGTGTGTACTAACATAATGAATCTCAGATAGAGGAAACGAACCAAGGGAGGATTCCCCTTTTTCAACTAGAGTTCCATAGTGTAAAATTAAGGAGCTAGAGTTCGAAAGTGAATACTAGCTCATCGGAGCAAAGCCACTCTACTAAAGGGAGAGGAATGAGTATACTCTCACCTCCTTAAAAGAAGATTGGGGGATTCTCTAGAACTGCAAAAACTATATTAGGAAAGATGAGCAAGGTCGTCCATACTTTCTATCTTGTTGAATAGCGGGAGGTGAACAGGTTAGGTAGGACTACCAACAACTACTGGGGTAAAGGCGGGGATCTACTTCCAAGGTTTCGTCTACGCTGTAGCTTATTGATCGGTTAAGAGGACCGAAAGGATAGTAGGTATTTCTCAAAGGACGAGAGAACAATTAAGTGGTTTGTCCCAAGGAATGTGGTTCAGGTTACTCCTTAGGATTTCAAGATTTCCGTTGAGCATGGAATCTCTACTAGACGAGAAGTCTAAGAAGTTCAGAGTATGTCTCTGTTAAAAAGTGTTGATTGCTACTAGCAATCAGTTGGTTGACTTAGCATGGTATCTAGGTTAGAGGCGGAAAGTACGACTCCTAAAGAGAGCATTTATTACTAACTGCGATAAATCGATTGACTCATTGGTGCACTTAACACTTAACGCAGAAAGGTTCAATATTCAACTCCAAAATCATAATTTCCAAAAGAAGTTCAACTACCAATCGATATCCAAATCAATTCCTAAATATGAGTGAACGTCAACGGCTCTAAGTAGGTATACTAGAGAATTTCTCATCGATGGAGTGTAAGGTACAACATCGTTAGGTTAGCGTAGGTAGTACCGCAATCGGCGGTATGACGCCAGTAGGCTATTGTTGATAAAACAATGTCGAGAGTTCAACGTTGCTAGAGCAATGTTGGGATATGAAAGTGCTGAAGAATGACAAAGTACTGGAAAAAGTCAAAGAGTCAAAGTATTGCTAAAGAGGAAGTCAAAGTACTGCTGTCAAAGTCAAAGTACTGCAAGGCTAAAAGAACTGTTATATTCGTTTATAGAAAGTCTTGTAATTCTAGAATATTCTTTATTAGATTACTTGTCGTAGAAGGATACAAATTGTAAACCGACTAGGGTTATCCTTGAGCCTATAAAAGGACCCCTAGATTGGCATTAGAGAGAGACGTATCATTAGAGTTCTTAAAGTACGATTTACAAGTTGATAGTTAGTGTTTTAGAGTTGTTAAAAGGTCTGCATAATAAGCAGATTTAGAGTTATTAATAAAGTTGTTGAAAGTTAAAGTTATAATTCTTCTTAGCTTTATTAAGTAAATTCCACATACTTAATAAAGATTACTCAGTGTTTCATTGTTAATAACTTAGGATTTATCCGAGGTTATTAAACCTTAACAACCTATTTAAGTTAGTTTGGTTAGAGTACATCGATCCAACAAGTGGTATCAGAGCTTGTGTGGAAACTCTGACTAGGAAGAAACCCTAAAACCCTACTACAAAAAAACCTAAAGATGTCGACTGAAGCAGTTCCACCACCATCAATCACCTCACTCAGAATTCCAATCATCAAGAAGGGAGAATATGATCTATAGTGTATGAAGATGAGGCAAGATACATTGCCATTACAAACCATGCTCTATGGAATGTAATTGTCAATGGTAATGAAGTAGTTCCAGAACCTGTGGAGATTGCTGGACAACCTAAACCACCCAAACCAGTCTTACCAGCAGCTACCATAAGGAATCAAGAGAAGGCTCTTAACATTCTCTTATCTGCTATACCTGATGGACATCTATTGAAGTTTCATGATGCTAAAGATGCAAAGCAGCTCGGGTCAGCTCTCAAGACAAGATTTGGAGGGAAAATGAAGCTTCTAAGAAGATGCACGAAATCATGAAGCAACATTTTGAAACTTTTTAGCATGTTAGTGATAGAGAGAGTCTTGATGCTGCATATGATAGATTTCAAAATCTCCTCAACATGTTGGAGTTATACAAGGCAGAAGTATCTGTTGAAGATGCTAACTGTTCTATGAGTTTGCCATCTACATGGCATGTGATAGCCACAATGATAAGAGGACAACCTGGATTGGACACCATGGATTTTGATGATCTCTACAATCATCTGAAGGTATGAGCATTAGATGAATGGCCAAACCAGCCAAATCTCACGATTGCTTTTTTCTCACATTGAAAAAGGGGCAGTACTTCCACCAAAATTATCTTCCCTACTCAAAGTACTCGGCTCAAAGTATCTGCCAGTATACTACCCCCACATATGCTCAGCAAGCCCCACCAACTACTACCATGCACTCAGATGAAGTTGTATGCTCTTTCTTTGCACAAGAAGCTTTTTAACTGTAACTTATGAAGAAGATCTCTCATAGATTGAAGAGGATGCTTTAGAAGAAATTGATATCAGGTGGCAAGTTGCAATGATCATTGCAAGGATCAAGAAGTACATGAAGAAAACAGGAAAAAGCATTGACTTCAAACCAAAATAGGGAATCACTTTTGACAAATCCAAAATTGAATGCTTCAATTGTCAAAAGACTGACACTTTGTTGTGGAGTGCGTGCTAAGTATCGCAAACAGTGTGACTGAGAAACCAAAGCTGGAGCTAAAAGAAATTCCTATTAATGAAACAAAGGCTCGGTTGGTCAAGAGAATTTATCAGAGGTTGACTGGAGTGAAGAGTTTGATGATGAACCATTGACTTTACTGTATGTAGCAGGGAAAAGCATGAAGATTCAGTGGAAGAATTGGACTGGAGCACTGCTTTTGATGAGGAACCTGAACATGCTGCTGGAATCCAGAGTGTGGAAAACTAGAAGGGGGGTTGAATAGTTTTGCCGATTTAAAGTTGATTTCAAAAACTTTAGATTCGATATTATGTAATCGTAGATGTTGAGAACTTGTAGATCGCAAGCAACAAATAAAGTTAGAAATACAACCGATTTATATTCGCTACAACACCTTCCTTGCCCTACTCAACCCGAGTACTATCGAGTTCAAGCATATGTCAACAAACTTGGCGGAGAAGTTAACGTTGCTACACTTTTTTCACAAAGCTAGATAATGAGTGGACCAAACCAAAACACTATTAACACAAATATGTGAAATATAATAACATCTTTACATGAAAGTGCGGAGTGACAATCAATCAAGGACTTCAGAATGCCGTGATCTCTGTGGTAAGGACCTATATATGAAAGAAAGAAGAACTCTTCTAGATCAAGTGATCTATATGTTAGAAGAAGAAGTGTATGAGAGATTTAGTAAGAAGAGGGTGAGTTAGATGAAGAATGGCTCTCATTTATAGGCAAATTTCTCCTCTGTTCCACGGATCCCACGGATCCCTTCCACTTGGGATCTGTCTAGTGTAATCCTAGGGATCCGTGGTACGCTCCTCTTTGCCCATGGGTTTTTGGTTATGGGTCATGGGTTATGGGTTGGTCCATGGGTTTTCTTTAGATTCAATGTATCTAAGTATACATTGTATCAAGTCTTCTTTGGTATGGGTTAAGATCCATGGGTTATGGTCCATGGATCCCTAGGATTACACTAGACGGATCCCAAGTGGAAAGGATCCGTGGGATCCGTGGAACAGAGGAGAAATTTTCCTATAAATAGAGAGCCATTTCTTCATTCTAACTCACCCCTCTTCTTACTAAATCTCTCATACACTATCATTCTCTTCTAACATATAGATCACTTGATCTAGAGAGTTGTTCTTCTTTCTTTCTATTTGTGATCCTCATAGAGGTCCTTCTCTAAGGCGAGATCACGAGCATTCTACAAGTCATCCAAGCAAGGGGTCTTGATTGATTTGTCACTCCGCAAGATTTCTGTAGCGAAGATCTTGTATTTGATATTTCACATATTTGTTGTAATAGTTGTGTTGGTTTGGTCCACCGTACTACGGTTCTCGATTCAGCTTTGTACTGAAAAAGTGTACAACGGTAAGGCTTCTCCGCCTAGTGGAAGGAGTTTGTTGACATAGTGCTTGAACTCTCGAGTAGGTGACTCGGGGAGTGGAGTAGGGCAAGGAAGGTGACCTTGTAGCCGAACCACTATAAATCGGTTATGTCATTTCTATCCCTTAACTTTATTTATTTGCTTGCATTATCATTAGATCTACAAGTTCTCAACATCCATACAATTTCACATAATATCGAATCTAAAGTTTTTGAAATCAACTTTAAATCGGAAAAACTATTCAACCCCCCCCCCCCTTCTAGTTTTTCACAATTGGCATCAAGAGCTAAGTTTATAAAAGTTTAAAAATAAAATTGTATTTTAAAAACTTTTCGATCACTATGGTTCTGAAAATTATAAGGAAGGGCAATCTATGCAACGACCACCACTACTTGAAACTAATGGTTTTATATATTGGAAAAATAGATTCGAAACATATATGAAGTCTAAAGATATTGATCTTTGGTACATTATTGTTGAAGGTGATTTTGAGGCTACCTCAAATGATGATAAAGGAAATTTAGTTCACATACCTCATGATAAACTAAATGATGAAATGAAGAACAAGCTTTCTAAAAATAGTTGTTGGGTTTTTGGTTCCTTGAATCATGAATTACCTTAAGTACTGGAACCACAGACAGGTTTGGTATAGCCACGGACAGAAGAGTGTAACCACGGATGAAGACAACCGCGGCTAGTAGTAATGTGTAACCACTGATGATATATTGTAACTACTGCTAGTGTTTTGTATAGTAGGTTAGTTTATTGTATTAGATAAATATGGAAAAGATATTTATCTTGTAGGTTACGTATTATATAATGTATAGGACTCCTTGGCTTATAAAAGGAGGTCCTAGGTTAGATTAGATACGTAAGTTTTATATCTAAAGTCGATACACTTCAAGGTTGCAAAACCCTAATACTGTAAGAGTATTCGTATTAATAAATAATATTGAGGTGTTGAATGTTAATTGTTCTTCTTCTTAAGGTTAAGTGTTAAATTCCGCATAATACTTAATAAGTTGTTATTCTAAGTCAGTTTCTATATTAGATCGTTTGCTCAACTGGGATCAACAAGTGGTATCAGAGCTTGTGATCTAGAAACTGTAATCAAGAAGAGGTTAAGTTAAGTTTTGTTCAAGAAAGATAAGATGTCTAACGAAACTCACATGGTGACTCGCCAAAGGTACCCATGCTCAAGCATGGTGAGTATCAAACTGGAGAATGCGAATGAGGCAATACATTCGTATGATTGATTATGCTCTCTGGGATGTCGTTAAGTGGAGACACTCTTCCTATGAAGGGTGAGGATGGCAAAGAAATTTCCATTGTTAGTGAAATTGATAAGGCTAAGAGAAAGCGGGAGATCAAGGCTCACAGTATTCTCTCCATGGGAATACCCAATGATTATTCTTTGGATTTTGAGCAATATGAATCTCTAAAGAGTTACGGATGCTCTTGAAACAAGGTTTGCTGGCAATGAAGCTACTAAGAAGTCCAGGATGAATATGCTCAAGCATCAATTTGAAACCTTCACCGCTCTCAGTGGAGAAAAGATTGATGGCACATACAATAGACTTCAAAACTTATCGCCAACTCAAGTCTGTAGATTATATGGTTCTTCAAGAAGATATTAATTTGAAGTTCATTAGGAGTCTATCATCTTAATGGGCTATTCATACAATTGTGTGGAGGAATAAGGAGGACTTTCCTAAGATGACTTTGGATAATCTCTTCAACAACTTGAAGGTTTATGAGTCTGAGAATAACTTTGCTAATGTCTCCGCTAATAAAACATTGCTTTTGTATCCACTAATCACAAGAGCCCACAAGATGTATCCATTGCTGCCTATGGTATATCCACGGCTATTGCTAACAATACCACTGTTAGTGATAATGTCAGTGATGGTGCAATTTGTGCTTTCGTGATTTAACTACTGTTACCTGGTTGAATCAAGATCTCGATCAAATTGATCCTGATGATCTGGAAGAGATTAATCTTCAATGGCAAATGGCAATGTTGACTCTCCAAGCAAGGAAGTTTTTAAGGAGGACTGGAAGACAAGTTAAGTATGATGGTCAAAGGAGAGCAGGGTTCAACAAAAGCAAGATGGAGTGTTTAACTGCAAGAAGAAGGGTCACTTTGCAAGGGAATGTCGAGCTCCTAAGAGGATTGAAGGTGTTAAGATCATGAAGAGTATGCTCCTTCTTCAGATTGGTGGCTCAAGATCGTCTTGGTGATTATGATTGGAGGATCGATTGAAGAAGGACCTAATGCACCTTTTCTTGCTAGTGAAGCTTCAAAAGAGCATAACTTTGCTCTTATGGCTTATGCTTCATCTTCTGGTTCGATTCGAGGTATCTAATGAGTCTACTTCTCTTTTAAATCATGTAATGATAACTTAGAATCTCAAAAGGCTATCACTGAGAGTATGAGGAAAGAAGTAGAAAGACTAACTATGGATAACTTAGGTTATAGGGTTGGTCTAGAGAGTGTGGAAGAAGCTTAGATATTGTATTAAATGTGAGTTTGAGTATGTAGATAAGATCAATATACTAGGTGGTGAAATTGATCTTAAAATAGAGAGATTAAAATGCTTAAAGAGAAACTTGAACTAGCAGAGAGTGAAAACCAAAAGGCCCTAGATGAAAAGAAAACATGTTGTTAGGGTAGCTAAAACACATTTGCTTCTCGATCTGGTTCATAAATCTATTGAGAGTCATCTAATGAAAAAGGGTTCTAGGATAGGATACAACAATATGCCACCACCTACTCTTATGCAACATGCACCACCTGCTAAAGAGCTGTCATTTAGTAGTGAATTCAGTTTTAACAAACCTGTAGAAGGAATAAGTAAGACTGAGACACCTAAGATAAGTGATATATGTCCTGATGCTCCCATCATTGATGATTGGGAATCAGATTCTGAGGAAGATAGTAAAGTATCAACAAAGCCTGAAAAGTTAGAACCTATTAAGAAAGTTGATACTAGACAAGCTAATCTTGTACCTAGATTTGGAGCTAAAGTTACCAAGAAAGTAGTAGAGTACAGGAAATACCTAGGGACCAAATGAAACAATATAAACCTAGGGGTAATCAAAGAAGCTTAAATGGTTTAATTTCTAACAGATTAGGTGATGAGTTTCAATGTGTTAAAAGGCTTGTTTTATATGTGGTAGTTTTGAGCATTTACAGAGAAATTGTAATAAAAACAGACCACAAGTTTGGAATCATTGGAGGAGGGTAAATCACCAAAACTTTTCAAAGAAAACAAACCCTCATCCTAACAAACATGATTCCTAAAGCAATGTTAATGAGGAATGGGAATACAAAATCAATTGTCACTGCTTCTCCCAAATGGGTTCCAACCACGGCTAAGCAAAGTGTAAACACGGCTAAGCAAAATCAAACCACCGATAAGCCAAAAATCACCACAGATAACAAAGAAGTTTTAAAAATTCCAAAGGTGATAACTGATAAAGTGGTTGGGAATCATTTTTATGCTGTTAAGGCCTCAAAGTATTGGCAATGGAAACCTAAGACCAAGGTTTTATCATGTCAACTGCATCAATGGACCTAACCAAATTTGATTATATTGATGACAGGCGTAACCCAAGTCAAGATGGCTGGGTCAACAAAAGGAACTAACTTGTTTAATTTCATGTGCAGGGCAATCTACAAGATGAGCTAAAAGACAAAGGAGTTTTGATAGTGGTTGCTCTGGGCACATGACTTGGGATGGGAGCAACCTCGAAGATTTTGAAGCTTTTGATGGAGGATATGTGGCATTTGGCAATGATCCAAAGGGAGGAAAGATACTTGGAAGAGGCACAATCGAATCAGAAATTAGGACTTTGAAAAAGTCTACTTGGTACAGGACTTAAGTACAATTTATTCAGTTTCTCAAATGTGTGATAAGAAAACTGGTACTTTTGGTGAAAATGAGTGTGTGGTGTTGTCTCCTCGAGTTTAAGACGCTGATGAGAAGTTTATTAAACTTAGGGTACCTAGGAAGGAAAATATATATTGTTTTGATCTTAAAGATGTAATTCCTAATAGGTCCTTAACTTGTTTATTTGCTAAAGCATCTGTGGGTTAAGTTATGGCATAGAAGATTAGGTCACCTCAATTACAAAACAATCAATAAACTGTTAAAGGGAAAGTGAGAGGGTTACCTTCTAAGGTTTTTGAGTGTAAGGAACTATGTGTGGCTTGTTAGAAAGGAAAACAACATAGAGCTTCTTGTAAGTCCAAAACTGTCAACACCATTTCACAACCATCGCTTATGCTTCATATGGACTTATTTGGACCTACTTTGTCAAGAGTTTGAACCATAAGCAGTATTGCCTAGTTATCACTGATGATTATAGTAGATTTTCTTGGGTTTACTTTTTGGTCAAGCAAGAGAAACTAGTGAAGTTCCCAAGAGTTTCATTATTAAGATAGAAAATCTAGTGAATCATAAAGTCAAGATAATCAGATGTGATAATGGAACTGAATTTAAGAATGCAGTGATGAATCAGTTTTGTGTAGATAAAGGTATAGAAACACAGTTTAGTGTTGCTAGAACACCACAACAAAATGGTGTGGTTAAAAGGAAAAATAGAACACTAATTGAGGCTGCTAGGACTATGTTGTCTGAGTCTAAGTTACCAACTACCTTTTGGGTCTGTAGGCACCGCATGTTATGTGCAGAATAGAAGTAAGGTAGTGAAGCCTCATAACAAGACCCCCTATGAGTTGTTACATGATAGGAAGCCAATGATTGCATTCCTAAAACCTTTTAGGTGTCCTGTTACTATCTTGAATACCATAGACTACCTAGGCAAGTTTCAAGAAAAGCTGATGATGGATACTTTTAGGCTATTCATCTAATAGTAAAGCCTTTAGAGTATACAATAGAAGGACTAGAATTGTTGAAGAGAATCTACATGTTCAATTCAGTGAAAAGACTCCTAGTGTTGAGACCAAAGGACCGAGATGGTTTTAACATTGATATGCTAACCAAATCTATGAATTATGAGCCTATCATTGCATGAACTTCCACTAATGTTGATGCAGGTACTCAAAAGAATTATGGTGAAGAAGCAATTTCTAAGGAAGCTGATTCTCCTCAAGAGTTCTATTTGTTTGAAAAGTGAAAGCTAGTTCGTTTCACCCATCATTGATAAGCAAGGTCCCACCGATGATGATGTTTTGAATATGGAGGCAATAGTGCTCATCATCAAGATAGGATGAGTTATTGAAAGATAATTCTTGTTGGTAGAAGAAATTGAAAAGAAGACAAAGCAGTCTGCAAGCACGGATAAGCCAAACATAAGCACGGATAGAGTTAATACAACCACTACTAAGCCAACAACTTCTACCACTGACATTACAAGTGAAATCCCGGCTGTAGTACCGATAGTAGTACTTTCTTTGGACCATATGCAAAGCCACTACATGGTGAAGAGGAGTATCTACATGATCCCTGATATGCTCGCTGATTGAAATTGATACTCCTGATGATGAAGACATGGATGATTTCTTCAATGCTGATTTAACTAATTTGGAACATGTCATTCATGAAAGTCCTGTTACCTCCACAAGGATACACAAGATTCATCCCAAGGAACAAATACTTGGAAATTTGAATACTCCACCAAACAAGAAGCAAGGTTCAGAACACTGAACCCTTTCCTGAACATGGGTTCTTTGCAAGATCACTTCACAAAAGAAACAGTCATAAAGATCTGCAAAATTGCATGTTTGCTTGTTTTCTGTCTCAAAAGGAGCCAAAAAGAGTTGAAGAAGCATTATCTGATGAAGGATGGGTAGAATCAATGCAAGAGGAGCTTCTTCAGTTCAAACTTCAAGAGGTTTGGACATTGGTAGAACTTCCTACTGGTAAGAGGGCAATTGGTACAAAATGGGTGTTCAGAAACAAAAGGGATGAAAGAGGTATTGTTGTAAGGAACAAGTCAAGGTTGGTTGCTCAAGGATACACACAAACTGAAGGCTTGGATTATGATGAAGTGTTTGCTCCAGTTGCAAGAATTGAGGCTATTAGATTGTTTTTAGCTTATGCTTCATTCAAAACTTTTGTTGTGTATCGAATGGATGTTAAAAGTGCATTTTTGTATGGCACAATTGATGAGGAGGTTCATGTTTGTCAACCTCCTGGTTTTGAAGATCCATCATCCGACAAGGTCTACAGTGGTGAGGAAGGCTATGTATGGTTTGCATCAAGCTACTAGGGCATGGTATGAGTGCCTGTCCACTTATTTGATGGACAATGGGTTTAAAAGAGGACTGATTGATAAAACTTTGTTCATAAGAAAGCACAAAGATGATATTTTACTGGTTCAGGTTTATGTAGATGACATCATCTTTGGCTCAACCAATAAAGAGCTATGCAAAGATTTTGAGAAGCTTATGCATGATAAGTTTCAGATGAGTTCTATGGGAGAACTCACTTTCACTACAGTTCAACAAAGGACTGATGTTATCTTCATTAGTCAAGACAAGTATGTAGCAGATGTTTTGAAGAAGTTTGGGTTTCAGGATGTGAAAAGTGCTAGTACACCAATGGAGACTCAAAACCCTCTACCTGATGATGGAAGTACCAGAGATCAGATCGTTCCATGATTGGATCTTTGATGTATCTCAATGCATCTAGGCCGATATAATGTTCTCAGATGTGTGTGCAAGATTTCAAGTCACACCTAATTCATCACATGAATGTGTTAAGAGAATTTTTTGGTATCTTAAGGGTCATCCTAAATTGGGCCTTTGGTACTCAAAGGATTCTCCTTTTGACTTGTGGCTACACGATAGTGACTATGCCGGTGCTAGTTTGGATAGGAAGTCTACAACTGAGGATGTCGGTTTTGGGAAGCAGACTTATTTCATGGCAAGTAAAAGCAAACTATTGTGGCAAATTCTACAACCTAAGCTGAATATGGCTGCTGCTAGTTGTCGTGGTCAAGTTCTATGGATTCAATCAATTGTGGACTTTGGGTATAATTTTATGCATACTAATATTTACATTGATAATAAACAGACAATATGCATCATTATAAATCCTGTTTTACATTCTAGAACTAAACATATTGAGATAAGACATCATTTTATTAGAGATTGTAATGAGAAAAGGTTGATTCAAATGGTAAAAATCCATACCGATTTCAATGTTGCTGATCTTCTCACCAAAGCTTTAATGTGGGAGGTTTCAGATCTTGTTGTTAGTATTGGAATGATAAATCTCTAAATTCTCAAATTGTTTTGTACCAGTTTTTATATGTATTGAACTGTTATTTTGTAATCTTAGTTTTGCTATTTTTGTTTCTAACCACTGATAGTTTGTTTCTAACAACTGATAGTTTGGTTCAACCCACTACTAGTTGTCCTGTTTTTCACTAACCATTTTGCAGATACAAGAATGATCATTATAGAAGTAGAAGTAATGCAAATTGTTCATTCATTCATTCGAGAAACAAATTACAGCTTCCAGAGTACAATAAAAGAGCTATACATGATCTACTAATCCTAATCTAGTTCATATCATCTATTCCAACATCTAACCGGCTGATGCATGATCGCCACATCTTTCACACTAGATGTTGGATATGCATTTGTGAAGTCTTGCATAACCACCCATTCCTTCTATCTCAATGGCTGGAGATGCATGACTACTATGACGAGGATGCTAAGGATCAAAATGGAAAGGATGGATTGATGAAAACGTTGATGATGACGATGACCACATTAGATGAAGTACGAAGGACATAGTCATATCACCAAAAAGCATCATTCCATTTTCCTTTTTCCATTCCCCTTTACGATGTGTGAAGAAGCACCATAACTTGGTACTTGAAGACCAAGAACCACCTCTGCCTTTGGAAGTGGTGGGTTTCTTGCTCGTGGTCTTGTTTGGGGTTGAGATGCTGAAGGTTGGGAGTATGAAGATCTCTTCTTTGGAATCATCGAGTCCTCGATGCATTACTTGATTCACCACACTGTCCTCTTCAGATGATGGAAGAAATGGAGATTTTAATGGTCTTGTTTCTTGTGGAGGGAGGTAGAACTGCCATGGGTTACCTTCTTCACTTGATGATGAAGATGATGATGAGGATGAGGAGGATGTTAGATTGACTACTTCCGGTTTATTCCAACTAGGGTTCCACATTGTGACTGCAGTTGATTGGAGACTTTGAAGTAATTAGGGTTTTGATATTGATTGGTGCTGCTATGTAAGATTTGGGTTCTTTATAAGTGGTTTAGGTTATGGAAGTAAATACGGGCGTGTTTAATGTGGTTGAGGAGTTAATGAGATTCTTAGGAGTTGGACTAATATTAGTTCTAGAAGTTGACCATATTGACTTACCTGTTCAACCACGGATAGGTCTTTTGGAACCACTTTTAGCTCTTCCTAACCACTGACAACAATAACTTTATACTCTGGTTGGTTTTGTGTTTATGTCTTACCGATAGGTTTTGGGTGCATAAGGAGCTGATTTACTTGCTATATCTCTTGGTCATTTGGAAGAAGTGATCCCATGTATCTGCTGATGGTATGTTGTAACCACGGATAGTAGTTCGAACCGATAGCATGGAGTCTAGTTTTGATAGTACAGGGTTTGGTAACATTGGCGAATCTATATCACTCTCCCAAATCACGGACGGATCATTTATTTGATTCTCAAACCACTTCCAATTGGGCCAACCTTAACCCTAATCACTTTCTTTGCATAATTCACCAACTCATATCATTATCTTCCTTAATCAAAATGGCTGTAAAGTATTCCACTTCACATAACCTATTTGCCATTCTCAGAGAATGCTCGCTCAAGGGTTTCATCAAATGATTGATTTCTTAGTTCACAAAGTCCATTCATTATGCTTTAACCGTTACACCCACCATTCTTAAAGCCTACACATCAATTTGGAAGAATGCTACACTTGCAACGCTTGATGGTGTGGAGATGTTTCGCTCAGTGGATGAGCATGTTTTCTATACTGAGGATATCATTCGAGAAGTTTTGCATTTTGATGATGTGATGGGTTGACAATCTTTCTGTTGAGATTTTGCTGGTTTAGAGAGATTAGGATATACATATAGAGGTGAAAAGGTACAATTCTTTAAGAGTTTTTTTTCACAACAATGGAAGTTTTTGATTCACACCTTGTTGATGTGTATGAGTAACAAGACCACGTGTTTAATGACTTTCCTTCAAAAATTGCTACGCTATTATTTGTTTATCCGAGGGAAGTTTAATTGGTCTAGAATGATTTATGAGGGGTTAGTACAAAATATTAGGAAGAAGGGTAAATACTATTTGTATCCTCTATTTTGTTCAATGATTGTAGCACATCAGATTGTTGATCCTATTGAACATTCTAGAGAGTATGAAGTACATCATATGCTTCCTAAGGTTTTGCACATATGAGGAATCACCAGAATGTACAAATTAGAGATGTTCCTTTATTTCTCATGCTTACTTGCCTATGATCCCATTTTGATGAAGGTCTTGAAACTCAACTGATTGTCATCGATAGTACACCTCAAACCATCGATAGTACACTCAAATCAATTCATATTAATTGTATGGACTAGAGAAGAAGGGCACTAAGCTTCCTCAAATAGTGCTAGTGTAGTGGTGTTGCTCATGAGGTCACAGTGGATGAAGGTGACATGATTGAAGGGCTTCCACCATCGACATGCTTAGATGTCGATGTGGATAGTGGAAACATAAATAAGACCCAACCATTGGCAACTCCTAATGGGAGAGTTCTTGGAACTTAACACACGGGAGGAATCCCTAGCCACTTGGCTAATACAGGGTGCATAGATGTTCGTGCTCGGTCCGATACTATGTTTTCTATCCAAAGATTCATTCTGAGCGCTTAACACAGCTCGGTGATGAGGATAGGTTGGAACCTGAACATGAATGACGATTCGAAGTTTTATTACCGACTTTTCCAATGAACCACCTTTGGACCAGTTCACACAGTCAAGTGGGAGGATATTCTGAACGCTTAAATGAATTGACGCCAATGTACCAATATGGAGGAGACGATCTCTAATCTCAAGGAATTGGCTGGGTTTCATGAAAAGGATATTCGCGCCGCAAGCATGGTTTTGGTTTGGAGAAGA
This sequence comes from Chrysanthemum makinoi, assembly GCA_910596185.1. Lineage (NCBI taxonomy): Eukaryota > Viridiplantae > Streptophyta > Magnoliopsida > Asterales > Asteraceae > Chrysanthemum > Chrysanthemum makinoi. The sequence goes on along the minus strand of OU343218.1, from coordinate 92,114,175 downwards.
TAAAAGGCCCTGGCTTGCGCTTTGAGGAAGTTAGGAAAAGAAGCTGAACTCCTTCCTCAAATTGAATATGGAGGATGTTTCCAAACAGGGGAGGAGTGAAGGCAAGAATTTAGGGGAGGATGTTAATGTATCTATGGAAGAAGATGTTGATAGTGGAGATCAAACATTTGTGGTATCTGATAAAGATGGGAATGAGGCAGTTCTTGAAAATGTGAAGAAAGTTGTAGAAGATGTAGTACTTAACACAAACACTGATGGTATGTCTGAAACCACCGGTAGTACACTTCTAACCATCGATGCTATAACATACTGGCAACTATAAACCACTACAACTATACCTACTACAATCATACCCACTTCTATTATAACCACTTCCACTATTGTCACAACTCTCTCTGTATCACAACCTAAGTCTAAAGAAGTTGAGAAAGAAGTGCTAGTACTTGATAAATCTAAGTAAAACTTCATCTATTTCTACACCTGTGATATTGTTCAAACCATGCAACTAAACCCAAACCCGTGAGGAAAAACTTTAGTTATTGGTGAACCAATGAAGAAGAAGGTGATTCAATCTGATAAAGGGGAAAAGGTAGGGGTTGCGCAAACACTGAGTTGAAGTTTAAATATAGAGCAGAACAAGAAGCTTTTGATGCAGAATTTGTAAAGAATATGGTTGTTGAAGAACAAGAAGTTTAGAGAAAAGAAAGGTAAAGAAAGAGAAGGTTAGAGAATGTTAGCTATATGGTATGAATATCAAAACTTTCTTCAAGCTTCTCAACAAATAAATGATGAATATACTGCACAAGAATGGAATTTGTTGAATGATAAGGAAAAAGCTAGGCTTTTAGGTGAATGGGCAAGAAAGGTTGGTAATGAAAGGAAGCAAGTTATAAGAAATAAACCTCTTCAATGGCAAGATGAGAAATGTATTAATGAAAATTATTAAGAACGTGCATTCACATTTTGAAAATCTTAGTAAATCTTCATTTGAAAGAATTCTTGAAATTTATGAAAGGTGTATGAAGATTAATCATGATGATTACTGTCCAATGAATTCAGAGAAGGAAGAAGAGTGGATTAAGAAGCATGATGAGTGGATGCAAAGTAAAAGAAAGAGAAAATCTGAGATTCAAGAAACATCTGATTCTAAAAGATTGAAAGAAGTGAGATGTTAATCAAATTGTTTCTTATGAGTTTAAGCTTAATGATGGAAGTGAAGGAGTTGGGAAAATTCAAAGACTCAACAATGAAGTTTATGAGTATAATAAATTTTCACAAATGCTTCAGATTTTGAAAGGATGATTTGATGGATCTCTGGAGACTTTACAAGAACAAGTTTGGTGAAGTACATCCAACTGATAATCATGAGAGACTGGTCTATTATAATTTGAAGATTTTATTTGAACCAACTCATGATGAACCTGAATGGAAAGGACTCTACAATGGTACTGTAACAAGATGGTTTTAATATCAAACTTGTGGAGTTCATGTTTTAACAAGTCTCGAAAAAATTATTCACATGCTTGTAGAAGGTGAATATCCTCGCTGAATAAGTATCCGAAATTATTGTTCAGATGTTGAAACCTGGTATTATCAAGATGTCAAGTACCCTATGATGGTCAAGCCTATTATTTGTTGAAGAAATATGAGACAATTCTTAAATCTCATAAGTGTTTGGCTACATCCTCCATTTCAGATGTTTTGAGCTTAAAGGAAACTTGAGAATTCGTTGGAATGTACTGTTTGAATTGAATTACCTTAAGCAATCGGAACCACTCGACGGTTTGGTATAACCACGACGAAGAGTGTAACCACGGATGAAGACAACCGTGGCTAGTAGTAATGTGTAACCACTGATGATATATTGTAACTATTGCTAGTGTTTTGTATAGTCGTTAGTTTATTGTATTAAGATAAATATGGAAAAGATATTTATCTTGTAGGTTATGTATTGTATAATGTATAGGACTCCTTGGCTTATAAAAGGAGGTCCTAGGTTAGATTAGATACGGTTTTATATCTAAAGTCGATACACTTCAAGGTTGCAAAACCCTAATATCGTAGTATTCGTATTAATAAATAATATTGAGGTGTTGAATGTTAATTGTTCTTCTTCTTAAGGTTAAGTGTTAAATTCCGCATAATACTTAATAAGTTGTTATTCTAAGTCAGTTTCTATATTAGATCGTTTGCTCAACTGGGATCAACAATAGTGAAGCAAAAATGGTTTTATATAATGCTTTACCGAAAAAGGAATTCGAAAAAATTTCTATGCTTAAAACCTCTAAAGAAATTTGGAATTCTTTAGTTGTAACTCATCAAGGCAACCAACAAGTTAAAAATAATAAAATTGATTTGTTTGTTCAACAATATGAACAATTTTCAATATCGGATGAGGAAACTATAGATTATTCATTTGCTAACTTTAATACTATTATTACATCTTTACAAGCACTTGATGAATCTTTTCTAGCCGTAACCATGTTAGGAGATATCTAAGGGCACTTCCATCGAAGTGGAGATCCAAGGTGACGGATCAAGAGTCAAAAGATTTGACAATCCTCATCCTCGATGAACTCATAGGCAACCTAAAAGTCTACGAGCTTGTCCTTGCTAAAGATTCCAAGCCTCAAAGGTGAAACACAAATCTCTTGCCCTTAAAGCCAAAAGGCTTCGAGCGATGAGGAGAACTCATCTTCGATTAGTGACGACGAAGAGTACGCTATGGCGGTAAGGGACTTTAAAAAGTTCTTTAGAAGAAAGGGTATATACGTCAAACAACCGTATGACGATAAGAAAGGCTTTCGGAAAAGCAAAGAGACGAGAAGCCAAAGGATGATCGACTTGCTTTGTGGGACCAAAACCACTTTATTAGTAAGTGTCCCAAACGGATGATCAAAAGGCGCTCGTGACGCGAAATGAGCGACGAGGAGGATGAAGAAATTTGTCTTATGGCAAATGACGAGGTATGTTCTGAATACTATAGTAGCTCATCACTTGATGACGACTCATTGCATAATGAATATGATAAACTAGCAATATTAGCTTAAAACTAGTTAACAAAAACAAGCTTTTAAAGAGTCAAAAAACGCTAGAGAAAGGTAAATAAAGAAAAGGCGAATGAACTTTGTTTCAACTTTAAAACACTAGTGGATCACTTAGATTCTAAAATTGTTAGAATGAGCACCTAACACTTTAGATACAATAATTTATAGTATGCTTAAAACGGTAACAATCGAGGTTTAGGTAGTCAAACAACTTGATCCATCAACTATTTAAAGTAAAGAAACAAAATTTGTTAAAGAACTAGAAAACCAAACATCGTTGTGGCGTGATCCCACTGATCCTCCAAAAAGGAACCGCTAGTGGTAAGGGATCCGTGGATCTGGCCAGAGCAAAATAGTAGCAATAAGTAGCTTCTTCATCTAGAACTAAGTTTGTCATAGTTAATAGGAAGAAACCAACTCATGTCACCACTAGACAACCACCTCCAAAATATAATCCTACTTTTGCAAGAAACAAAGCTCCATCTTTTCAAAACCTAATTCATTTAGGAGACCTAATAACGCTAATTAAAAGTAACCATCAAATGGGATGGAATCAAACATGCAAAACGGTCTTCCTTTTCAAAACTTTGCTCCATGGAATGCATAATCATCTTATCCATACATGTCTAACATGAATGGAATGTTTAACACTAATGGACCCATGAACAAATGGGGACCAAACTTTTGAGTTTATTATTGTTTTAGGTGTGCTTAAAGGTCGACCTAGACCCGATGAATGGGTCAAGGATAGCGGGTGCACAAGGCACATGACCGCAATAGAATCTATTCTCCACATATGAATCCATTAATGGAGGTAATGTGGTGTTTGGAAATAGCAAAGTAGAATCATCGGCAAAGGTACGATTTCTAACAAATCTCTAACCATTAACGATGTGTCACGTAGAAAACCTAAACTTTAACCTCTTAAGTATAGGACAAATATGAGATAAAAAGTGCAATGTAATTTTTACCTAAACCGTAGTAAGATACTAAAATATGGCATAACCATAGGAAGAGGAATTAGGAAACATGGAGTCTATGTCATTAAAATCGTAATGAACCTAAAGACAAACTATGTCTTACCTCTATGGATGATACTTCGACCTTATGGCATCAAAGATTGGGTCACGCCAACATGCTTACTCTTCAATCGCTATCAACCCAAGATCTAGTAAGAGATCTACCTAAGTTAAAATATGAACATCATTTTGTGATGCTTGTAATGTAGGAAAACAAGCTCATTCGAGTCATAAAGCTAAAAACATGGTGTCCACAACTAGGTGTCTAGAATTACTACATATGGATTTATTTGGTCCATCCGCTATCCAAAGTTATGGAGGCAACTACTACACTTTGGTCATAGTGGATGACTACTCTAGGTATACATGGACAAAATTTTTAAAGAACAAAACGGAAACCTTTAATTATTTTGAAATATTAAGCAAAAAGATCCAAAGACAACTAGGAAGTCCTATAGTGTCTATTAGGACGGATCATGGTAGGGAGTTCGATAATGAAGTGCAATTTGAGCCTTTTTGTGACGCTAATGGTATTACTTACAACTTCTACCCACGACTCCAACAATAATCGAATGGGTAGTAGAAAGAAATAATAGAACCCTACAAGAAATGAGTCTAACCATGCTTAATGAACAATCCATACCTCAAAAGTTTTGGTGTAATGCCGCTGATACTTCAACGTATATACTCAATCGAGTCTTGATTAGACCAATCTTAGGAAAACTCCATATGAGTTACTTTGAGGCAAAAAGCCTAACTTAAATCACTTTAGAGTTAAATGTTTTATTCTTAACACTAAAGATTACCTTACAAAATTTGATCCTAAATCAACCGGGTATTTTTAGGTTATTCTCCAAATAGCAAATCTTACGTCATATTAAACAAAGAAACAATGAAGGTAGAAGAGTCATTAAATATAAAATTTGATGAAAGTCCACCCAAACCTTCTCCACCTCTTGTCGATGACGAGATTATAGAAAGTGAAGCCATAGTAATAAAAAGAAAAAGATAAGAAGAAGAAGAACCTTTAATTGATGAAATAATAAACATTAAAGAGTCCAAAGATCACCCCGTAGATAAAGTCATAGGAAAACTAAACGAACGAACATTAGGTCTCAAGTTCAAAACCAAAGTAGCTTGTTTTGTTTCGCTTCAACCTTAGAACCTAAGAATACACAAGAAGCCATAAAAGATGAAAGTTGGGTAATGGCTATGCAAGAAGAACTAAATCAATTTGTTTCTAATGATGTTTGGACACTTGTCCCTCCACCTAGTAATCAAACCATAATAGGAACCAAATGGGTTTATAAAAACAAATTAGATGCAAACGGAGTAGTGTCTAGGAACAAGGCTAGACTCGTTTCTCAAGGGTATAACCAACAAGAGGGAATAGACTTTGATGAGACCTATGCCTCCGTGGTTAGATTAGAGTCTATAAGAATACTTCTTGCGTATGCTTGTGCTAATGATCTAAAGCTTTATCAAATGGATGTCAAAAGCGCTTTTCTAAATGGTTTCATAAATGAAGAAGTATATGTAGCTCAACCTCCGGCTTCATTGATTTTGAAAAACCCAAACATGTGTATAAATTAAAGAAAGCCCTTTACGGTCTTAAACAAGCTCCAAAAGCTTGGTATGATAGACTCAAGTCATTTCTAGTTAAACACAACTACACCAGGGGGTTAGTTGACAACACACTTTTACTAAGAAAAGAGAGTCACATATAATCATAGTACAAATATATGTAGATGATATTATATTCGAATCCACTTGTCAAGACATGTGTGATGATTTCTCTAAAATCATGCATGACGAGTTCGAGATGAGTATGATGGGAGAACTTAGTTTCTTTCTTGGTCTACAAATAAAACAAGTAGAAGATGGTATCTTCTTTAATCAATCTAAATACATCAAGGAGATGTTAAAGAAATTCGGTCTAGAAGAGTCAAAACCAATTAGGACTCCAATGTCATCCGACACCAAACTCAAAAAAGATGAAGACGGAGAATCCGTAGATAATACTAAATATCGTGGCATGATAGGTAGCCTTCTACCTCATGGCAAGTAGCCCAGATATCATGTTTAGTGTTTGCTTATGTGCTAGGTTTCAAGAAGACCCTAAAATATCACACCTAGAAGCCGTAAAAAGGATATTTAGATATATTAAGGGTACAACACAATTAGGATTATGGTATCCTAAGGGCACGGAGTAGAAACAATTGTATATACAGATTCTGACCATGCAGGTGATTACGTTGATAGAAAAAGTACAAGTGGGGTATGTACTTTTATGGGATGTTGTTTAACATCATGGTTTTCTAAGAAACAAATGGCACTTGCTATATCAACAACCGGCGAAGTACGCTCTCCGCCGGCAAAGCATACTAACAAGCACTATGGATGAAACAAGCGTTAGTAGACTACGACATCCATCTAAGCGACATAGCCATCCTATGTGACAACGAAGGTGCAATTGACCTAAGCAAGAATCCGGTATTGCATTCTCGCACAAAGCATATAGAGATTCGTCATCACTTCCTAAGAGACAATGTTCAAAAGGGGAACATCTCTATTGAGAAGGTAGCATCCGAAGACAACATAGCCGACGTCCTCACCAAACCGTTGAAGCGGGAACAATTCAACCTACTTCGTCTTGGTCTTGGTCTAATGGAACAAACGTCGTAATTTAATTGACTCTACAAGGTATGTAAACACTAGCCTTTTTCTTTCTGAGTCTAGGATTTCTATTTCACGCACAACTCACAAACAATACGGGAATTTTCGAAACCCAAGATGAGTTTTTACACTTATAGGTTTCTTATTTTTCAAAGAAAGGCTACTTTCACAATGTTTTCTAAAAAGATGATACCTTCCCGTATCAATTTCACAAAAGCAATTTCTCACGTCTAGGACAAATCGCTTTTTCATTATTAATACAAAGTAAAAAAAAACCGTTTTCATTGCATCTCATGTCTTTTGAATGCTAAAGGGAACACATAACTAATATGTGTTTTCGGGTAAGTTCATTTAAGCAACAATGAATTAGGAGCATTGATAACACAAAATTACGTACTCATGTACTAAATATGTGTTTTCGGGTTATCTCAATAGGATGGTTTTATACTTCTAGTTTAATTTCTATTTCTTTAGGGGTCGAGATAACCGAAACTCCAAATAGTTTGCATATAGGCACACACCAGGCAAAAATGTTTTCAAAAAGGAAAATTTTGTGCTGCCTGAAACACCAGACCCACGGATCCCAGACTTTATGCTGGACGGATCCCTCAAGGGAAGGATCCGTGGGATCCGTGTAACAGAAGCTATTTTTAACTTCTATTTTTTTTGGATGAAAAATTCACATTTGTTTCATTTTTGGGAGTATGCTCTTTAATGCTTGTGTTCTCATGATCACATGCTTTGAATTCATATCTAATCATTAGATTTTAATCCACATTTTGGGTCAAGCATTCATTACAATGCTTTGTTTTTCTATATATATAACTCCCAAAATGCTTGCATACTCCATCTCCTTCTCACAAACACAATTCATCATGTCATCAAAAAACCCTTTAGGAGAATCATCTAGTACAAACAATCATGATATCCAAACCTTTGTACTTCCACCATCCAAAATACCACAATCAAATGCTAGGATATCCGCACGGATTAGTATCCGATCTTGTTGTTTAGCTAAACCAACCTCAAATGGTTCATCGTCAACAAATAACTCACCACAAGATGCTTCCATTATAGCACCTCCCTCATCACCAACAAGTACACCAACTTCATCACCACCTAAAATAACTCTTTTGGAACTCCTTAAGACTCCAACAAGATCTAACCAACCTAAAGAAAAAGAATTAGTCTTTTCAACACCCCCCACATCTCCAAATACTATCTTTCAAGATCTTGAAACATCACCACCATTAGCTCCCATTACATTACAAGAACATCTAGGTTCTTTTCCACCACCATTTATTAACATTCCGGATATTGATCCATATTTTCCTATTTTTCCACCACAACTTCCGCAAAATTCAAATCAAAACAACCCGGAAAACTTCCGCACTCATTACCCACATCATTTACATTGTGAACATTGCCAATCCACTAGGAAAATTGCAATAGAAGTTAGGGAAGAAATGCGTTTCATACTGAACCTCATCCTTGATCGCATCAATACCATTACTCATCAAAACCTCCATCCATAACCTTATGCAAACATGGAAGGAATCACTACTACTACTTTCTACTTTTAGTATTATTTTTCTTTTGAAGTCATTTTCAAGAACAAGTCTTGTTCTTATTTTAACATGCTTGTAAGTGGCATACATACCACTACAATTTGTTGTTTTATTCCAAGGCCTTCTTTACATACCTTGGCTCCCAATCTTGATTCTCGGCAACCACAAGATTATATAAGCATGTTACTAACCTTTCTTTTTGTAGGATTTTATTTTTTTCACTGACGCCCCAAACAAGGGGGAGCTACCGTCAAGGGGAGTTAGAAGTTTGTTTATTTCTTCCAAGGGTTAACTTTTGTTTCGACAAAAAGGGGGAGAAGAAGTAAAACTTAGGGCTTTCAAAACTTACATCTATTCTTAAGCTTTACTCATCATAACATTATGTTTTGTCATCAACAAAAAGGGGAGATTGTTAATACAAATAAACCGTAAAAACGTTTATTAATATTTTGCGATCTCTTTGTGTTTTGTTGATAACAAATGTAATGTTATCTTAAGTATAATTATAAGGATACATGTTATTTTTGTAAAGCATTTACATATAGCCATTTAAATACAAAAATGTAATAATTAAGTATTTGTTGTAATAGTTTATTAGGATGGGTAAAAACCATAACCCATGGACCATAACCCATGGATCTTAACCCATACCAAAGAAACTATTACAACAAATGCTTAATTATTACATTTTTGTATTTAAATGGCTATATGTAAATGCTTTACAAAAATAACATGTATCCTTATAATTATACTTAAGATAACATTACATTTGTTATCAACAAAACACAAAGAGATCGCAAAATATTAATAAACGTTTTTACGGTTTTTTTGTATTAACACAGAGATTGTCTAGGAGGATTTGATTGGAGCTTGGAGTGTGAAGATGATCCTGTTCTACTTGCAATGGTAGCCACTTCACCAAGTTCACCCCTATCTCTGAGGTATGCTCAAATTGTCATGATTTTTATCAAAAATTACTTGGCAGTTGTGTGATTGAAAGAGATAATTGTGTTAGGGCTAGGTCTGAGGTAGCAGGTTATCAAATAACCTTAGAGTCAATGGAAGCCAAAATCGTAACACATGAAAATAATGAAGTAGTTTGGGCAGAAAAATATGCACAACAGGATTATCAGTTAAAACTAAGTGAATGGAAATTAAACTGTAAATTTCTGAAATAGAGAAACTGACTAAGGAAAGAGATGATTTGTTAGCTAAGTTTGCTGCTTGGGGTGAATCTGGACTTTCTCATGTTAGTTATGTTGAAAAACAGAAGAGCTTACATTAGAACTGGTCTAGGTTTTGGTATGACTTTAGTAAAATAGAAGAAACCCACCTAGTGATCAGGATGAAGGTGATTTTTAGGATATAACCACTAGTGATGATGAACTCATTAATTATGTAGACACATCTAGTAATGAGGATTCAATAAGTGAAACACCTCCTGAGTTTAAGAAAGATACTGGTTATCATGCAGTCCCTCATCCCACTGGCAGTCATCAACCTCGTAGGCCTGATGTTTCTCGATTTGGAGTAGACAGTTTAGAGTTTAGGAAAAAGCTTATTGGTCAATCTAGGTCTGAAACCCCAAAAGAAACTGTTGAAAAAACAAAAGATACTATTCAAAGTCAAGCAGTACCTTCTACTCAAAGTACTGCTACACAAGAAGTACCTTTCGGCAAACCTTTTCAAAATACTGCTAAGCCTTTTTGGGATAATTTTGGTCAAAATAGTTTTCATCATTCACCTAGAAGACATACTAGTTTTGGTCACAGACATAGAAGAAGTCATGTTGGGAATATCGGACAAAAATTGTGTTTTGTGTGTTACAGTCCTAATCATTTAATCAAGGATTGTGAATTTCACTCAGAATACCTTAGAAAATTTCCAAAGAATAAGTCTGCCAACCAGAAACCTAGAGAGAACAAACCAGTTTGGAATAATTCAAATAGGGTCAATCATAGCAATTTCTCACCAGACCATAGGTACCCTCACCAGAGAAGACCCTTTTCAAAACCTTCAGTAACCTTCAATACTTTTCAAGGTACTGCTAAGCCCAGACCAGTACTTTCTCAACGTACTGCTCAGTTTTCACCAAACACCTCTTGGAATAGGAACCCTAGGAGATCTCATTACTATCAACCTAGAAGGTACATTACACACATAGGGTATCTAGATCACAGGAACCAAATGTTCAAACTAAATGGGTTAAGAGAGAAAGTATGCTGAGGACAGTACTTTTCAACAAAAGTGAATCTGATGTTTTGTGATACAAGAAAAGTGAATGAAATTTAACAGAGAGTTGTGTTGAAAATCCAGAAAGTTTGGAAATCCAATGCTAAATAAAAAGATAATTCTGGATCAGTTTTGAAATAGTGGAAATTACATACTCAAGAATTGAGTTTGTAACTCCACAAGGGGAACACAAGTCGCTGATGGCTTGGGTCCTAAAAATCACTAACTTTTATCTTTGTCAGGCAACCCAGAAAGAGAGCTTAAAGATCATCTTATTGTGGATAGTGGTTGCTCTGGAAGTATGACAGGAGATAAGGAGATTCTGTCAGATTTTAGATCTATGTGTTGTTAGGTCACTAGTTTTACAACACAAGCTTATAAGAAAGGAGATGAGGCGATTGAACAAGTATCACACACACACACGTTAATAAGAAAGACCGGTTATGCGTAGAGAGTATGTGTGAAAAGAAAACTTGAACAACCAACCTTCAAATGAAGGTTTACAAGGGGTATTTATAGGAGGGAAGCTAGGGCAACACTCCTAGTTCCCTTCCTATCCTTATTGGGCTTGGGTCAAGCTTATGGGCCTTCTACATAAGCTTGACCTTAAACAAACATAAAGGCCATAATAAAGCTACCTATTACATATGAAATATAAATACTTGAAATACTGTTTAGGAGTGATTCCAACAATCTCCCCTCAAGTATATATGAATGAAAACGGTGAAGGCGTTGATGTAATAGTAGCAGTGACGTCTTCTGACATTCTTCTTTCTTGTGAGAAGAATTGCCTTGATTCGAACAATCTCCCCAGTGTAGAGAGATAGTTATCTTTGAACAGTTATGCTTTGACGTCATCTTTAACTTTGTTCTTTGATCATTGTTCTTTGTGGTGAGAGTGATAGTATGTTGTTGTCTGCATCGGTCTGCCTCAGGTCTGCTTCGTTGCTCCAGTGTCTCCACGTCATTCTTCAACATGCTCACACGCTCTTTGACGTTGGAATTCAATACTGATGAAGTTCTTTAAGTCTTTAACTTTGTAGATTCTTTGGTTTGACGAAGAATCATTCTGACGGTTGTGTTGCTTTTGAATAGAACTTCCATTAGTGATGATGTTGGCGTGAGCATGAGAAGAATCAGCACGATCATCCCGCTCCGGAGCTTCCATAAGAAGAAAACATTTCAAACGGTTAGTAATAAGCGGTTTCCGGCACTTACAAGTTTGAACTTCGAGAGTGTCAACAGCATAGTGTGAGGACACAACTCTAATTCTTACAAAGGCCGTTCCTGAACTGGAGTCCCACAAGTGAGATAACGCGATGTACCGAAGTACATCTACAGTTCAGATGAGTCGCTGAGGTACACCGAAGCATCACCTCACGACTGTAGACCGTTTGAGACACACTCCGCGTAATCCACGGGGAGTTACCGAAGTGACCTGCTGACAGGGCTGTTTGATGTTGACCCTGGCAGGAGTTTCCATTCAATCACTGAGGATCACAGATGTGAACCTCTCATAAATGTTCTCGACAGATTGCTAAGATCTGTGAAGGACTCGATATGAACCACTGATGATCTTATTAGTTGATCATCAAGTGATTAAATGTCAAGTGTTCCTAAGAGATCTTTTGATGAATCTCGTGGCTCTAGACTCAATAGTGCGTTTTGGTTTTCCTGAGCGGAGACTAGGGAGAGGGTCTCCTTCTTCAATACCAGCAATCTCTAGGAGAAAGCCGATAGTTTACGTAGGGTTCCCTGTGAGAATGAAACAAGCTTCTGTTGAGAGAAACTTGAGTGGATAAGAAGGTTTAGTGCATGCGTCACTGGGTCCATGACGACTTTTAATCTTCAATACCGGCGTCACTAAGTGACAACCAGTAGCATATGAATTGAACCCGGTGTCTGCCCTAAGTTGAATAATCTGGAGGGCTATTTCTTTTCACCCTTTTCTTTGCATTTCTTTTTAATTCTTCAACTCCTTCTTTCTCCGATTCTCATTTTCTCCTTTTTACAATCATACCTAAGGACTTCTAAATACTAACTATTTGTAGTGTCCTTGGGTAGATCCCTCCGGCTCTGGCGGATCATAGGACGGTTATTCCTAACCTTAGTCACCTTATAACTCCATGACTAACCTATGTTTGCCATTAAAACCACTGTATGAAAAAATGTCTCTCAAAGGGTTTGTTAATGAAAAACATGTTTGAACCATTGTGAGAGATGATGTTTTGCATAAATACTCCCCCTCCACATGTGCTTAATAGTTTTAATGGTTAAATGCACAGTGAGGAAAGAGCGCGCACTTTTTGAATTGATCCACTGAAGATAGACAATCCCCGCGAGACACGGTTACGTTGCATAGTTAAAGAGTTACATTGTCAGCTTTTAGGTGACAACTAGCTCTAATAACTACCTTGAAGGTGTAGACAAACCTTGGAAGGTTGTCAAACCCGTCAGAGTTCATGTCTATCAAAAGTTTCTCGAATGGTACATTCTACTCAGACAAGTCCTTTGCGAGACACGTTTACATCACTAGCGAACTAGCTTGAAATTATTACCCGTCCAGGACAAGTCTTTTCGAGTTACTAACAGTTAAGTATCGTCAATTCGTTGGTTAAGTCTGAGGTACACAGATTCATTTGCATTTTGTACAACATATTTCTTATCACACAATTTTCTCCCCTCAAAAATGGCATATTAAAGTGTTATTTTTGAAACGTTTGAGAATAAATATGACCATTTCGAGTGTTGCGGGAAGAATGACCACTGTGAACAATTTGTGAACAAAGTTTCAAATACTCCCCCTCAACAAGTGATATAAACGGTTGAGGTTTTGAAAGTCTTAAGGGAAAGTACTTGTTCTTTTGAGCAAAACCTTGAAAAATGAAAGGTTTGATAGGTTTTACTCAAAAGTAAGAAGCTTTCGCTCCTTTTATAAGGATTGTGGCACTGAAGCGTACCACAGGGTCCTTTCTTGACAATTACGGGTTGTACACTGTTATGTGTGCACAAGCCATAGACATATTTAATCATACATCCAAAATTATGAAGGAAACAATTCAAGGGGTACCAGGAAGTGCAGTGATGTTCCCAGGAGTGCGCACAGGGCGTTGAAAGCCGGTGATGTTTCTCCTGGGTCGACCACCAACATAGCTCTCCAATCGTCTGAACTGATCCCGTCTGAACAACCGTTCATCAATCATGGTGATGATCCTTCTCACATCCCTCCTTTCCTGAGAATTCCAGCGCTTACGAGATCCCACTTTCAGGCGTATATCCTTCAACCTGTATGCTAATCCGTCCCTAACCAGCTTCAAAGTATGATCCCCGAATTTCTGAAGATCACTACACGCCATTAAGCAGTTTCTTTGAAGTTCACTGCGGTAAACAACTCCGAAAGGTTTGCTGATGAGCGTATATTGAGGTAGCTGATTGAGATCGGGAAGAGTAAGCATTGGAGGAGTGAGGTTGACACGCGTCTGATAAGATTCAACAGCCATCTGGATATCTTCAACACGTTCTTTGATCACAATGCGTCTAATGAAGATGAGAACTGACTTGATAAATTCACGTTGAACTTCAGTCGAGAATTGTCTCATACGACCCTGTACCTTGGCAAGGTACATGTCTTCGATGTCGTTGAGGGACAAGTTCTCAAAGTCAGCCTCGGAGAATCCATAGTCCTGTTCATCTTGTCGTTTGACTATGATATTCTTTAAGAATGAATAGTCCCACTTAGACTTGAGATCAATGTGTTTGATGGCCACGATGTCCTTAGAACTATACACTGCATGTTGAGACTTCTGAACCAGGCAGCTTCTGTAGTAGATTCTTCGGCGTTCAGGCCAATGATGAATCCCATACAATGCATCTTGGTCGTATGCTTGCACGTTGTCAGAAAACAAGTGATTTGCACGTTCCTCGATAGCTATGCAGTTTGAGTAAATAGCCGCTGGGAATGGAAGAGTCAATGATGTAGCGTATTTTCGCGAACCATCGCTACCGTGTAAGAGAAAATCCAGGTCTCTGTTAAAGAAGTATCGGAAGGGAATCCGTGGTTCGTCTGTTTGGCCAATGGTCGGTAGGGGTTTGGTCCAATCGGTGTAGTATGGAGGGTTGTCCCTTTGTGTGAAGTCAATGTTTGCTTCCGGATTGAGCCAATCCATGTCGTTAGACATAGCTCGAGCGATGTTCTCAAGATGATATTCGACCTCTACAGCGCTTTCAGAGCTGTCTTTAAGAAGTTGGAATGCTTCATTCTTGATTCGCTTCAATTCAGATTTCGTCATTTTCTTCACATGGAACTTTTCTTGCAAAAGTTTTGCGTGCTCCAATGTAGAACCGTCTACCAATTCTTGACCTTCATCAGGGTAGGGAGTTTGATTGAAAAGTGTGGAGAACCATTCAAACTCTTCGGTTTTATCGTCATCTAGCCATGAGACAACTCCAGGCTGAGTCGTCTTCTTCTTCTTTTTGGAAGGCCTTGATGATGATACTGGTTTCTGCACTTGTTTGGGTGAGGTGGGTTGTTGTCGGGGCTCAAGGACCTCTTCATCGTCACCACCCGTATACTCAAAGTAATCACCTGTTTTATGAGTCAGGGGTGGTAACTCGGAATCGTCCCGAGGTTTATCAGTAGAAGACCGAGGTGGAGGAGACTTTTGTTGAGAAGAAGTTCGTGGTGGAGGAGGTGGCATAGAGGTAGATTTACCAGACTGCTTCTGACGTTTAGGTGCAGAATCCTTATCCTTATCATCGTCATCTCTTGGTCGTTTGGGTTGATCGGCTGACTCCTTGCATGATGATCTGAGTTGAAAATCAAGTAGATTTTCGAAAAATTTAGCTTCATCCGAAGTAAACGTTCCAGATCGCTTTGACATTTGTATCACAAGTTTAGCGATTAACTCAGATTCAGAGAGATCAGCTTCTTTGGCCATTGTATTTTTAACCAATGCTACGATGTTAGGGGTGAGTTGTCTGGAAAATATTTCTCTAGTCACACCGGGGACAGTGTCGAGAAGAAACTTGTGAGTATGATCTCTTGCTGTCTTTTCCAGTTCCTTTAGGATTTTAGGAACGATATCCTGAAGGTACTTGTTAGTGTAACCTTCGATCATTTCGTTCAGTTCCTCTTTACGATGACTCTTCATGAACTTCTGAACAAATTCCCTTTCTTTCTCCATCTTGTCATGCTCGTCATACATATGCTGTATGTGATCAGCAAAGAAATTTAGCTTTTTGTAGAGCACGTTTTTCTTTCTGACTTGTTTGACAGCTTTGTGAATCCGTTTATGAGCTTGAGAAATCCAAGATCGAGGTGGTTTCTTCACAGATTTGGATGATGATTTTGTTGATCTTTTTGATGGTGGTGGTGATGAGTGAGATGAAGAATCTGATGAGGAGGGGACATGAGGAGATTCGGGGTCCTTTGGAGGTGCAGAAGTATCCTCCTTGGAACGAGTTGGACTGCTGAGAAGAAAGTCATCATAATCTTCTTCGTCATCATGTCCAGTTTTAGCCTTTTCTTCCGTCTGTTCCTTAGCTTCTTCATCAGTTTTCTCTTTCTCAGTCTTATTCTTTTCTGGTTCCTCAATGTTAAGATCAGTAGACTCCTTCACAAGCGTTTGTTGTTGCACAAGAGTGGTGGCACCAGATCCCTTATCGGGTTGATTAACCGCATCAGGACCTGGTGAAGAGTGGACAGCACCACTTGATCCTCCGGGGCCACCCATTTGATCTTTTGCAAATTCTTCAGCTTTTTGAATTTGTCTAACTAATTTAAACTTTTTCCTGTATGATTGATCCAGTTGCTCTTCTTCTTCTTCAGAGCTTTCATCATGAGACTCAAGTACAGGAGTCTTTCCTTTTCCATGTTCGGCTATTGGACTTGTAGATTTAGCTGCTGGAGGAGGGGATACGGTTGCAGATTCAGAGAAGGTAATCTCTTCATCTGTGTCAGTACCTTCAGAGCTTTCGTCCACAAGCTTTCTTTGCGGTTCGGGTTTGGGAATTGGGATGGGAGCAGCTTCCTTAGATGGAACAATCCTCTTTGAAGGAGGGTTCCTCTTGGGGAACTTCCTTTGACTCACAGTACTTGCCGTACTTCCTGCACTTCCTCTTTTGGTTCTCCTTACAGGTGTTCCAGAAGATTTTTCGTCGAGATGACCAACTTTGCCTTGTCTAACTGCTTCCAGATACCTTTTGTACGTTTCGAGCTTTCTGACATCTTCAGTTAGAAGGAAATCTGGTAGCACAGCACCTTGTTTCTTTGTAGACGTTTCCTTGATTCTAACAGATAGAATGGGTTCCGTCAACATGTCGTGATTGTTGGGGTCATTGAGCCTCTTGGGAATGTCAGGATGAAGTCCAAGTGCTCTCTGGATCAACAATTTTGTATATCTGATGTAGGGAATCTTTGAGCCAAGTTTGTTGAGAAATGACATCATGTCATCCCAAATCAGAGCTTCGATAGCGATGTGTTTCTTGTTGACCAATGCCCAGAATATTTGCAGTTCTATGAGCTTAGGGTGCTCATAGCCGCTGTCACGACCAGAAACAGACTTGGTGATGATCATGTAGAGTGTTCTCCAGGGTTGAGGAATACTCTTAAGCTCTACGTGAGAGTGCTTGGTGATTACTCCTGTAGCCTCGTCATAACCGATATTGATTAAGAATTGGAGAGTGAGCTCTTCAGCAGGTGTGGCATATAGTTTGGTTGGATCGACATCAGGAATTAGGAGAACAGCCCTTAAGTCTGCAGGTGTAATGGTGACTTGTTTGTGATTCAGAGTCACCGTCACAGCAGTTTGTCCTTTGACCCTTTCCATAGTGTTCCAGAACTGTTGGATGTAGATCTCAGGAACAGTTGCAGAGTGTGAAAGCATGTTCTGATACGGATGAGTCCTCAGAATGTCAATAGCAATTAAACACGAAGATTCAGAGCAAGTGAGGTTGTCAAAGTCAACACGGAGATTATTCTTTCCTATCTTCATTGGATAGCCATGAGGATAGATATCAGCAATGGAGAGAACTTCAGGTGCATCCACATTCATTTGTTCAGCCATGTCGTGATCTGAAATAACATTAGCCAAAAGAACCAACATATCGAAAGACATAATGTTAGTCAACAGAAGGTCTTATTGTCTAGTTATTGAATGTACAGTGTCAATGATTGTTACGAGTCCTAAGTCACTTGTATATTCAATAGTCCAATGACGTCGTGAAATGTTTCGTGAGTTAGTTAACTTTAAGTTTTAAAGTTTATTTTATCACTTATTGTTCACAACATATCAAACGATTTCAGTTTATTAGTGACATTTTAGGATTCGTGATGATATGATTAGTTTATTTACAAGTTTGTACAAGTAACAATTCATCATGAAGGTCAATCCAGGGTTAAGCGTAGTTTTGGCAAAGTTATGCGTAGACAGGAATGATATATGCTTAGGCGTAGACTTACGCGTAGAATCCTAACTTACGCGTAAGAAGTGTTACGCGTAGGAAAAGGAGACCTTATGCGTAGAGCTTATGCGTAGGCATATATTAACCTTACGCGTAAGGCTACTCGTAAGAGTTGACCTTATGCGTAGAGGTCACTGTTTACGCATATCCTTCACAGGATACGCGTAGTCCATTGTAGAACCTTACGCGTAGCTGTTATGCGTAGGATTATTCTTACGCGTAACATGACTACGCGTAGGGTAATCCTTATGCGTAGAGTGCAAATGACCTTGATTCTGATTTTCACGAGTAACAAGCCTGAAATAAGTTTATCAAATCATCAAAGTTAACACAAAACATCATTTTATCACAGATTACAACATACTAGCTCATTTTAACAGTTACGCGTAGAATACATACGCGTAGCCTAAACCCTAAATCTACGCGTATGGATTCTAGCCATAGATTATGCACAAAACTTTTTCTGGTAGCTTAAGAGAGTTGAGGAAGTCTATATACCGAGTTATAACACCCAATTCATGGTGAATCAAAAATACCCAAACTTATGAACTTTAAACCCTAATTCCAAATTATTGATTATTTAGAGTTTCTGGGTGGTTATAAAGCAAGGAAATCATCAATTCATCACCATAAGACCATAACCCAACAATCTTTTTGACCAAAACACTTCACATTTGAAAATACCCAATTCGACTCATAAACCCTAATTTTCAAAAATCATCAATTAGTGTTTCAGGGTGGATTTTGATGGTTAAAATGGTATCATAGATGTATTATGAACGTTTTGACACAAATCATTTTACCACAAACATACACACAATGATTGTGTGTTCATACGCTTATGCGTAGAACACATAATCACGCGTAGAAAACGTTTTAGCCGTAGGATTTGAATGAAATTAAAAACCTTTGCTTAGAACATGTTTTACACAAAAAACAACTTACAAAATGATGATCAAAAGCACGGAATTCTTGAGTTATTATTAGGCGTAGGATGTTTTAGGTTTTTGTAATAAATGAGAAGCGATAGTTAGGTGGGGGTGTTTTATTTAAAATAACTTTAAGTTTTTGACAGTTTTGGTCCCTCCACCTATTCCATTTTCATCCAAAGCCTTTTAACTTCCATTTTTGGTTACCAAATGAAGATTTTAAGAAAGAAACTTGACGACACTCCCCTTCGACTTGAGAAAATAATGAAAGGTTATAAATTAAAGTTCGAGGAGTGTCTTTGAACCAGAAAATGTACCACCATTTGTAAAAAATCAACCGAGATATGATAACATGCAAGTACACAGATGTTTTGAAACAGTGTAAGTTTATTTTCTCCCCCTCAACACTTGATCGGAAAAATACTGAATTTTGAAAGATTAAAGTGTTGACGGAAGAAATGTACTTGCAATGTTGAAAGAAAAGTAGATTAGAAGAATATTTTTGTTGTTTTTATCAGGTTTTATAATTTTGTATTTTGTTTTTGAAAAGTATTTACAAAAGAGAATTTGGTGTTTGACAGGTTTTTAAGACTGTTTTAGGAGGTCATCCAATTCCTCTTGAGTCAAACACCTCATACCAATCCGGTGGACCAACTCATTAAACCTAGCGGGAGGCAAGGCTTTGGTGAGAAGATCTGCCAATTGGTATTCAGTACCCACAAAATATAATTCAACAGTACCCTGTTCCACGTGATCCTTGATGAAATGATATCGAAGATCGATGTGCTTTGATTTCGAGTGCTGAACTGAATTGCACGAGATTGCAATGGCACTCCGATTGTCGCAATACATCGGGATTCTGTCAAATACGTAACCATAGTCTTTGAGTTGTGTTCTCATCCATATGACTTGAGCACAACATGCGGACATGGCTACATATTCTGCTTCGGTTGATGACAGCGATGTACAATCCTGCTTCTTCGATTGCCAAGACACCAGTTTATCACCAAGAAATTGTAAAGCTCCTGAAGTGCTTTTCCGTGAGTCTAAGCATCCTGCGTGGTCAGCGTCTGAAAAAGCGATTAGTTCAAAACCAGAATCCTTCGGATACCAGATCCCCAAGTTAATGGTTCCCTTTATGTATCGGAGGATTCTTTTAGCCTCAGAGAGGTGGGTTTCAGTTGGTCGCGACTGATAACGGGAGCATAGATAAACGGCAAAGACAATATCAGGTCTGCTAGCTGTTAGATACATGAGAGACCCAATAATACTACGGTATTTTGTAGGGTCCACCAATTTCCCATGTAAATCAGCGTCTAACTTCTTGGTATGAGCCATTGGTGTGGCATAGGTGTCACAGGTTTTCATTCCAAATTTGTTTAACAATTCAAGGGCATATTTGGACTGACTCAAGAAAATACCACGGGGTGATTGATGAACTTGCAGTCCGAGAAAGAATGTAAGTTCACCCATCATGGACATTTCAAAATTTTTCTTCATTAGTTTTGCAAAAGCGATTGAAAACTTTTTATGTGTAGACCCAAAAATGATGTCATCCACGTAAATTTGAACAATTAAGATATGTTCCCGTGATATTGTATAAAAAGAGTTGGGTCAACCGAACCTTTGGTGAAATTATTAGCAATGAGGAAAGATGATAGCTTATCGTACCATGCCCGAGGAGCTTGTTTGAGACCATACAGAGCTTTGTTCAGTTTGTAGACATGATTCGGAAACTCAGGATCAACGAATCCATCTGGTTGGCTGACATAAACCGTTTCTTTAAGTTGTCCATTGAGAAACGCAGTTTTGACATCCATCTGATAGACCGTTATATTCATATGAGCTGCGAACGCTAGAAATATCCGAACAGCCTCAAGACGAGCAACCGGAGCAAAAGATTCTTCAAAGTCTAATCCCTCTTCCTGACGATAACCCTTAGCCACCAGACGTGACTTGTTTCGGATGACGTTCCCTTCAGCATCCAATTTGTTTTTCCAAATCCATTTTAGACCAATGACGTAGACTCCTGTTGGTCTTTCAACCAGTTCCCATACTTCAAGACGTTTGAATTGGTTGAGTTCTTCTTGCATGGATTCAATCCAGTTGTCTTTTGTCATTGCGTCTTTGATGTTTTTAGGTTCAGATTGGCAGACAGTGAGTGCATAAATGCAATGTTCACCGTCTGTGTGAAGACGTTGTCTCGTAACGACTGGTTGATTCGGGTTGCCAATAATGTTTTCCAGAGGATGGTCTTTCGTCCATCTATGTGTGGAGGGTTGATGTTGGTATACATTGTGCAGATTCTGAGGATTCAAATGGTTTGTGGAAGATTCCGCGACATCTGGTGCAGCAGTCTCATTAGCAAACGGGTTGAAGAACGCATTTGGATCAAAATCTGCAGGTGGGGGTATTTCATTCAGAATATCATCAGCTGGTTCATCATTGTTGGAAGCGGTGTGTTCAACTGTTGTGTTGGAGTCAACTGGTGTAGGTGCTTCTTCAACAGTAGTTGTTGTAGCAGGTGTATCAGGTATAGGAATATTATCAGGTTGTGCAGCGGAAACAGCGGATACACCTGGAGCACGTTCATCAATATCGTCACTGAACAGCGGAGCAAATAACCTTTCCATTTGGTGACGAGTAAGCTGAGGGCTTTCTTCAGCTGATGATGGGGTTTGAGGGAAGTTTAAGCGGTTGTGACCGGGTTCTAAGCTGTTATACTCAGAAGCCATTTTCGTAAGTTCATCGAAATGAGCATGAATCGTTTCCATCACCTGTTTTGTACGACGATTCCAGATTCGGAAACCTTTGGAATTATCACAGTATCCGATAAAGACTCCAATGTCAGCTTTGGCTTTGAGCTTTCCAAAATCATCACGATCATTATTCGGATAGCAAAGAGATCCAAATACATGAAAGTGTTTTAGATTCGGTTTTCTGTTATGGACAAGCTCGAAAGGTGTTTTGTTGTGGCGTTTGGTGATCATAGAACGGTTTTGAGTATAGCATGCAGTAGATACAGCTTCTGCCCATAAGTAATCTGGAAGTTTAGCATTTATTAACATTGTTCTTGCAGCTTCCACTAACGTTCGGTTTCGTCTTTCAACAACTCCGTTTTGTTCAGGTGTACGTGCAATAGATGTTTGATGCTGAATTCCCACTTTCTCATAGAATTCACGAAGGGTTTTGTTAACAAATTCAGTTCCTTTGTCTGTTCTGATGATTCTGACGGTGTTGCGGAGCTGAACCTGTATTTTTGTGAGAAAGGTGATGATCATTTGTGGAGCTTGGTCTTTGCTACGAAGAAAGTAGACCCAAGTCCATCGAGAGTAGTCATCAACAATTACTAAGATGTAGCGTTTGCCATTGATCGTTTGCACGCGCATCGGGCCACACAAATCCATGTGAAGAAGATGAAGCACATGCTGAGAGCTGTGTTCCACCTTTGAAGGAAAATGAGCACGAGTGCTTTTCCCTTGTTCACAAGCTGAGCAAAGGTGATCTTTTGAATACCGGAATCGTGGGAGTCCTTCAACTAGTTTGTGTCGAGCAAGGTTGGTGATGGTTTGAAAGTTTAGATGTGAGAGACGACGGTGCCATAGCCAGGATTTTGTTGATGTTGCCTTAGAAAGTAAGCAAATGGGAGAGGAAGCAACCATGTCTTGCATAGAGATAGTGTAGAGACTAGAATTATGCGAGCCAGACATAAGGTCATTTCCTTGTAGATCACGAATGAAACAAGTTTTTTCCCTGAAAGCAACCTCCAAATCTCCATCACAAAATTGACCTACTGAAAACAGATTGTGACCGAGGCCTTCCACATAGTAAACCCTGCTAATTTCGATGTTCCCATTGACATAATCTCCGTAGCCCATGATAGCTGCGAAGTGATCATTCCCGAACCTGACAGTGCCAATGAACTTTGCAATAAAGTTTGATAACAGTTTAAGATTGCCTGTCATGTGTCGGGAACATCCGCTATCAACAATCCAGAGAATGATCTGTATCACCTGCATTACACACAGACGACACAGATGGAATAGAAGTAGATGTGGAACCCGAAATGTTAGAGGGTTCCATAGCAGTTTTAGTAGATATACACACATCAATAGCTTTAGGTATCCACTTAAATCCTAGTGTGTTATATATCCATTTCTGCCATCTATAACTACTCTTTGCTTTAGTCTTAGTGAATTCACTAGGTGGTACTACATTCCTAGGAGGTGAAACTGGAGCTACAGGGACAGCAATGCGTTTCTTAGAATCTAAAGATGGCGGTCTACCAAGCACAGACTTAGAAAGATTAGTTGGCCTAGAGGTATTCCGGTTCTTAGGATTCCTTAAACGAGAGATTATAGCTTTAGCAACACATTTATCATGGCAATCAGAATTCATACTTTTACCACAAATAACACAAGGTGCATCAGACTGAATATCAAAAGTACTTAACGGTTTAGCATTCGTTACATCACTATTTCTATTACATTTGCTAGACGCAATATCTATAGTGGAGGCAACGTGTGTCTTATTCAGAGTCCTAGGGTGTTCTTCTACTTTAGCATTCTTGATTGATCTTTTCTTAGGTCGCAACTTCCTATTCTTCGATTGAGTGCTCTTAGGCTGTGAAGTGCGGACGTTTGGAAAAGGCTCAACTATTCCTGTTTCAGTAGAAGGAAGCACGTTAGCTACTTGTGATTTGGCATTAGAGATTCTAGGTGCATGAGTACTAAGTGTTACGGGGGCTAATCTCTTAATGATTGTTGGCGGAAGTTGTTCATACTTTCCTAACATTTCTCTTAACTTGATGATAGTGTGAATCAGATCTTGATTTTCAGACCGAACATTTCCAGCAAAATGCATAACTTCTTTAGTGTGTGCAAGATAATGATCAAGTTCATTTGATGCTTCATCACGAGTCTTTTTAAGTAAATCAAATATGACACCATAAGTTCTTGTTCATATTTTGAGATTTGACACTTGAAAGACACGTTTTGATCATCCAGTTGCTCAATTTTAGAATCAGAAGGTTTTGCACGCAACTGGTTGATTTTGTTTTGAAAAACAATTTGTTGATCGTGAATATCTTTTTGACACCAATTAAGACGACGTATTGCATTTGAAAGTTCGTTTGACAATCGTTTGTTTTCAACAGTTAAGGACTCGATCTGAAGCACATTATCAGTGTTCTCAACATTTAACACAGAAGCAACAGTATCAGCAGAGATATTATCAAATGCATATGACAACGAATTCAATAACACAACATTATGAACATCCGCACAGATAACATCTTCCAAGAGTCGATCAACATCTTTTCTTAACATTTTCTTTTTACGTTTAGTGTTTGAAATAGATGTTTCTGTTTTCTCGAAAACGTTTTTCATGACCCCAAGTTCCTTATGAAAATCCTTTTCCCAGGCAATTGCACAACTTTTCAAGTTTTTAACATTAGGTAAAAGATTTTTCTGAAAAATGTCTCTTTGTTCTCGCGCCAGAGGCGATTGAAAATGTTCAACTTTGATTTCAGATCGATATTCTATCTCATGTTGTAAAATTTTGAGGTCAGCCATGAAAATGTCAAAATATCGAAGAATTTTTCGATTTTCAGGTTGTGAGTTTACTTCACTAATGGAAGGTAAAGGACCATAAGTTTGTGCAAAGTCTGTTTTGGGATTAACAATAGAAGACTCAGGTGTTCTGATGATAACTCTTGGTGTGTTAGAAGAATCCGTTGGTGTGACGAAAGTGACCGGTTTAGAATAATTAAAAGGTTTGTTGTAAACAACAGTTTTTAATTTTGATCGACTCTCGTCTTCTGCATCTAATTCCTCTTGACGATGATATTCAACAACATTCATAACAGAATTATCAATTTTATATTCTGCACTGGAAACTTCAGGATTTGGTTTGAATGTTTTGGTTGAAAGCTTAGGTTTGTAATCAGCAAGATTCGGTCCATATCCATTTGGATTTGGTTTTAAAGTAAACTTTTCAATGGTTGTGACCGACTCGCCATGTTTGTAAACAACAGTTTTAAACTCTTTAAGTTTGTTTTGCAAGCCGATGATTTCTTCAAGATGATCATCTATTCGTTTCGTTGAATGCTTTTTGTATGCAGAGAACTGTTTTTGACAAGTTAACAACTCAGCCTTAGCTTTTTGATTTTCCAAGGTGAGAGCGTTAATTTGCTTTTTATGTTCATGTTTCAGTTGTTCTATTTCAGACAACAAAGCATTCTTCGAAGCGGCTAGATCACGCATCTGTCGTTCTAAATATTTTTCGTTTTGATAAGATTTGGCAAAGGCTGCTTCAAAACCGTTTTCACGTTTTTCTTGAGTTTTGAAAAAGTTGAGTTGCTTTTGTAAACATTCAAAATCCTTTGTTAACAGTGCATTTTTACTTTTCAAGTCCTGATTTAATGCAACACATGCAGCAATTTGGGATTGTTGGTCTTGAAGTAACAGAACAAGATCTGGATGGGGCAAAGGTTCATCTTGTTCAACGTGAGTCACAACATGATCATTATTTAGATCCTCAAGTATGACCACGGAGTCAATTTGATTATCAAGGGAAACCGGTTGGTCATCTTGATCGTCAAATATAACTACGGGGTCTAGTTGAAAATCGTCGGAATGAGATGTGGATGACTCATTTTGAACATTCTGAGCCTTGCCGGATGCAGATGTTGGCGGAGATATGAGATCAGAGATAAATATGGTTTGTTCGGGTACCTGAGACAAGCCATCAGTGTCATACACTGGGCCTGTGTCACTCATGTGTAACGCATGCATATTAGCCATCAACATAACAGCTGCATTGGCCTGCAAGTCCTCCATATCATCATCTGAGTCAGCATTTGCCATAAAGCTCTGTTCTTTGTCTGTGAGAGTTCCACCAGCTTCATCCTTAAGAGCCAAAAGAAGAGCCTCTTTGAAATAAGCACTGCCCTTAGTCCTTGGCTTTGGGCATGCATTAGCCAGGTGTCCCTTCTCATTGCAGTTGTAGCATCGAAGACCATTCAACCCATGCTGAGCATTTCCCTGTTCCACCACTTGAGCTCTGTTGTTATTCCTACCCACAGCATTAAACCCTTGACCACCGCCCATCTGACGACCATAATCACGATTCTGAACTTCAACACGTCCATTGTTCACAACAGCTTGAGTCCGTGTGTTAGATGAGGAACGAATACGATTGTTGGATTTGTTGGTATAACGGCTAAAGGCATTAGCAATCATAGCAAATCCTTGTTGCAATGCTTCGAACGGATCGGATTCCTCAGTCGCTTCACTGACATATGCTTGAGCATTGTTGTTGTATGGAACCAATTGATTTTGTTGAGGTTGTTGTTGTGAAGGTGTGTTTGAAGCATTTGGTTGAGTTGCTGGTTGAGGAGAATAACGGTTTTGAGCATATAAGGCAAGTTGTTGTTGATTTTCCGGATGTGTTGGTGGAGCAATTTGAGCACGGAGAATCCTTTCCCGATCAACTTCCTTTTCATGAGGTTTCAAGTAATCGTACAACAATCCGTAGGTAGAATGATGCATGTTCTTCGCTTGACGGAGAAAAATGACATACTTCTCCCATTCAGGACCAAGACTACTCAGGAACTTAGTATTCACTGCAATTCTTGGCATGATGATGTTGTGTTTATCCAAATCATTGATGATGTCTGAAAATCTATGATGATAGGACTCTAGTGTCTCTCCAGGTTCAATCATGAAGTGTTCATAAGCCAAGTAAATTTTGGATTCCAAATCCTCCTGATTGAGTACAGATCCTTCCATAAGAAGACGAATATGATCCCACATTTTTGTGCAGTCTTTTGAGCATCAACACTACGAAGAATTGGGTTTGGTAATCCTAAGAGGATGTATTCCATTGCAAGTTCATCAGCTTCATAGTGTAGAAGTTCTGTGGGATTTAAATCTGCAACAGTAGCAATGTTGGTTTGTTCATCTCTTGGTGGAATGGCATTTGGATCTCCGGGTACAATGATAGTAGGCATCTCAAATGGACCTTCTAAGATAACCTTCTTTAAGAACTTTCCATGTGGCTTCTTCAGATCACAAAACCTAAAGAACCTTATCACCCATTGATCGTAGTTTCCTGGAGTGAGCATTGGAGGTCTATCAAGTGATCCAGCCTCATGAATTGATTGTTGGCTGCTTAAAGCTTCAC
This sequence comes from Chrysanthemum makinoi, assembly GCA_910596185.1. Lineage (NCBI taxonomy): Eukaryota > Viridiplantae > Streptophyta > Magnoliopsida > Asterales > Asteraceae > Chrysanthemum > Chrysanthemum makinoi. The sequence continues at coordinate 92,087,059 of OU343218.1, read as the reverse complement.
ACATCTTTGCAAACCAAGTGGGTTCCTTCATAGTGTTCCTTGATGGATGTTGATTGAATTCATTTGTGTACGGTTGAACTTGAGGACTTGGTGGTGGTTGAACCATTTGAGGTTGTGGATTTGCAGCAAGTTGTGGAGTATGTTGTTGATTAAATTGTTGTTGATAAATTGCTTGTTGTTGATTCCATTGCTGATGTTGTGGACTTAGTTGTTGTTGTCGTTGAGGATAAGTGTAAGGGAAATAGTTAGAGTATGGTGGTTGTGACATGTTGAAAAACTTGTGTGGTAAAAATGGATCTTTGTAGTCGAATGAACCTTTGTTGATGAAGTGTCCTTAGGCGTAGAAAAGACAAGAACCAAGTAGCACTTATGCGTAAAAACACCAAAAGTTACGCGTAACAATGAGGAGTTACGCGTAGGTTTTAGCTTACGCGTAAGTAGGATAAAAGCACTAAAGTTATGCGTAGACAAAAGTTAGGCGTAGAAAGTTAGGCGTAGGATTACCTTATGCGTAGACCTAAGTTTACGCGTAAAGTGAATCTTATGCGTAGGATTTCTACGCGTAAGCTTATGCTTATGCGTAATTTTAGGGTTTTTGCCCAAATGATCTTTTACACTTCACAGTGCAAAAGATATCCAAAGTCGACGTATTTTCAGACTTATCCAAGTAAGAAAACACGGAATAAACCAGAAAAATGAAGATCAAACCAAGGAAAATCTTACGCGTAATTTTAGGGTTTTGATACGCGTAGGATTACTCGTAACTTTGATTTTGCCCAAATGTGTTTCTAAACCAGATTTTTGTTATGGAATAGCTTCAATAGTACCAAAAGAACACAAAAGTGTGAATTTTGATGTACCAAAACTGCTAAACGGGTTACGCGTAGAACGACACCCACGAACAAAAACAAGCTTAAAAACGTAAATCCACGCGTAAAGTTTGAAACTTTTTGCCAAAAACAAGTATTTTAACACCTCAAAACATTGAAAGTACAAGAATCTTGGATTAAAAAGTGTAAAAAACGAGTTTTTAAGATAACCAAAGTTTGCGTTATCTTTACGCGTAAGTCACAAAATCAAAACTTCAAAAACAAACGAGTACACCCAACTATTTGGCGATTGATACCACTGTTAGGTCACTAGTTTTACAACACAAGCTTATAAGAAAGGAGATGAGGCGATTGAACAAGTATCACACACACACACGTTAATAAGAAAGACCGGTTATGCGTAGAGAGTATGTGTGAAAAGAAAACTTGAACAACCAACCTTCAAATGAAGGTTTACAAGGGGTATTTATAGGAGGGAAGCTAGGGCAACACTCCTAGTTCCCTTCCTATCCTTATTGGGCTTGGGTCAAGCTTATGGGCCTTCTACATAAGCTTGACCTTAAACAAACATAAAGGCCATAATAAAGCTACCTATTACATATGAAATATAAATACTTGAAATACTGTTTAGGAGTGATTCCAACATGTGTGGAGGAAGAGTTGCATTTGGGAATGATCCTAATGGATGAAGAATTACTGGGAAAGGAACCATCAAATCAGGGCGTATAGATTTTGAGAATGTTAGATATGTGAAGGAGCTCAAGTTCAACTTATTGTCGGGCCTCTCAAATCTTGATAAACACATCCTGTTGTTCACGACACAGAATGTCTCATCCTTTCTCCTGAATTCAAGTCTGTTGGTGATAGCTTGGTAATCCTTAGAGTACCAAGAACCAATGATGTGTATAGTCTAGATATGAAGAGTCTTCATTCTTATGGGAGAGCCACATGTTTGGTGGCAAAAGCAACATCTGAAGAAGCATATCAGTGGCATAGAAGATTGGGCCATGTAAATTTCAAGAATATCAACAAACTGGTCAAAGGAAATTTAGTTAGAGGTTTACCTTCAAAGACTTACAAGAATGATCACTCATGTTTGGCGTGCAAGAAGGGTAAACAACACAAAGCTTCATGCAAGAAGATTGAGGAAAGAACTATTAGAAAACCTTTGGAGCTGTTACATATGGATTTGTTTGGACCTGTCTCTGTGGCAAGTTTAAACAAGAAAAAGTACTGCTTGGTTGTAACAGATGATTGCAGTAGATTCAGTTGGGTACTCTTCTTGGGATTTAAAGATGATACTTTTGATGCTATTCAGACTCTCATAATAGCACTTGAAAACCAATTGAGACTCAAGGTTAGAGGCATTAGATGTGACAATGGGACTGAATTCAAGAACAAGCTTATGGATGAATTTTGTGCAAACAAAGGAATCAAGAGGGAGTTCATTATTGCAAGAACACCACAGCAGAATGGTGTTGCAGAGAGGAAGAATAGGACTTTGATTGAAGCAGCTAGCAGATTCACACTACCTATTCAATTATGGGCTAAGTACTGCTTGCTATATGTACTTAACAGAGTATCAGTCACCAAACCACAGATGAAGACACCCTATGAGTTTCTGATGGGTAACAAACCCAACATTCGATTATGAAGCCTTTTGGATGCCCTCTAACTATTTTAAACACAATTGATAATCTGGGAAAGTTTGATGGCAAGTCAGAAGAAGGATATTTATTGGGTTATTGTACCAACAGTAAGGGTTTTAGAGTATACAACAGAGTCACTAAGAAGGTTCAAGATTGTCTTCATGTTGAATTTTTAGAAGATCAAGAGAATCAGAAGGGTAAAGGTCCTGATTGGATGTTTGATCTTGAAGTGTTGACTCCTTCCATGAACTATGTACCTGTTAGAGAAGAAAATCAACCTGTGTACAATGGCGAAGATTTACAATATGTTGTTCATGGAGTTCATCTTAGACTTGATGTTGTTTCTGATGAAGAACCTTTACCTGTTTCACCAAAGCAAAGTACCGTTTCACCAAAGCAAAGTACTGATGCTCCAATATCCTCACTATCCGCTGAGGATCAAGCTATTCAAGAGGAACTTAATTAGATGCTTTTTCAAGATGTAATGGCACATTCTTATACTGATGATCAAAGAAGAGCTTATGAAGAAGCAAAGAAAAAGAACAAGACTGCAGAATATTCTCACAGTACTTTGGACAGTACTTTTGACCAAAGTACTGCTGCACCAGTTACCAGTACTTTGGATGATTTAGATGATCCTACCATGCCTGGATTAGAAGATAATGATGATGAGTTTGAAGATGAAGCTATTTTCTCAGATTCCAATGAAGATGCTGATTTTACTAATTTGGAAGATACTTATGGAGTTCCACAGTCTCTAAACTTAAGAATTCATAAGAATCATCCTACTGATCAAATCATTGGTCCTTCTACTTCTGGAGTAATGACAAGACACAAAGCTAAGAGTTTTACTAAACACCACAATGCTTTACTTAGCTTTGTGTATAAACAAAACAGGCTGAATCATAAGGACCATCAAACCTGCATGTTTACTTGTTTTATCTCTCAAGAGGAACCCAAGAATATTTCTCAAGCATTGACTAAAGAGAGTTGGGTTGAAGCTATGCAGGAAGAACTTCTTCAATTCAAACTCCAAGAAGTTTGGGTATTATGTGATCTTCTAGATGGGAAGAGAGTTATTGGAACCAGATGGGTTTTCAGAGTCAAGAGAGATGAAAGAGGCAATGTCATCAAGAACAAGGCAAGGTTAGTAGCTCAAGGCTACAGACAAGAAGAAGGAGTAGACTATGATGAAGTATTTGCTCCAGTAGCAAGGATAGAAGCTATTAGATTATTTCTTGCTTTTGCTTCATATATAGGATTTCAGGTTTATCAGATGGATGTCAAGAGTGCCTTTCTCTATGGCACTATTACAGAGGAGGTGTATGTTAAACAACCTCCTGGTTTTGAAGATCCTAAACATCCTAACAAAGTCTACAAAGTTGTCAAAGCTCTTTATGGCTTACATCAAGCACCAAGAGCTTGGTATGAAAGGCTCTCTACCTTTTTATTGCAACATGGTTATAGGAGAGGAGCTATAGATAAGACTTTGTTTATCAAGAGAGATAAGAAGGATATCATGTTAGTTCAAGTCTATGTTGATGATATCATATTTGGAGCTACTAAACAGTCCATGGTTAAGGAGTTTGAGAAGTTAACTTTCTTTTTGGGACTTCAGGTTAAGCAGTCTAAGGAGGGAATTTTCATAAGTCAAGACAAGTATGTATCTGACATACTTAAGAAGTTCAACTTTGATGCTATGAAGCCAGTCACTACACCTATTAAATCTATTAACTCATTGGGCAAGGATGAAGATGGACAACCTGTTGAAGTCAAGTTGTACAGATCCATGATTGGATGTCTTATGTACCTTACTGCATCAAGGCCTGATATCATGTTTGCTGTTTGTCTATGTGCAAGATATCAAGTCTCACCAAAAGTCTCTCATATGAATGCAGTAAAACGGATTTTTAGTTATTTGAAACAACAACCTAAGGGCCCGTTTGGTTCGGCGGAATCCTAAGGATTCTGGTGGAATTGGAATTCAATTCCATTTCATAACGTGTTTGGTTGAAAAATTTAAAGAATTTGGAATCTGAATTCCATTCCTTACTGTGTTTGGTTGGCAAACTGAATGGAATAAAATTCCTTCAAAATCCCATATATATGGAATTCAACATTCCATGGCAATATGAGAAGGATTGTTTACAATTCCATGAAATTCATATTATCTTTATTATTATTATTATTATTATTATTATTATTATTATTATTATTATTATTATTATTATTATTATTTATTATTATTATTTTATTTATTTATTTATTTATTTTATTTTATTTTTTATTTTAATTATTATTATTATTTTATTTTTATTATTATTATTATTATTATTATTATTATTATTATTATTATTATTATTATTATAAAACGATCATTTAATTATTATTGTTATTATTATTTTTTTTATATAAACAACCATGTTATTAAGATTTAATAATTATTATTTATTTAAAATTGAATATAAATTATTATTTATTTAAAAAAAATTATTATTATTATATTAATTTTTTTTTAAATAAATATAATTTATTTATAGCTTACTTTTTTAATTTATACTTTAAAAAATACAATTGTATTTTATATAAAAAATTATTTATTTAATATATTAGTTTATATAATATTATTTAAAAAATTATTATTATAATTTGATAAGTAATTTATTTATTAAATAATATTTAGTTTATTAATCTTAAACTAAAATTAAATTTTAAATATTTTAATATAATTGTTTTTTCTCATTTCATTCTTCCAACCAAACATGCGTTAGTATTTGCATATTTCAATTCCGTCATATTTTAAATCCTAAGGATTTTAATTTCTAACATTTCATTCCTTCACATTCCAATTCCTTAAACAGATTCCAATTCCGTCAAAAATATTCTGCGAACCAAACGAGCCCTAAGTTGGGGTTGTGGTATCCAAAAGATTCACCTTTTCACTTAGAAGATAACTATGATAGAAGATCAACAACTGGAGGATGCCAATATCTTGGAAGAAGATCAGTCTCTTGGCAATGAAAGAAACAGACTATTGCAGCAACATCCTCTACTGAAGCTGAATATGTGGCTGCTGCAAGCTGTTGTGGACAAGTTTTGTGGATGCAGAATCAACTCTTGGACTATGGATTCAATTTCAAGAATACTCCTATCAATATTGATAATGAGAGTACCATTTGCATTGTGAAGAATCCAGTATATCACTCCAAGACTGAGCACATTTAGATTACGAATCACTTTATCAGAGATTGTTATGAGCACAGGCTCATAAATGTGGTCAAGGTTCACACAAATGACAATGTAGCTGACTTACTCACCAAAGGTTTTGATGTTTCAAGATTCAATCACTTGGTGGTGAGCATTGGCATGATTAACTACTGAGCTACATTTAAGGGGAGGACTATTTTATGACAGTATAGTCCTATGCATTGTTTGAGGGGAGGATATTAATGTCTACTTAGTATGAAAGGAAGAAAATGGAAAAGTACTGCTTTTTGATTTTTCTGAAAGTACTGCTTGGAAAGTACTGCTTTGGAAAGTACTGCATACGTGGAAGTATTGTTTCTCTTATTAAAAGTACTGTTCCAACGGTAATATTGAGGGGTAATTATTACTAACGGTAACTTTGTTATTAAGGGCTGTGATTTTCTAAATCTCACCTATAAATAACTGCTCTCCGATTTTCCTTCTCATATTGATACTTTAGAATCTTTTCCATATTTCTTTCACTTTCACCTATATTATTCGTCATATCTCTTACTGTGATAACATAATCATCAATGGTGAATCGAAATACAGTTTCAAAGCACAATATGGTGGCTAATTTAGACAAGACTGAAGCTAATGTGATCTTTCATGACATCATTGATTATCTTACTGGATCGCCAATTAGTTATGCGCTGTTAGTAGAACCAGATGTTATTGAGCCCTGGATTCAACAATTTTGGGAAACTGCTAGGGTTCATATGGAGAATGATGAAGAATATATTCATGCTATGGTTGCTGGGAAAAATATCAAGGTTACTGAAGCCTCTATTCGTGAAGACTTATTGTTTGATGATGCTGATGGGGCTATTCGTTTTGATAAGCAACTGATTTGGGATACTTTTAGGCACATTGGTTATGAAGGGTCCTTAACTGAACAAACATTCAGGAAACCCTTATTTTGTCCTCACTGGAAGTTTCTAGTGCATGTGTTGCTTCATTGTATTAGTGCTAAAAGTACTTCATGGGAGCAATTTGGATCTAACATAGCATCTGCTATAGTGGGATTAGCTACTGATCGTGTTTTCAATTTTTCAAGGCTAATTCTAGATGGAATGCTTTCACACATCACTCATGGTTCAAAATGGTTGATGTATCCAAGGTTTGTTCAAGTATTTCTCAATAAACAACTTTCAGATGTACCAAAGCCTACAAGTCTTTTACCTGTTGTGGTACAACAAGCCAAGATTTTCACTTTCATGGCTAGGAAGAGTGATTTATTCACTGGAAGGGACACTCCCTTAACTACTTCTATGATGGAAGTTGTTCAAGCTGTCAGAGCTGATGCTGCAGAGGATGAGGATAGAGAAGGTACTGCTTCTGAGGGTACTGATACTCAAGGTACTGCCTCTGAAGGTACTGCTTCTCAAAGTGCTGCATCTCAAGAAGGTACTGCATCCCTAGGTACTGCTTCCCCAAGTACTGAAGTTCAAAAAGATGTTGCAGTTTCACCTTCACCATCTCCACAAAGATCTGTTCCTGATTCTCAACCAGAGGAACATTCACCAATTCAAGGCGATGAATCACATACTATACCCCCTGAAGGTTTGACATTGGATAATTATGTTCTGACAAGGGAGTTAGTCAAGTTGAAGAAAACAACTGAGGCTCAAGCTAAACAGATTAAGAAGTTGAAGCTCAAGTTTAGAAGACTCAAGAATTTTGTCTGGCCATTGGTTCAACATCATCGTATATGGGTCAAATCTAAAAAGAAGGAGCAAAGGCAGTTTAAGAAGACAAAACACCAAAAGGTTCAAAAACAATCATCTTCTGTCCAATTGGGGAGGAATTTAGAAGAAGAGAATTTGAAAGAAGATGTTGTTAAGGAGACTGAACCTCAAGGTACTAAAGAATATGTTAATATTGAAAGTACTGAGGAAGAAAGGACTGAAGTTCAAGGAACTGAGGAGCAAGTTATTCAAGTTCAAGGTACTGATGATCAAGGTACTGCTGATCAAAGTACTGCTCTTCAAGTATCTTTTAGGCAAGAATTGATTACTCCAAGGTTGCTAAACTTTGAAGAGGAAGCTGGTCCTTCAACAACTGTACATGAAGAAGCTGCTGGTCCTTCAACTGTCATACAAGAAGAAGAAGCTACACCCAAACCTATACATACTGCAAGTGATGACGAAACCATTGCTGAGATCTTGCATGATTTGTCAAAACCAAGGGGTGTTAGCATACCAGGAGTTTCAGAAGAACAACCACAAACTTCTCAACCTGCAATAGATCCAAAAGATAAAGGAAAAAGAATATTGGTAGAAACAAAGAAGAAAAAGAAACCAACTTTAGCACAGATAAGGGCTGCTCAGGTTGCTATGAATGAGGAAGCAGCTAAAAAGGTACAAGCTGAACTGAATGCTGAGGTAGCTGATGAAGAAGAAGCTTTGAATGAAGAAGCAGCTAGGAAATTACAAGAAGAATTGAATGCTGAAGCTACTATAACATCACCACTTCCTGTTTCTTTCCTACCAAGAAGACCAAATCAAGCTAAGGACAGAAATGCAATGATGGCTTATCTAAAAAGTCAAGGGTATAAAGGATTGAAGAGGTTTAATTATTTTAAGATGAAAGAATTGTATGATGCTGTTTGGGAAGCTTATAAGAAAAGTGTTGAAAGCATCAAAGATTATAAAGATGATGCTGCTTGGAAAGAAAAAGATAGCAAAAGGAGCTTAAAAAGAAAAAGAAAAACTGAAGTTGAAGAAATACAGTCATCAAAGAAAGAGAAAGTTGAGTTACTATCTGATACTACTCATGAATTAAGGAATTACTTAAGAGTAGTAGATTTTGAGTATTCTAGAGATGATGCTGAGATGAAGATGAATAAATCTCAAATTACTGCTTTTGAAGTTGTAGAATCAAAAGATGGAAGTTATCTGATGTTTCATAGAAATGATGAAAGCTTTAGAGTGTTCAAAAGACTATGGGATTTATTGCACATCATAGATAGAGTGGATTTATTTTATTTATATCATGTGGTGCGAGACTATTTTGAACACAATCCATCAGAAGGAATTGGTTTAGTATTGCTTGGATATCTTACAACTGTATGGGAAACTAAATAACAAAGCACTGCTGATGTTCGGAAGAATCAAGAAAATTGGGAGATTGTTAGCTGGAGATTCTTTGAAGAATCTGGAGTACATGTTCTAGAGTTATAAGATGGAATTATGATTCACATGTTAGCAGAAAGAAGATATCCGCTTACGGCAGATCTTATGAGGAGGATGTTAGAGCAAGGAATGGAAGTAGAAGAAGATAATGAAATAGCATGTTTGGTCATCAAATTGTTTATCAACTGGACTACTATGGCTGATGATGATGAATAACTGGTACGAATCTTAATTGAATAAATTATTTTTGAAAAGTCAGTACTTTATTCAAAGTACTGCTGATCCAACAGTACTTACATTAAAGTACTGCTTGCAGCTTTTAACCAGTTAAGTGATTTTTGAAAGAAACCTTGTGTTAAGTAACAAATATTTTGAAACAAAGGTTGAATAAAATAAATGGTTTTTGAGATAGTAACATCAATAGGTTATCAATCCACCATGGTTACAAAAGGATTGGCTAATCCATGAGCAAACGGCTCTGGTAAAGATATCTTAAATCCGTTTTTAGTTGACAACTTGCTAATAAGTTGTATGGTAATCAACTCACCATATCAGTAAATGTGAAGAGTTGGCTAGCCCATAAGAATATGGCTTGTGGTAAAGGCTGTGGAAAAACCATTATTGGTAATTAGTTCACCATAGATGAAAGAACTAACTAGTCCAGAAGGGAACAGCTTTTGGTAAAGACAAATCAAATCTATTGATAGCTGATGATTTGCTAAAAATCATATGGTTATCAATGTACCATGGTCTTACACACCAAAACATTTGGCTACTCCAGAGTTAATGGCTTTGGTAAAGAGATCAAAATCCATTAAAATTTTCAATGATTCACCTCTCACAGAAGTTAACACATCTGTTTAAGTAAATTCCGCATACTTAATAAAGATTACTCAGTGTTTTATTGTTAATAACTTAGGATTTATCCGAGGTTATTAAACCTTAACAAGCTATTTAAGTTAGTTTGGTTAGATTACATCGATCCAACAAGCAACATCGACGAATCATATCTAAGAATAACCTCGGTGAACAACTTCCCTAAAACAGGTGGTTAGAATGTTATCGATAGGGGTACCTGACTAGAGGATAAGGTACAACATCATGAGCACATAAGGCACCGCCTTAACTGAAAGTTGTTGACGAAGCATCGTCGACAAAACATTATTGGTTCAGAAAGATAAACATTATCAACTAGATAACGTCGTTTGAATCAACATTGAGTAAATGGTAAGGTTTCGAAAGTTTGACAACAATCGATTCGAGACTAGGCTTAAGATAGAAGTGTCGGTAAAAGGATTACCAACGAAACGAGACTAAGAAACAAATCCAACAAGATTACTAACGAAATGAGAGGGAATGACAATTCAAGATTGAATACCGATTTGAGATCGAATGATGATCTTAACAAGTTTATCAATGAAACGGGGCCGAATAATAACTCGAGGCCAATTGATGATTCGAAATTAAATGACGAGTCGAATACTCGGAGCAAGGTCCAAAATCAAAAATCGAAAACCCAAAAACCAAAATCAAATGCAAATCCAAAATAGTTAAGACCAAATCCAAAAATAACCTAAAAAATTTCAAACACTCTAGTGAGATTGACGAGGCTTATGATGATAAGCAACTCAGATATAGATGGTGCAAATCGGGTCTAACCCGACTTACGGCGAACTACGCTCGACGGAGATAAACAAGAATTCCATATAAATGGAGACACATAGCGGTGTCGGAAACACTACGGTTCGTGAGGTGTTGCGATGCCAGTGTGTCGTGTGTGAGTGCAGGCTTTCGTGATGTTTGGTGAGTGTGAGTGTGCGAGTCCACCTAAAGCTCATCGTTCTTAAAACCAATCTCTAACCCGGACATAATTCTGTTATAACTACTCCTAGTATTTGCAAAATTCACCTCTGAGACGGACATAGGTGATCAGTCCATGTCCTACTGTCTCTGGCTGAATATAGGTGATCAGTCTATATTCACACGAGGTTTAATGAATTTTGATCAAGTAAGGCACAACCAATATAAACCAATTCTTAATACATATTCTCAACTTCAATATTTTCTACCCCAAGTGTGTCCCTTTTCTCATCTTATAAATATCTCGTTGCACCATTTAGTTATTAGCGATAGGTATCATCGTGTGTGTGTGGTATCAACTTGACAAGACACCATGAATGCACTCAAATAACCACAATGTGACTCATAATGACACAATGAGACGTCTAAACGATAAACTTTATAGTTTAATAAGTTTCGGAATAAATAGTTAGATCTTATCGAATTCGTCAACTCGATAAACTCAACCATTTATTCATGTTGCTTATTATCCCAAAACCAGTCACATCTTAACGAGTCATAAGGATAATTCACCAATTAGTAACGTTATTCCACGTACATAGCGGGCGCTTATTAGATTCATCAACCTAATAAGTCTGTTATCCACGTGGATTGATGTTATTAATGTTAGGTCATCCGTAACCTACGCACAACACATAAATGGTATTAAATACTCATAAATGACACCTTTCGATAAACGTTCCCTCGAAACATTTAATGACTCATTTATTACAAAACATTTCTATTTTTAGACATTGGTTCCCTTTTTAAAATGTCGAATAACAAGGCGAGCCTTGTTATCGAATGTTTAGTACAAAACCATTTATCATCTATATTTTCTAGTATTATTTACTAGTTCGTATATATACTACGTAAAGCTTCAATATAAGTTTCGATTCATTATTCGTTTTGAGTTAACAAGTCCGAGTCATGACTCTCGGCTTTTACACATCATATTGCCCAATAAATACTAAAGACCATGTTACGGCATTGTCGGGGTCAGTCGAGACTAAATAGACACGATAACACCGACATAGCGCAAATTTGACATATATATCATTAAGTACAAAATAAATAATTTCACAACTCCAATTAATCCTCCAAACAATCTCATACCAATCTCGCCATCTAAACAGACAACCAAACATACCCAACACCACTAAACACTTCCAATTGACTCTTTCAATTCCCAAACACAACCGATTAACGAGTATCAAATCTAATGTTTGTTAATAACTTACAAATTACCCAAAACACCACAATTAATTTGTTATCCAATCAAGGCTATTAATTAAAATATCGTCCAATTCCAAATAACCGTTACGTACCAATGATTCACCGTTAACCAAATAATTACACGTTAGTCCAATTTATTATCTGAAAACACTTACTGGTTTCGCATATTATTATAACACTAGCGGACATGAATCCATTATCAATCAAAACCGACTACCACTTGTTTGACAATAGTTAAGAACAGAACAACGGTTTACGAAAGTCTCGACCCAAAATTATGAAACGAGGCCATGTACCCTTCGACATCATCAAAACCATTATAACCCATCTACTAGTTATGACCAAGAACATATAAAATGCAAAAACACAGGAACATGACACAACACACGATACCAACATACTAGTTTACATGTTTTATTAGTTTTAAACGTGTTTTAGACCCTGTGTTCATCAAAACTCAATCATGGCACTCACGTTCATGAGACAAAAGGTCTCGTTCGTGACTCCCCAACTTAGTTATACTAACACCATGTCCTCTACATCCCAACTCATTCCCACGGCTACTACTAGCGTGCAAGCTCCAAACCTAGTGGTGAGATTACACAAGGAAATTACGTAACCCTGATACTTTAAGAGTATCTGTATTATTGATTAATAATGTTAAAGTATTGGTTATCACATTCTGTATTCATTTGTTTACTTTAACCTTCTAAGTATACTCAAGTAGATTTCGCATACATGTGTGTATTCACTCAAAGTTTTTCTCTTAATTTATTTGGAACTATCCAAGGTAACTACTTAATACTAGCTAAGTGTTATAGATCTAAGGTTTGGGACTCCACACTCTGTGAAAGGTATAGTGCGTGTAAAATCATGAGGACATGCTTTCTGTGTATGTATAAGCATGAGGACATGCTTATAGGGCGTACATAAGCATATGAAAATGCTTATGGGAAATGCGTAAGCATGAGTACATGCTTACTGTGTGTATAAGCATGTGGAATGCTTATAGTGAACTACTAAGATAGGAAGACTTAAATCATCCACTAACAGGGCACACATTCGACAAGTATCCTATCAAACAATTCATCAAATAAGCCAATAACATCTCATCAATCAATTCGTCTAATGTGTTCTCAATCATCTACATCCTTAAACTAGTCATACGCGAGGCTTCAGCTTGGCAGGCAGGCACGTGGCGGTCATAGGGCTAAGTTTTCGAAAAAGTGGTTATAGTCTAGGTTTTTAAAATATACCCAGTTCTCTATAACCTTGGCTCTGATACCAATCTGTAACACCCTAAAAATACGGTCTAGCGGAAGCATACGAGCCTTTGGGTGCTACAATCATCTTATCACAACATAAGGTACAAAGAATGGTTTTTATCCCATTTATTTAGAATAAGATTCGTTAATTGAAAATATTAAGTTTACATTAATGAAAGTAGTGCAGAAATAGGCCCAAAAGATGTTTAAAGCTGTCCCGTTTATTCATCAGAGTCGCCTATGACCATGCCTCTTGCCAAGCGTCTTCAATTAGTGAGCTATCGCCTTAAACCTGAGAACACATGCAAAAAGGTCAGCTTACGATGGTGAGTTCATAGAGTTCGGTTACAAAAGTAATAGTGGACCTGATAGAGTTTAATTGCTACATGCGACTAAGGCAGATAGATAATAAACATACCAACCAACAATTAATCAATCCATTCCATAACCAATCCAATCAACAATCAATCCAATCAATAATCAATCCAATACGTGTGAGATCTCAATGTAGGGCCTTGAGCGACTCTAGCCAGCACATTCGTAGCAAGGCCTAGAACACAAGCTACCCTGGTCTAGGTCGGTCAATTCTTAGCTAGGCATCGCGTTATAGCATAGAGATGCTACCCTAGACTAAGTCAACAAATGTCGCATGTCTAACCTTTCCTAGTCAACATATTAGCAATTCAAAAGAATAGTGGCAGGTCCAAGAAATAGTTTATATTCACATAAAACACATAAGTTCACAATTAACAAATCAATTATACCAAACAACAGTCATTCCCAAATGATATTCACATATTCAGTTATGGTTTGTTAAAAGCAACGTGTATTCTCCCCCAAAATAGTTATAAAAACCTATGAAAAGATGGGCTATGAAACTCACCTTATCCACAGCAATGCACTATTTACTATTGACATGACTGACATCTAAAGCTAATCTCCATGGCATCATGAAGAATGTACGACGAGTACGATAAAATAGAGTGACGCAACCTAATGCGTATACGATATTCTTAAAATACGGCTCATATGATAAAGAGGTCAATAAAAGTAATGTGTCGTAGTTTTCGTGGATTATTCATGTCGTTACATTCAAAAGTCCATTATCGTTCCCAAAAGTTTATAATTAATATCTCAAAGGTTTAGTTTTAACGTTTCGTGTGGTGGTAAGAAACATAGACATGACGCACAACTCACGCGAAGAGGGAGAAGACGTCGACACAGTCGAGACATACTAACCAGAACGCGCGTCAAAAGGAAGAGACATCGACAAAGTCAAGAAATACTGACAATACTCAAGATAGTCAAAGACTAGTAAATAATAATAACTATTTATGTACTATAAACAGGTTAATTGATAAGTTTTGGCAATTTACCCAATAATCCCCAAACGTACATGTTTATAATAAAAGGCAAGTTTCCATTTATCGCTCAATTAATAAAGGTTTCTCAATTATTATTCATAATTATACAAGTTTACAAGAAAGTACTTCATATAAGGTATATTAAGTAGTGTACTATAAACGGCACGTTCGTTTATCCAACGTTTCCCCAAACCATTACGACCCTAATAAATTGTCTTATCAAAGTAATATTTCCAAACAAATTTATACAAGCTAACACTTATTTATAAAACACTAGTTACTATCTCTAATCAATAAAAGTTTATGATTAAATAAAATCATATTCATTGACAATATATGACTAAATGTCTCGCTATTAGTAAAATGTTAAAGTGGACTACTTAGGCATATCGCGAAACAAATATATTAAACTTATTTCTGAGTCTAACATATTATACTTGTTTAAGCCAAAACATTTAATAAAGTACAACTTATTAATCAATAAAACCTGTTATCAATATTTATTCCAAGTTTATAAACCGTATTCGATCCTTATAAGTTATATCGTCTACGTCATAATCAATACCAATTATTAATTACATAATTAGTTCTTAACGTTTACCGTCCAGTTTTATAAATAACTTACTCGTTATCCGATCAAGTCTAATATCGTGTATCACGATAGTTTTATCCCGTTATCGATGTATAATTAATTCGTTACATTTTCCAAGTTTACACATTGACGATTTACTAGTTAACCGTTAAACTTATATTATTTAACCATTTCATTAGTTCCGATACCCCATTATAACAACCGTTAATATCTACTATGTTCATTAGACAAATTCTTATTTGTAGTCATGTTAAATGTATACCCCTTTTAATTATTTCATTCACCACTTAATAATCCCAAGTAAATACTTTTTTGAAAAACAAGAATTATTACAACAAAATCAATATTACTAAATCTGAGTTTCACCAGGTTTAATCCCCGACCCGACTTCCAATACTAACACTTAAATCCAACAACCATTTGAATGACAAGACCCGAGGACAAACAACAATTATGCGAACTAAGACTGTGACTAGAGACCAAAACCAAGAATAAGACTATCAATCCAAACAACCCAAGAACAACTGAAAGCGAGACTACCCATTTTCGAATCAATTCAATACCACACGAAATGAATCAGAAACATGTATAAATTTAGATACTAATTGACCCGTATACCACGGATAGTTACAATGACATCTGACCCGACCCGTTAACATCACCAAGTCGAAACAAAACCATCTTGAACCAAGTCTTATACCACATGAAACTTATAAACTGTTTTCAATTTAATTAGCCTTCAAGATGAATTCAAAAACGTTTTTAAACCATTTTAACCCACAACTACAACACCATTATTCATATACTCGGTTTTGAACAAACAAAAATAAATAATAACCACTAGTTTCGTTTTACCGTACCATATTAGTTCATGAACGTTTTTAATCTCTTTTTAAATCACGAACCTATTCAAAAACGGTTATAACCCATTTATTGTCCACAAAAACACAACATGTATAAGCGATTTTTAAAACGTAAAAGTATGTGTATATATACGGATTTTTAACAAGGGGACTAAGGTTTGACTTACCCAAAACGCAACGAGAAGGGAAGAGATGAGGAGAAGCATTGTTGGTTCTCCTTACGAGTACGACTCGTAACCAAGACAACGCTAGAACTCGTTGCAAACATTTATTATGAAAACCCTAATAGTTCGAATCTTAATTTTAAGATCTAGGGCACGTCTCATTGTTTCGTGGCGTGTGGGTTACAAAATCATAACCACAATTCCCCGATCTATCATTTAAGAGTGGTGGTGTAATTAGGGGAGGTCGCCGGAAAGTTAGCCAGAAAAATATGACGGCGCTGGAACCCTAGTGGAGGGTGGCCATATTTTCTAGAGAGAGAGGATGAATATGTGTGTGTTTTGTAGTGAGAGAAAGATAGGAAGAAAAATAAGAGAGTGGGTGTGTATTGGGGTATATATACCCCCTGGAGGGACCCAAGTTGCAATTAGAGTAAACCTAGGGGGCGGCCATGTAACTTTCTCAATGGACTATAGATGAAACTTTGCAAAACTTTTGATATATTAGGTTCGGGACTCGTTTAGCCTAGTAAACGAATGATTCATGACACGGGAGTTATGCCAACGTTCTTAGAATATTAATTGCATTAAAAATGATATATAATATGACTCGTATCTCAAATTTGTTAAAACGATCGCTCCAATTGATGTTTCTCTAATTACGACACATCGAGGAATTTACGAGTTGTCACAATGATGATATGGTGTACGGATGGAATAGCTTAGGTTTGTCGATTCCGTGAATTATGTACAAGAGATAACCTCATAGAACTAGGGGATACACACACCCTACGACTTTTAGGAATACAACGCGTTAAGATAAAGGACGCGACAACTCAACCAACCAATAAAAGATAACTAGGGAGTAATTGGATCTAAGTGAACACATATTTAATCATCATACGAGCACACCTCAATTAAACATAGCTATCCGTAGTAATTAGATAATTAGATAATTAGTAGAAGTAGAGTAATCGGTTGAAGTACCAACCCCCAACCAATTGCCCCGAGATTTTACCTTAGCTTTCTGAAAAACCATAAAAAGGATAAAAAAAGAATTATCCTCAACCCCACCTTCTCGTCATATATTTCTTACTAGCATTCCTATTCCCCTAGAGAACGATATCAATCCCCGAGGCTTACCCCATACTACACTACAACGATTAGGCTTACTGCCTAGAGGGTTGAAACACTTGCTCGTAGAAAAGGAGGTTTTCTCGACCCCGAACGCTCCTTTCTACGCACATCAATGATCAAAGGTAACTAGATCCACTTAGTGATTGAACGAACATGGAAAAAGCATGAAGCATGTTGATGAGAATTGTAACACCCCAACCCGATAAGGGTAGAAGTATCACATTTATGGAGTCAAATCAGAGCAATACACATAAACCATGCAAGCGGAAGTCTTATAATAAAAATCAAAAGAGTAGCAAGTCAACACGACTTGATCAATACAAAGGTTCCAAAAGATGTCCCAAGGACATGAAACGAAACAAAGTCTAAGTCTCCAAATCTTATAACAATGGTAATCAAAGTCTAGATAACTAAAGCAAATCCTCAAAAGCATCCTACTCTCAATCCCCAAGATAAGCCCGGCTCCTAGCTTTTACCCGCCGCAGGAAAAGAAATGCGGCCGAGCTTAAAAAGCCCGATGAGCAGTATATATACAAAGCAATAATAGAATCAAAGGCTGGTTAATTAAGATATGAAGGATATGAAGCAATATAGAGTAGGTAAATGAAACAAAGGAAAGGAAGGTCAGTTTTCCACCACGAGCCAACAAAACAAACCAAATCAAACCATATATCAATATCATGTAGTAACCATTGTATTCGGAGGGGTGACCTCGGAATACCAAACCAATATGAGGGGAGTCCTCTAGTAGCCAGTGGAGTGATCAGCTCCCAAAATGTGAGGGGGTGTATTGCACACACCAACCACCTCACCAAACCATATATCAATACAAAACAAATACAAATCTAGGATGCATCCATACGCCCCCTGCAAAACAAATAGTGGCCATACAATATATCCAAAGCATATCAATACAAATAAGGGGACGGTTGCATCACTCGTGCACACTGGAGTCATGCCATTGGTGCATCAATGACACGGACATGGAACCCCCATGCCTAGTTAATGGCTCGGGGTATCAACTGACAGGTCAAAGTGTACAATATAGAGTTCAATCAATATCAATGTCCAATATTAGCAGTTCACAATTCAAATCAGTAGTCCAATATCAAAGGTTCAATTATCAAAGGTTTCAATAGCAAAGGATCAATATCAAGGTTTCAATAGCAAAGGTTCAAATAGCAAAGCAAAGGTTCAATATCAATATGGCAAGAGATCAAAGATGCAAGAGATCACGAGAAACCTTAAGAGAAAGGTCAGAATATCTGTACCTTATTCGAAGCAAGCAAACAAAGAAGTAAAGTCAAGAGTGAGATCAATCACGCCGCCCGGAACCTATATGAATTAGATAATGCTCTATAAGAATCCGAAATACTTGTTTTAAGACGGCTTTCCATTTTTAGCAAGTTTCCCGTTTTAGTAATCTTTCCATTTTAAGTAACTTTCTATTTTAGGAAACTTTCTATTTTAGGCAGGTTTCTATTTTTAGTAACTTTCTAAAAATAGCAGGTTTCCATATTTAGCAGGTTTCCAAATATAGTAAGTTTAGTTACTTATCTCAAGTTATAATAGAAAATGAGTATTATAATGCTTTAAAGATCATTTATGACAAGTTACAAAAGTTTAGGGTTTAAAATGTCAATATAGCAAAGTATAGGGTTAAAAGTGTAAATATAGCAAGTTTACTCATTTTACTCATTTAGTCCATTTAGTTAGTATTATAACATATTAATCCATCAAGTTTTACCATTTTACCAAACAACCCCTTAACTATATATAATCGTGAATTACAAGCCCTAGATTACGTTATGATTAATAAATCCGTTTTAAACATATTAACTCGGTTAATATAAGATTACAAGACACCTTAAGGAAGATCAAAATCAATTCGAACCACCCTACCCAAATCCATGTTTATACGCCCCATGATTAATTCCAAAACACTCTCGTAATCCTTTGTTAACAAATCCGTTTATCATATACAAACCATGTAATCAAAAGATCATTAACCCTTTATAATTTTAATTATGATTCGACATAAGAAAGGACTCAAAATCAGTTTCGAAATCATATTACAAGTCACATATCATTCGAATATATATATATCAAGATTCATGGTTTTATCATTTTATGTGTTATCATTCCATGTGATATATATATCTATGATTTTATGATCTATTAAACAAGTTACAAGCCCTAGTTTATCAAGAAGGCCACGAATAGATCAAAGAAACAAGGAGAAAAGATTCGAGATGACGAGATGTTACCCTTGTAGCGTGTACGAAGCAAAACAAGAATCAAACCACGAAAAACCAAACCAATACTCCCTTGGCCAAACAATACCCCACGTACAAAATATAACACCCAAGTACAAGCTCCAAAACGAACCAAACACCAATGCTACGTCCACCAAACGATTACCCACGATCAAGAGTCTCCTAGGATCACCTTAGCTTGGATGATTTTCGAATGAAATGGTGAAAAGAAAATGGTTGCCGCCACTTAGAAAGGAAGAAACAAGAGCTAGGGTTTTCTAGGTATTTTTGAAATGAATGTAATGTGATAATTGTGATAAATAAAATTGATATGGGGAGGGTTTTTAGGCCTTGAATGGCCGGCCACTATGGAGTCCAAGAGAGAATTTCTCAACTTTCCAATTTAACAATTCTATCATGTATTTAGTCCTTATTCAAGTCTAGATTAGTAGTGTACATTATGCAAGGTTTAAAGTTACTCATACTTTTAATTATTCAAGTCTTTTAATATATAACATAAGTGTATTTATTTTCATAATGTGAAAGTATTAATAATCATATAACTTGTTAATTAGTGTCGACGTATTTTCCGAGTTGGTGAAATTTTAAGTTGGAGGGCAAAATTGTCATTTCACGCGATTAGAGATTTTAGGGTTTTACAACTCTTCCCCTCTAAAAAGAAAATTTTCGTCCCCGAAAATTGAAAAGGAAACGAAGCAATAAACAAAGACATACCCGATGATGAAAAGAAATGTGGATAACTAGCTCGCATAGATTCCTCGGTCTCCCAGGTAGCTTCACGCTCTGGGTGATTCTTCCAAAGAATCTTAACAAACTGAATAACTTTGTTTCTCGTGATTCGATCTCGTCGATCTAAAATAGCCTCGGGTTCTTCTGGTACGGATATATCTGGTGAATCGATCCAAAGGATAGGAAACCACATGTAACGGATGATAGTTGTATCCCAGCAAGAGATACATGAAATACGTCATGAACATGAGATAACTGAGGAGGTAGAGCTAGACGATAAGAAACCTCTCCGATACGCTCGAGAATCTCAAACGGCCCAATAAAACGAGGACTAAGCTTCCCTTTAATACCAAAACGCTTAACACCCGCAACGGCGAAACTTTTAGAAAACACGATCACCGACACGAAACTCCAAGTCGGCGCCTATGCTTATCAGCATAACTCTTTTGCAAACGAGCCTCCTTCAATCTTTCCTTAGCAACGCCACCTTCGTTAGTAATCTCAACGAGTTCGGGCCCCTCAATCAAACTTCGCCTACCTCATCCCAACAAATAGGTGCTCTGCATTTCCTCCCATATAACAACTCGTACGGTGCTCCTTTGATGCTAGCGTGCCAACTATTGTTGTAGGCAAACTCTACCAAGCACAAATACTCATCCCAGTCCCCAGTCCATTCCAATGCACAAGCCTCACATGTCCTCAAGAGTCTGAATGGTCCTCTCCGTCGACCATCGGTTTGAGGATGAAAAGCCGTACGAACTTAAGGCGCGTGCCCCAAGCTTTCTGCAGACTCTTCCAAAATGTGACGAAGGCGGATCTCTATCGGAAATAATAGCGTAGGAGTGCCATGCAATCTAACAATCTCTTTGAAAAATCTCCGCCAATCTACTAGCGATAGTCCTTCGGATAGGTAAGAAATGAGCAGATTTGGTTAGTCGATCAACAACCACCCAAATCGCGTCATGTCTTTTTCGAGTAAGAGGCAAACCGGTGACAAAATCCATAGAAATCTCTTCCCACTTCCAAGTAGGAATCTCCAATGGTGAAGTAGACCCTAGCCCGTGATGCTCTATCTTGACCTGCTGACAAGTCATACACTTAGAAACATACAAAGCCACATCCTGTTTCATGCCACTCCACCAGAAATGCTGCTTAAGATCTCGATACATCTTAGTAGAACCCGGATGAATAGTGAATGGCGGCTGTGAGCCTCGGAAACAACATCCACGCAAAATCGGGATCATTAGGAACACATAGCCGATCATCAAACCATACCACACCAGAACTATCAACCCGAAACTCCGATTGTTTCCCTTCCTCAATATTCTGAACAATAGACCAAAGCTCACCATCATCCTTCTGAGCTTCCTTAATCTGTAACATAAGATTGGACTCTACCTTCAAGCTGCCAAATAACCATCATAACCACGAAAACACAATTCCACATCCATAAGCTCAAGATCATGAAGAACCCTGGGTTCCATCTCCAAACTAGCAATCATACCCGACTTTCGGCTTAGTGCATCTGCAACCACATTAGCCTTACCCGGGTGATACTGGATATTCGTGTCGTAATCCTTAAACTCCAGCCATCTCCGGCTGTCTCATATTGAGCTCCTTTTGTGTGAATATATACTTTAAACTTTTGGTCGTAAAGATATCACACTTCGCCATACAAATAATGCCTCTTGAGGGCAAAACAACTGCGCCTAACTCAATCATGCGTGGGGTAATTCTCCTCATACGATTTCAATTGCCTCGAAGCATAAGCAATCACCTTACCGTGCTGCATCAATACACAACCCAAACCTTTCTTGACGATGGCTATAAATCGAAAACCTCGGAACCCGATGGAAGTGTCAAAACAGGCGCGGTAACCAACCTCCGTTTCAACTCCTCAAAACTGTTCCGCTCCTCCGTCCATTCAAACTTTTCTCCTTTCCTCATCAATTGCGTCAATGGTAGCGCCATTTAGAGAAACCCTCAACAAAACGACGGTAATAACCAAAGAGCCAAACTCCTAATCTCCGTTACAGTAGTAGGTCTCGGCCATTTTGTGATAGCCTCTACTTTAGATGTGTCCATCTTGATACCATCATTGAGACATACGTGACCAAGAAAGCAACTTGGCTCAGCCGAATTCTAGAAAATTTAGCATACAACCTGGCGTGAAGAATCTCCATCTGTGAAGATGTGCTCGTGCCGGCCTCACACTTAGAATACACAAGGATGTCATCGATGAAGACGATTACAAATTTATCAAGGTACTCGTGGAAAACACGATTCATAAGATCCATAAAGACGGCAGGCGCGTTAGTCAAACCAAATGGCATAACTAGAAACTCATAATGGCCATAGCGAGTACGAAACGCGGTCTTAGGAACATCTTGTTCCTTCACACGTAATTGATGATAACCAGACCTCAAATCAATCTTAGAGAAGAATTTGGCGCCCTGCAATTGGTCAAACAAATCATCGATGCGAGGAAGAGGGTAACGGTTACGGATAGTAATACGGTTCAGCTCACGGTAGTCGATACACAATCTCATACTCCCATCTTTCTTCTTAACAAACAATACCGGTGCACCCCAAGGTGAAACACTGGGTCTAATAAAGCCGTTCTCCAAAAGTTCTTGCAAGCGCTCTTTCAACTCCTCAGTTCAATGGAGCCATACGATAAGGAGCTTTGGATATAGGTTCAGACCAGGGAATCAAATCAATACCAAATTCAACTTCCCTAGCGGAGGAATGCCGAGGAAGTTCATTAGGGAAAACATCGACAAAGTCGCGCTGAGAAAGACTTTCAATAGTCGGAACTTCGAAGAAGTATCTTTGATGGATGAGAAAACCAAGGCAACCATGAGAAATGAGAGTGCGGGCTTTCATAGCCGAGATGATCTTAACCGACTTAAATGGTTGAGCACCATGGTATACAAAATCGTGGACGATGAACATTACCGAAGATAACATTACGAGCATGACAATCAATAGTAGCCTTATGCAAGGCCAACCAGTCCATACCCAAAATAATATCAAAATCAGACATATCCAAAGGAAGAAGATTAGCCGAACGAATATCATCATCGAAACGTAAGGGCAGTCCACATACTCGTGATTAATGAGCACATGATTTTTCATAGGGGTTGATATAGATAAAGGATTCATTAGTGGTGTTGGAGGTAATTTGAGTTTCTTAGCAAAGTTTTTCGATACGATAGAATGTGTCGCCCGGTATCAAATAAAACAAAAGCAGTAGAATCACCAAAATAAATGGTACCCGATAATAGTACACGACGCCTTGTCTGCGATCTCGAGTAACGAATAAACACGTCCAGTGGTGGGAGGTGGTTTGATGTAGTTCGAAGGTAGCCGATGCCGCGGGGACGTCCTTCACCCTATGATCTGTCTCCCCACATATAACAACCTCCGGTAATCTTACGACAAACACTGGGTGCGGCACCACACGTAACACACTGGAGGAGGAGGTAGCACCTCGAAGTTCTCCTTTGAGAAGAAGCTGTCGCTGAACGATCCGATAAGTGCTACGGATGATACGATCCCGGCTGCGTCTCACGAAAACTGCCACTCGACCCTACGATCATCACGACCTATCAAATCTCCTCGATTACCTGGCACCTCGAATCATAGCCACGGTCATATCGACCTCTTAACACTCTGCGCTGGTCCTGCGACCCTCGATCGGAACTGTAGTCCTGGCGACCCCTAGAATGAATACGATCCCCATCTACGTTTCCTCTTGTAAACCTGCTCCTCATGCAGTAACTCTATGTTGCGGGCATCATCCCAAGCTATGACCACCTCGATGTTCACCGATGGTTGATCATCCTATCTAGCACCCACTTCTTTAGCCCCCATTTAAACTTACGAGCCCGACTGACGCTAGCATCTCCCCAAAGAACAACAAGCACCTACAAACCCAACCATCCTCATAAATCGCTGCATGTACTCGTGAGAATTCTCCTTCTCCAACTGATGTATGGTCTCATACTCCCTTTCAGTATTCTCACTGTTTCGACTCGGGAAATACGCTTTGTAGAAGATCTCTCAAGGTATTCCAAGCACAAGTATCAACGAAGTTCTCTTCTTGGTCAAGATATAGGCCTTCCACCGCTTTAAGGCATCACCCTCAAACTTGAAAGTAGCAAGTCGGTTTTCACCTCATCCCCACAACCCAAAGACATTGAAAAGTTTCTCCATATGTGTTATCCAATCCTCCGCTTCATTAGTGGAAGCTGCACGAGCGAAAAGGAAGTGGCTTAAGTTTGTTGAAGCGTTCGATCCAAACATGAATGGGTGTAGGTAGGTTAGCACCCCCACCATTGTCCCCACCGTAAGAACTAGCACCATTCAACGTTCGAGTGATGGTAGCCACTATCTCGGGCATAGCAGCTGGCTAGAGCGCGCGATCAAAGCTTCGTTGGGATGTCCATCCCCGTTGTCGTCACCGTTCCTTCGAGTTTGGACCATCTGAAGAGTTCATTAAACGATTAGCAAAAGGTTAGGAAAATAGGATGAAGATCATGAACGAAAATGACGATAATGAACCTAGAATCTACCCAAACCTCACCAAATCAAAACTTAAGCTCTACAGGTTAACGCTTAGGGTCCATATGTCACGGTCCCGACTACAAGTCGTAAACCTGGCTCTGATACCATAATTGTAACACCCCAACCCGATAAGGGTAGAAGTATCACATTTATGGAGTCAAATCAGAGCAATACACATAAACCATGCAAGCGGAAGTCTTATAATAAAAATCAAAAGAGTAGCAAGTCAACACGACTTGATCAATACAAAGGTTCCAAAAGATGTCCCAAGGACATGAAACGAAACAAAGTCTAAGTCTCCAAATCTTATAACAATGGTAATCAAAGTCTAGATAACTAAAGCAAATCCTCAAAAGCATCCTACTCTCAATCCCCAAGATAAGCCCCAGCTCCTAGCTTAATAACCCCTGCAGAAAGAAATGCGGCTGAGCTTAAAAAGCCAAAGAAGAGATATAGCAATACAAAAGCAATAATAGAATCAAAGGCTGGTTAATTAAGATATGAAGGATATGAAGCAATATAGAGTAGGTAAATGAAACAAAGGAAAGGAAGGTCAGTTTTCCACCACGAGCCAACAAAACAAACCAAATCAAACCATATATCAATATCATGTAGTAACCATTGTATTCGGAGGGGTGACCTCGGAATACCAAACCAATATGAGGGGAGTCCTCTAGTAGCCAGTGGAGTGATCAGCTCCCAAAATGTGAGGGGGTGTATTGCACACACCAACCACCTCACCAAACCATATATCAATACAAAACAAATACAAATCTAGGATGCATCCATACGCCCCCTGCAAAACAAATAGTGGCCATACAATATATCCAAAGCGCGCATAATCAATACAAATAAGGGGACGGTGTGCAACATCACTCGTGCACACTGGAGTCATGCCATTGGTGCATCAATGACACGGACATGGAACCCCCATGCCTAGTTAATGGCTCGGGGTATCAACTGACAGGTCAAAGTGTACAATATAGAGTTCAATCAATATCAATGTCCAATATTAGCAGTTCACAATTCAAATCAGTAGTCCAATATCAAAGGTTCAATTATCAAAGGTTTCAATAGCAAAGGATCAATATCAAGGTTTCAATAGCAAAGGTTCAAATAGCAAAGCAAAGGTTCAATATCAATATGGCAAGAGATCAAAGATGCAAGAGATCACGAGAAACCTTAAGAGAAAGGTCAGAATATCTGTACCTTATTCGAAGCAAGCAAACAAAGAAGTAAAGTCAAGAGTGAGATCAATCACGCCGCCCGGAACCTATATGAATTAGATAATGCTCTATAAGAATCCGAAATACTTGTTTTAAGACGGCTTTCCATTTTTAGCAAGTTTCCCGTTTTAGTAATCTTTCCATTTTAAGTAACTTTCTATTTTAGGAAACTTTCTATTTTAGGCAGGTTTCTATTTTTAGTAACTTTCTAAAAATAGCAGGTTTCCATATTTAGCAGGTTTCCAAATATAGTAAGTTTAGTTACTTATCTCAAGTTATAATAGAAAATGAGTATTATAATGCTTTAAAGATCATTTATGACAAGTTACAAAAGTTTAGGGTTTAAAATGTCAATATAGCAAAGTATAGGGTTAAAAGTGTAAATATAGCAAGTTTACTCATTTTACTCATTTAGTCCATTTAGTTAGTATTATAACATATTAATCCATCAAGTTTTACCATTTTACCAAACAACCCCTTAACTATATATAATCGTGAATTACAAGCCCTAGATTACGTTATGATTAATAAATCCGTTTTAAACATATTAACTCGGTTAATATAAGATTACAAGACACCTTAAGGAAGATCAAAATCAATTCGAACCACCCTACCCAAATCCATGTTTATACGCCCCATGATTAATTCCAAAACACTCTCGTAATCCTTTGTTAACAAATCCGTTTATCATATACAAACCATGTAATCAAAAGATCATTAACCCTTTATAATTTTAATTATGATTCGACATAAGAAAGGACTCAAAATCAGTTTCGAAATCATATTACAAGTCACATATCATTCGAATATATATATATCAAGATTCATGGTTTTATCATTTTATGTGTTATCATTCCATGTGATATATATATCTATGATTTTATGATCTATTAAACAAGTTACAAGCCCTAGTTTTATCAAGAAGGCCACGAATAGATCAAAGAAACAAGGAGAAGAGATTCGAGATGACGAGATGTTACCCTTGTAGCGTGTACGAAGCAAAACAAGAATCAAACCACGAAAAACCAAACCAATCCTCCCTTGGCCAAACAATACCCCACGTACAAAATATAACACCCAAGTACAAGCTCCAAAACGAACCAAACACCAATGCTACGTCCACCAAACGATTACCCACGATCAAGAGTCTCCTAGGATCACCTTAGCTTGGATGATTTTCGTATGAAATGGTGAAAAGAAAATGGTTGCCGCCACTTAGAAAGGAAGAAACAAGAGCTAGGGTTTTCTAGGTATTTTTGAAATGAATGTAATGTGATAATTGTGATAAATAAAATTGATATGGGGAGGGTTTTTAGGCCTTGAATGGCCGGCCACTATGGAGTCCAAGAGAGAATTTCTCAACTTTCCAATTTAACAATTCTATCATGTATTTAGTCCTTATTCAAGTCTAGATTAGTAGTGTACATTATGCAAGGTTTAAAGTTACTCATACTTTTAATTATTCAAGTCTTTTAATATATAACATAAGTGTATTTATTTTCATAATGTGAAAGTATTAATAATCATATAACTTGTTAATTAGTGTCGACGTATTTTCCGAGTTGGTGAAATTTTAAGTTGGAGGGCAAAATTGTCATTTCACGCGATTAGAGATTTTAGGGTTTTACAAGAATGGTCATAAACAAGAAAATTTCTCTTCTTCCGCAGATAAAGCGCATTGAGGCTTACGCCTTTCTTTTCTTTGAGGAACGGGGCCTGAAGTATTATCTGCAGATGCCATTTTGTTGGCATTGAGGACCGAAGCTTGAACTGATGTGTTCAAACATCATCTTTCATGTTCATCAAAGTTGAGTTTCTTGAACCCCTAATTTATGTGATATCAGTCTTTTCAGCAACCAAACTCTGAGTCTTTCCTTAATAGGAGTGACATGCACTTAAGTAAAGACTACCTCAACTAACATTAAGAGTTTGTTCGCATTTATATAGGTTAGTAATATCAGCATCTGAACCATTTGGGGTTTCTCTGTCAACCTTGGTTTTGCAATTAGAGAACATTTTCTTAGTATGTATCCATCTAAGACCAGCAATCTTAAAAAGGCTACCCGTAGGTACCCACCTAAGACAAGATCTAGGAGTTTTTGGTTTTTCATGCATAGTGGAAGACTTGTTGAGAGAAGACCTTTGTCCTATAGCAATCTGCCTACTAGGTTTCTGAGTATAACTCTTTGATTCTATAGGATTGTTGTTGTTTCTAGTCTTAGGGGATTGAACCTTAGCACGAGCATTCACTTCCTTCAGGAATTTGGTTACACATTTATCATGATTTGCATTAAAAACACATTTCTGACAAGTCGAGCAAACACAGTATTTGGAGTCAGAAAAAGATCTAGAATTCTTAGAGTGATCTGCTACGGGAATCGCTTTAATCGATACGCAACTACTCTTAGAAACAAGCAAATTCCTAGTATTTTCATGTGTGTTTTTCTTAGCATCCTCTAGGTTGTGATTCTGAACAATGTCTTTATGTCTAACATGTTCCTTTGGTGTCACAAATGACACACTCTTTAAACTAATCCTAGAAGAACTAGAAGCACTCATATGATGAGGTTTTGCAAAAACATATTCCTTTTCATTAGGTCTAGACTGTGTAGTGACTGGTTTTAATAAAACTTGTTTCACATCAACTTGGGAGGCAAACCGCGTTTTTGAGAATTTTGGTCGTTCAGATCTAAACGCATTCGGTTTTCAAACAACTGATTGGTTTCTAAGTGGTTGAGCAATAGGTTTCCCCAAGATTAATGCTGCAATTGTAAAAACCTTTTCCTTAAGTTGAGCTTTTAGTTCATCATTTTTGGCTATCAAAGAAGTTGTTTGTTCTATATTTTTAGTCATTGTTTCTTTGATAGAGTCACACAGAACATTGTGATGCTTTTTCAAAGTCTCATTTTCTTTAAGTAATTTAGCCACATAAAGTTCCAGTTCAATGTTTCTTGTTTTAATAGCATCGATGTCATGTTTTTCTTGACTACATTACTTTTCTCATGCATATCAGAAATCAATTTCTTCAAATTATTGATTGTCGAGTTTTTGGCTTGAACCTGAGCCTTCAAAGTGTTTATTTCAAAAAATTTGTGAAATTCAGGAAATTACAGATTCTTAGATGGTTAATTAATTTGAAAACTTTCCTCCTTATGTTGTATTGCAATTTCAAGTTAAATGCAATGTTTAGTTGCGAGAATCTGTTTGAAAGTTCATTATGAACTTCTTTTTCAACCATATCATTTGGTTTGAAAAACTTAGCCTCAGACTCAGCCTCAAGCGAAGAACATTTCTCTAGATCATGTTCAGCATCCTGATCAATTTCTCCTCCCTTATGATCCATATTTGTTGAATTAGGAGTGATATTGCTATCAACCTTTTCCAACACATATGTGTCATAACTGGATTCAACTTGATCTGTATGTTAATGGTCATTAGTAGGGACATTATGTTGAGCAGTTAAATGTACCTCAGCACATGACGCATTGTCATTTACTGGTGTGATATCTACATCCATATCATGTGCGATATGAGGCACTGAACTACTGCTTGTATCATGCTTATCTGACTTTGTCCCACTACACTTAATGACATCTGATCCAGCATCCGATGCTTTACTCGAATCAACATTAATATCTCTTGATTGCACCTGACTCTCATTCATCTCGATGTCATACTTGAGTTTGTGATGTGCTTTCTCCTCAATGTGCTTATTAACATTACCCATGTGTTGGAGTAATGTTTTTCTAAACATGCTAACTTCCATTCCAGTGTAATTAGCAAAGAACATTTCTGTCATTTGATAGTCATAATCCCAAGTGTATTGGGAGTTGATGAATGATTGAAGTTGTTTGCTGATCACTTGAAGTGCAGCCAGGTATCCAAGTACTTGAAATTCTTCTTTGTTAAGTTGTTTTTCAAGTTGCTCTAAGTTCAAGAGCAATGTGCCTATGAATATCTGTACATCTTGACTGAAGAGTGACGCAAACGCTCGTTCAAATCCTCCCTCGAATCCAGGTCCTTCTAAAAGTACCTTGAGATGTTAATGAAGTAGTCAAAAATGTTCCATGCAACTATCCTTTGCATTATATTGCAATAGTTGTACTTTGTGCAACTCTCTCTCTCTAATGAATTTGTGTATAAAGATTTCAGATTATCATTATCCGACTCAAACACGTTTATCAGTTGTACATTGTTGGAAATCTTTTTTTCATCGATCATGTCGTACAATTTGAGTACCTTAGATATGACTGAATCCGAAGTGTTTGACATGATATGAATGTGCACGGGATTTTACAATTCTATGATTTAAACCGAGAAATAAAATCTTTCGCGGGATTTTACAAAATCAAGAAGAAACCGTGAGCCTATGATAATTGATATGTGTTATGATAATTGTTGGATCGGTACAATGATTAATGATTGTCTGTTAAACGTGATGATCGTTTGATAGAATAGGTGATATGTTGTTTAGTTGTGATTTGGTTTGGTTGATGCACGCTGTTATAGCGAAATTTTAGTTTAAAACTTAAAAACATCGATAAATTCCTTTCGGAGGGGATTTGGGCCTCAAAAAATTCGTAACATGATTTCGTGGTATAAGCTTACAATATTCAGGTTGTTGCGGTCGTTTTGACAGGTATTTTGCTAAAAACGAAGTTACGGTTCAAAAGTTATGGCCTTTTAAAGTTTTGATATAAAAAGTCAACTTTGGTCAAACAGCAAGTAGTCAAACCGCAATAGGAAAACTGCAAAAGTCAAAACGAAGTCTTCTTGATGCAAAACGCAAGACCAAACCGCAATTCTCAAATCGCAATGTCCAAACCGCAGTTCCTTGAAGCAAATCGCAGTACCAAAACGCAATGACCATAAAACACATAAAAGACCAAAACGCAGTGATGACAAATCGCATACTTGGGCAAACCGCAATCCTTAAATCGCAACCTTGAGCAAAACCCAAAGTCTTCAAACCGCAATGCCTTCAAAACGCAGTGATATCAAATCGCAACCTTGAGCAAACCACAAAAATCACAAAACGCAACTTGATCAAAACGCAAGACCAAAACGCAGCTTCTTGGGTCAAAACTTAGAACTTCAAAACGCAAAATTGATAACATCAAATTAGCTTGATCTTTTATATATCAAGTTCCCGTGTTTATGGCCTCATTTGTATTAATATGGTACTTAATTCGTTCATATTCGTTCATAATTGCATGTCAGGATAAATGAGGCGTTGGAGCGGAAAAGATGTGATATAAGGTCAAAGATATGTTCTGAAGATTGATTTACGAGGGCCTATGAATTATTTGTGAAGGTTACGCCGTAACTGCTTAATAATGTTACGGCGTAAATATAGTGCTTTGAAGGATACAGCGTAACCATTTCTTATGGTTACGTCGTAATTATTATTTTAAAGGTTACGGCGTAACATGAATTTAGTTTCACCGTAGAGGAAACTTCGGAGTGGATAAGTATGAGCTGGCGAAGGATTACGACGTAACTTGATGTTTAGTTACGGCGTAATTAATTACTTGGGAGCAAAGTTTTGAAGGCTACGGCGTAATTATAATTTAATTACGCCGTAATTAATTAAATGCGGCTATTTTGTATGAAGCTACAAAGAATTGTGGCGTAACTTATTAATTTAGTTACGCCGTAATTATTAAAAGCCCGGGCCCAAGTTGAATAAGCCCTAAGTTTATTAATATAAAAAGGGACGAATGTCATTCATGAAAGGCATCAATTGGGAAATAATCAATTGTGTGGATCGTGGGTTTTGTCAGCCACCAAAAAGGAGAAAAGGCAAGAAGCAAGCCGTACGTGTGGTTTTTATGGGGTTTGCCCCGGTACTCAACTAGGGGATCGATAGCTTTATCCTTGGCACGATATGTAATTATTTTCTGACTCATAATATTATTTTGGTTTCATTATTTTTTATTGTAATCTTGATTCTCAATATAATTGTTTGCGAATTAATTCTTATTGTGTTCTATTTAATTAATTATTAATTTATTATTAGTCAATTAATTATTTGATGTTATGACTTTGTTTATTTATTGTTTTATATGGTAATTATATTTGTCATTCCACTAAGGTATTATGGAGATGTGAAAATTAAGTCTTGGCCTTGTTTTGATTCTTTTTATTATTAATGCTTTTGTGTTATTAATCGTTTCTAGTGTATGCAAGCATAGTTTATTGGTAGCTACCCTTGTTTCGGTAGTTTTGAATGGCGGTAGAAGCTAGTTGCTTAGAAGATATGACCAACTGACTCTAAGTAAGTAGACTGAGACGGGAAGGGTAAGATATGACCAACTGATGACCCTTTCTACTTGTGCGATTTGACCAACTGATCACCTACCGTTTGGATGAACTTAAGAATTAGGGGGTGAGTGTTTAAGTTGCTAACGCCCGGGCACTCACTATTATAAATCTAGCATGTAACGGTACTTAATGACTTGGCAGGGGACCGGGAACAACAGGACTTATGAGGGGACACCTGACTTCTCCTGTGGTGGCATCTTTGCAGATAGGTTAGGGCGAATTGACCAAATGTTGTCCTCTCGACTTTGACCCCACCTGAAGTAATTGGAAGTAAGTAGACGTAGACATTACTAGCTAGGACGAATAACTAGGTTTGCACCACTCTCCTCTATTTATTTATCCTTTGCCTTTATTTGCTTTTATCTGCTTTAGTAGTTTAATAATTAATTCCTTATCGAAATCATATTTAAAATCTGTGATACCTAGACTTAGTAATAATCCAACACACATAGCTCTTAGGACGACCTTGGCTTTACCGAATACTACACTACACGCGACCGGGTACACTGCCCGTTAGTGCATTAGGGTAGACCATAGGTATAACGAGACTTTATAAATATTAAAACCTGGTCAGTAAAACTTGCATCAAGTTTTTGGCGCCGCTGCTGGGGAGTTATATTATGATTAATATTAAGTCTTTCATTTTCGTTTTGTTTTAAACTTTTTTATAATTCTCACGATCATTATTCGAGTTTTCAGGTACCATGGAAGTTGTTAACATCGATGACCTCACTCTTGAGGAATATTTGGCGTTAACAAGAGCAGAACAAGGGCCGGGTCTCGTAAGACCGGCAATTGGAGCGGATGTCCGTTTCGAAATCAAAGACCAATTTATGAGGGAGCTTCGTGCTAACCCTTTTTCAGGAAATAAAGACGAAGATGCATATGAGCACGTTGAAAATCTCCTATACATCGCAAGCCTTTTCAACATTCCGAGCGTGTCTCATGATACTGTTATGCTAAGGGTATTCCCCATGACTCTTACTGGAGCTGCTAGAAGATGGATCGAAAGATTGCCCGCCGGGGCAATTAATACTTGGGCTCTACTCAAAAAGCACTTTATTCAGAGGTATTGTCCGCCGTCAAAGATTTCTAACCAGCTTTTGAAGATCCATAATTTTAAACAAGAAGATGATGAAACATTATATCAAGCCTGCGATAGATACAATGATCTCCTTTACAAATGTCCTACTCATGACCTAAACAACCAGCAAAAGGTCAACATCTTCTACAAAAGAATCAACGTAACTACAAGACAAATGCTGTACTATCAAGGACCCATCCCGAACATGACTCCTACTCTTGCTATTGAAGCCATTCAAAAAATGGCTGATCACTCTAAAAAATGGCATGACGGAGGAAGTATAAGAAATCAAGGCGGAAGTTTCGATGGAATTGCAGCAATAACCAACAAGATTGAGAATCTCGGTCGAGATATGCTAAAAATCAAAGAAACTGTTCATGCCATCCAAGTCGGCTGCGAAAACTGTGGTGGGGGACATCTGACTAAGAATTGTCTTAAAATTGACAAAGAAGATACGATCGAGGAAGCTAAATATGGAGGGAATAGGCCTTTCTACGGGGATAATCGTAATGGGTATCGTGGAGGACCCCCACCGTATTATGAGCGTAATGAAAGAAGAGCTAACTTGGAGGAAATTATTAACAAGTACCTTGTGGATTCAACCAAGAGGAAAAAGAAGCAAGAGGAATGGCTGAAAAATTTCCAAGATAATACAAACAAGAGCCTTTCTTCCCATGACATATCATTAAAAAACTTGGAAACTATGATTGGAAAGCTTGGCCACGAGGTACAAAGAAGAAATGAGGAACAAAAGAATAAATCTACTATATGTAAGGCTGTATTTTCTGAAAATGACAAGTCCTCCGATGAGTCTAATGCTGAAGGCGAAAGTAAGTTACACCGTAATCACACCTCAGAGTTACGGCGTAACCAGAATACAAGCAACGACATGGGTACCAAGATCGACAACTCTAAAAGGAGGAGGCATTGATGTAAGGCTATTGCAATTGACGATGGAGAATGCTACAGCTTATGGGCCTCTTGTGACCCTCGGAAAACCTGCGATGGAGGAGTTGATAAAGAGAGGGTAAATGATGACAGATAAATGTGGACCACACTTAACGACGAAGAAACGTTAGCCAAATTCTCAATTAACGAAGTGGAAGGACCACCTATTAAGCATTACTGCAGGCCCTTACTCATCATGAAAGATGAGATTACTCACGCTTGGCCAACGTGCAACCCTTTTCGTGAGTATTGCAACGGAGGAGGTAATGTGAAGAACGAAGTTTGGATATGCCCACATGAATCAGGGAGGCATGACGTTGATTTTGGAGATCTGTCATTCAGAGATTGGTACTCAGTAAGGTTCGGGGACGCAATAATTAATTCGGTCGTGTTTAGAAATCTGGAACTCAAATATGAAAAACATATTCTTCAAGGAAAAACTATTAAGCCCCTCGACGATATTCCTTCTGAAATTGACAATGACGAAGGAACTCAAAATCATTGGTGTGAACAAATTAAAACCACTGACGGTAATGTTTGGGCTTCCTGCAACCCTTTTGAGTATGAATGTGACGGGGGAAGCAGCATTGAGAGAGCTGGGGAAGACGAGTTCCTATGGACCTCGAATAATGATTCAGAAAGAACAGAATTGCCTTGGCCAGATGATCTCGGATTCAACTATTGGGTCAAAATCAAATACGGAAAAATTGACGCGTTAACTAAGGAGAAAATCAGGAATGGATGTATGAGTAAAGATCAACCTAACGACGAAATTCCAAATGGAAAATCAGAAGATGACACCGAGGACTCATCAAAGAAAGAAAAAGAAGAATGCAAGCAAATACTCGTAGAAAATTCACCTATCGATGACCAACTTAAAGATACCAATTCCGACGATGATGATTTCGATTACCTCGAGTTACAAGGTGAAGATGGTTTCATTGACCCCGATGATGAAGTTCACGAGAAAAGAAGATGCAAACTTCTTGGCATCCCGTTTAAGAGGCCGCCACCAATTATAGCCAAAAAATATGAGTTCACTCGATACCATTTAGGACCAGAGGAAAAATTTTGCAAAATTCGGAAGATTGAAACTAAAGAATACCTCCACACTGCCACAAATGTCAGTTGGGTCAGGCGTAACTTGATGAAAGACATGGAGGAAGTCGGCCAAGCCCAAAGGCCCCCATAGAGCCCCGCGACTCTAAGTCTAACTTAAATACTCGTAAATAAAGAAAAGTGCTCTTTCGGGAGACAACCCGAATTATCCCTTTCTTTTATTTTGTTTCCATTTTTGTAGGGTTTTGTGTTTTCTAACCATTTTTACAGGAAACGAGGAAGTAATTGTTGCTGCAGTTTGCTGATCTGATCATAGTTACGGCGTAACTCATCTATATGATTACGCCGTAACCAACCTTTGGCAGCATAATTATGGACGCATTACCAACTACGACGTAATACCATCTCAGTGGTTACGCCGTAACCACTCGCTTTGCAGCTTATGTCAGGTTTTGCCAGTTACGGCGTAACTCTCTAAAAGGGTTACGACGTAACCTTCTTCTATTTTAATTCTTTCATTTTAAAACAAAATAACCTTGTATTAGTATTTTAAATGAACTTTGTGGGTGTGTTCCTTGTAACCCTCACGAGACTTCACTCGTCCACTTGGGACACCAAGTGGTTTAAAAGGCTTGGTGCATATGCTAACTGCAACCGTGATTCCTACGAAATTGAGTTAGGTTTGTTTTTCATTTTTCATTTTTTCTTTTTAGAATTATGCTAGTCGGTCGTGTGATTTCAGGGATTGAAGTTTGTTCATGATGCTTATACGAAGGCACGTCTCTTTTTCGTAGGCCTTCTTTCTTTTTGGAGCAAATTTCAGGGAAGTTCTCGCTCTAATTCTACTTTTCTCTTCACCTTTATTTAATGCTTAGTACAAAAGGGACTTTGTACAATTCAAGTGGGGGGACGGGAGTAGAATTATCTATTGAACATTATTTTGCCCTCGTTTTTCTAGTTTATTTTGAAAAACTATGCCATTTTTAAAATTTTGACATGTTTTTCGTAACCTAACTAGATTCGACCTTAGCCGAGCACATACAACTCTTGATATTATATGGTGAGATTAGCCTTATCCGTTTCCAATATTTTATCCCAAATCCACCAAATTATGAGTGTGTCGGTAGCTTGTAAACTTTAGAACTTGGCCTTTTCATCATTTCGAGACCATAGACGAGGTATGTTGAGTTAGCTCGATGTATTTGGACTTTTCAGTTTTAGAAGGCAATATTATAGGATTATCACCCAAATAGCCTACCATTACGTGTCTATCGATTAGTCACCTCGACTTCTCGACCCCCATGTCAAACCCTTTTATTGCACTCACCTTTAGTGCAAGATACCCCTAGATACACCCATTTGAGCCATTCCTTTCATTTTGTTAACCCAATATTTTGTTTCGATACACCTATACACCTTAGCCTACCCTGTAGTCTTTATTTATGATTGGGAAGTCATCATTTGCCTAAGTTCAAGGTTCAAGTGGAAAGGTTCAGAAATCACACTTTCGACGACGACATATTCCTGAAGATCATTGAAGACCCCCCGAATTCCCATTTTTCATCTCAAGTGGGGGAATATTATGTTTAGTTAAAAAAAAGGAAAAAAAAAGAAGTTGTTATGTTATTTAGTTACTGTAAAGTGCGATGTTATAAGCACTATGTTATGAGCTTTATAGATTTAGTATCGAGGAGGCCACCTCGGTCACATTCGAAGATTGAAGTTGGTAATTATGCCAACAGTTGGAGAAAAGGTAGTGTGCCCATCACGACGTCCTCTAATGACACATCTACCTAGTATTTCATGATCCGGTTTCTTGACTTCAAAGCTTGAACTTTGGGCGGACGGTAAGTGGTGATGACTTGGTTATAGATTTAGACTATGAGCTCGTCCTCGCTAAAGACTCTGAAGCCTCAAAAGAAAAGAAAGAGAAGAACAAATCTCTTGCCTTAAAAGCCAAGAAGGTCTCAAGCGATGAAGACACCTCTTCTCCGGAAAGTGATGACGAAGAGTATGCCATGGCGTTACGGGATTTCAAGAAGTTCTTTAGAAGAAAAGGAAGATATGTCAAGCAACCATATGACGATAAGAAGGGGTTCCGTAAAGGCAAAGACGACAAGAAATCAAGGGACGAACGCACATGTTTTAAATGTGGGGACCCTAATCACTTCATTAGTGAGTGTCCCAAACGTGACGAACAAAAGGCGTTCGTAAGTGGTTCGTGAGGAATGAGTATGGAGGAGAACGAAGAAATTTGTCTCATGGCAAATAACTCAAACGAGGTATGTCCTGAATCTCTTTATTATAGTAGCTCATCATTAGATGATGAATCATTGCATCGTGAATATGATAAACTTTGCAAAATTAGTCTAAAAGTAATTAACAAAAATAAGATTTTGAAAAACAAAAATGAACGTTTAGAAAAGGAAGTAATTGAGTTAAAAGATAAATTAAAATGTTTAGAAAAGGGGAAGAGAGTAGATGGTGAATGTGAGGTTTGTGTTCAACTTCAAACGTTAGTTGATAATCTTGATTCCAAGATTGCTAGAATGAGTACTAATACTCTTGATATAATACTTGATAGTGTTAAAACGGGAAATAATCAAAAGGGTTTAGGTGTTCAGGAACTTAATGCATCAACTAGCGAGATTAAAGAAACACACATCGTTAAAGCAATTGAAAAATAAGCTATTGTAGTCACGGATCCCTTGAAAAAGGAACCGTCTAGTGTAAATTCAGGGATCCATGGGTCTGTACCAGCAAACAGTAGAAATAATATAACTACATCATCTAGAACCGACTTTGTTATTGTTAATAATAAGAAACCAACCCATGTTAATGTTAGAAATGTCAAAAAACCACCTCCACTAAAACAAAACCAAAGTTTTATGAAAAAAAAGGTCCATCGTTTTCTAAACCAAACACATTCATAAGAAGACCAAATAATTTTTATCCGAGAAGTAACCACCATCAAATGGGATGGAATCGTAATGTACAAAATGGTTTTCCATTTCAAAACTTTACACCGTGGAATGCTTTCTCACATTTTTCATATATGCCTAACATGAATGAAATGTATAACACTTATGGACCCATGAACAAATGGGGACCAAACTTTTGAGTTAATTATTTTCTTAGGTGTGCTTAAAGGTCGACCTAGATCTGGATGAATGTATAAAGGATAGCGGGTGCACGACGCACATGACCGGTAACAAAGACTTGTTTTCCACATACGAATCCTTCAATGGAGAAATATGGTGTTTGGTAATATCAAGAGCAAAATCATCGGTAAAGGTACAATTTCTCACAAATCTTTAACCATTAACGTTGTATGTCATGTAGAAAACCTAAACTTCAACCTTCAAAGTATAGGGCAAATATGTGATAAAAAGTGCAACGTACTTTTTAGTGAAACTGGTAGTAAAATATTGAAAAACGATATTACTATAGGAAGAGGCATTAGAAAACATGGAGTCTATGTCATTAAAATCGGTAATCAACCAAAAGACAAACTCTGTCTTACTTCTATGGATGATACTTTGACCTTATGGCATCGAAGATTGGGTCACGCCAATATGCGACTTCTTCAATCACTATCATCTAAAGAACTAGTAAGAGACCTACTCAAATTAAAGTACGAACATCATTTTTGTGATGCTTGTAACATAGGAAAGCAAGTTCATGCTAGTCATAAAGATAAAAATATGGTTTCTACTAGAAGTGTCTAGAACTACTTCATATGGATTTATTTGGTCCATCCGCTATTCAAAGTTATGGAGGTAACTTTTATCCTTTGGTTATAGTGGATGATTACTCTAGGTACACATGGACTAAATTTCTAAAGAATAAAACTGAAACATTCAATTACTTTGAAATATTAAGTAAGAAAATCCAAAGACAACTAGGAAGTCCTATAGTGTCAATTAGAATAGATCATAGTAGGGAATTTGATAATGAAGTGCAATTTGGAGCTTTTTGTGATGCTAATGGTATTACTCACAATTTCTCAGCTCCTCGCACTCCACAATCAAATGGGGTAGTTGAAAGGAAAAATAGAACCCTACAAGAAATGAGTCGCACCATGATTAATGAGCAATCTATTCCTCAAAAATTTTGGTGCAATGTCGTCGACACATCAACCTATATACTTAACCGTGTCCTAATTAGACCATTCTTGGGTAAAACTCAACACGAGTTACATCGAGGCAAAAAACCTTCGCTAAAACACTTTAGAGTTTTTGGTAGTAAATGTTTCTTACTTAACACTAAAGATTACCTAACTAAATTTGATCCTAAATCAACCAAAGGTATCTTCTTAGGTTACTCTCCTAATAGTAAAGCTTATGTTATACTAAATAAAGAAACCATGAAGGTTGAAGAATCCTTAAATGTAAAATTTGATGAAAGTCCACCTAAACCTACCCTACCTCTTGTCGATGACGAATTAATCGAAAGTGAAGCCATAGAAGTCAAGGAAAATATAAAGAAATAAGATAAACCATTAAACAATGAAATCATTAATATTAAAGAGTCTAAAGATCATACCATAGTAAAGGTCATAGGAAAATTAAATGAAAGAACCTTAAGATCCTAAGTCCAAAACCAAAGTAGTTTATTTTGTTTTGTCTCGACCATAGAACCTAAAAATACACAAAAAGCCATAAAAGATGAAAGTTGAGTAATGACCTTGCAAGAAGAGTTAAATCAATTAGTTTCAAATAATGTTTGGATACTTGTCCCTCCACCTAATAACCAAACCATAATCGGAACTAAATGGGTATATAAAAACAAGTTAGATGCAAACGGTGTAGTGTCTAGAAATAAATCTATACTTGTTGCCCAAGGATATAATCAACAATGTTAATACAAATAAGCCGTAAAACATTTATTTATATTTTACGATCTTCTAATGTTTTGTCGATAACAAACGTAAAATCATTTTAACAAAACAAATAAAACACGTAAATAGTTTGAGTCAATAGTTTACCAACACACTTACGATTTCACATAAAACACTAAACAAGTAATAGTGATTTTATGATTTAGTAATACATATTTACAACAACTAGTGTTTACATATTAGGTAGATATATACATAATTAGTACGTATTATAATGGGTAATATAATAGGTAGAAGTGTAAGTATTTGACCCATTGACCAAATATATTGAATGTTGTTGGGTAAAACTCAAAGTCCATCATGGAGCATAACCCATAACCCATTGCATAACATCATGCATAAGTCATATATGGATATTATACATGACCCATGGTTTTAACCCATGACCCATGGACTAGATGCATTGCATCTTGTAGATACATTGTATATACTTGGATACCCATGGTCCAAAGTCTAGGACCCAGGACCCAAAACCCATGGGCAAAGAGGAGCGTCCCACGGATCCCTAGGATTACACTGGACGGATCCCTCAAGTGAGGGATCCGTGGAATAGTAGCACTTTTTCCTCTATAAATAGTGAGCCATTTCTTTATTGTAACTCACCCCTTTCCCAATATATTTTCTCTTTGAGTTGTAAACTCTCTAACCACAGATCCAAGTGATCTTTGTATGTAGTTTTGTTTTTTGTGATTCTCTAGGTTCCTCTTAAAGGCGAGATCACCACCTTTTGAAGTCGAGCAAGCTCAAGTCCATGAGTTGCCATACTTCGTCATCATCAAGACTACTGAGGTTCTCTTGTTGATAGTTCTCTTCTTTCTCATAAGAAGTGTAGTGTTGAATACATAAGTGAAAGATGTCTAAAGGGTCAAGATGAAGGCATTAGAGAAAGGTGTCGAAGAGTCAAAGTAAAGGCATTAGTGAAAGGTGCCGAATGTCCATATTAAAAGCATTAGTGAAGGGTGCTTAAGAGTCAAGTCTAAAGGCATTAGTGAGGGGTGTCTAGAAGTCGAGTCAAAGGCATTAGTGAAAGGTTCCTAAGGTGTACATTCGATATGGTGTGTTCGATGTACAAGATAGATTTGTATTGGTTCAAAGGATATTGATATCCTTGTTGCTGTTGTCATAAGGAGTGGATCTCCTTAGAGATAGGTGTTGTGTAGTGTTGGGTAGTAGTTCCTCCATTGTAATGGAACTCGATATCTAGCCTAGTACCAGATAAAGGGTAGGCGACGTTGTGATAGGTTCGGTTCTACCTCGTGGAAGAACCCGATATCTAGCCTTGTATCAGATAAAGAGTAGGAAACGTTGTAAAGGCTTCTCTGCCATAAGGAGTTGGTGTCGTGTAGTGTTTACGAACTCTCGAGTAGGAGACTCGGGGAGTAGAGTAGGGCAAGGAAGGTGTCCTTGAAGCCGAACTACTATAAATACTCGCGTTGTGGTTTTGTGCCTCTCACTCCTTATCTTTTCATTACATATTTATATATGCTTGTCTATCAACATCCAACACACATGTTTAAATAGATTGACATAAGTCGATCTAAATAGTTTAAAACTTAGTTTTAATCGGTAAAACTATTCAACCCCCCCCCCTTCTAGTTTTCCACAATTGACATCAGAGCTTCGTTACCAAGTTTCTTAGAGTATGTTGTACTTTAAAAACTTGATACAATCCATGTTTAATTGAAAACTATAAAGAAGGTCTTTTACAAAAACAAACACCATGTTTTAAAACACTTTTGTAGGATGTTGATTAGATGACAACATTTTTTTTCTTACTAAATTGCACTAACCTTCCTTATCATTTTGCTTAGTTAAAGCTCATACTTATCAAGCCATAGAAATTGCTTGGTAACAAGATTACCTTCCCTAAGAAGGTATATTAAACACGAAGGAACCGGAGTTGTCTACTGACATTTGTTTTGTCATTAGTAAAGACACTCTTAAGTGCATTAGAGGTATGATTTCCTACTTATCTCTAAATAACATTAGCCTAAATAATAAGTATGCTTACATAGGAATTTATATGATTATCTTTTCACATACTCGTATATTACACGTAGCTTCGTTAGGAAACTTTTCTTGCATACGTGTTACTCTTTCGTCTAAAGTCTAGGTTTATAAAATTTGTGTCTTATTTTACTTAATCCAAAAATCATATCTTTCTAATAATAAAACAAAACACAAATCTCAAAAATTTCTCCTTCCCCATAAATATCCCCTCCGACGTCCACTCCACCAAACCCTCATTTTTTCAAATCTTCCTCTTTCAAAAATTACCTCTCATTCAAAACTTCATCTTCCTTCTCATCTCATCTCATCTCAAACCGAAACCAAGAAAGATCTTCATCATCATGGTTTACAGCGCCTTCGTACTCATCGTCTTGACACTCATCGCTCTCGTGTTCTCCATGATTAAGTTTTCTTATGGAGACATGTACTTTGTGTTGTTAATCTATATTGGTGTTATATACCCAATTCTTTGTATCGTTCTTAGCATTGAAATGAAATATTACTAATGTTCTAGTTTATCTAGTTTATTTTTCATAATGTGTTTGTCATTTCTTTTACTTTATATCTTTCGTATTTTTTGGTCTTGAGATACGTTAGAAACCGACAATGCATGCTAAAAGTAAATGTTGGCTAAAATACATATCTTGGTATAAAACTATAAGATGCAAAAATCTATTTTTTTTGTCAAAACCCTTTTTCTGCCACTACAGATCCACGGATCCCTGTAGTTCTACTAGCCGGATCCCACTTGGAAGGGAACCGTGAGAACCATTCTTCTCGAAAACAGTTTCTCATGCAATATAAATCGTTTTCTTCCTAAAAGAAATATTTCACTAGAATGTTAAATACTAAGTGAGTTAATTGTCATTGTTAATATATATCTAGTAAAAACGTTAGGTGAGCATCTTGTTGTTTTAATACGTCTCATCTTATTCTTTTTACCTCTATAGTTCACATCATGTCTCATGAGTATGAGTTCGACTTTTCACTCAACATCTCTCTTGAGCCCACCACACTTGGCAATCATGTCCGTGGGTTCAATAATCTCGAAACTCGTCACTTCCATGAAGGACGTATTGTCGACACTCCCCTACAATACGAAGAAGGTATCAATACCTCTTTCCGAACCATAGGACTAGAATGCCTTCTCGAAATCAACGAGATAATCTGTCCAAGGTTTGTATTGGAATTCTTCCGTCAAGTTGAACTCGTTCATAACAAGGATCGATCTCTATCTCTTTGATTTTGGATCAAAAACCAAAAGTTTGTTTTAACCCTTGGGCAATTTGCTCACATTCTCTGAATTCCAT
Source organism: Chrysanthemum makinoi (assembly GCA_910596185.1). Lineage (NCBI taxonomy): Eukaryota > Viridiplantae > Streptophyta > Magnoliopsida > Asterales > Asteraceae > Chrysanthemum > Chrysanthemum makinoi. The sequence continues at coordinate 92,043,308 of OU343218.1, read as the reverse complement.
ATCATTGACAATGTGCCTTCACTAAAGATTGGTCTCTTGATTCTCTCTTCAACCATCGTGAAGAAAATAGTCCATATTGTTCACACATACCTTCCCTCAAGACTTGACTCGCATGTTATGCAAACCTCGACCCTATTACTCTGATCCAAACATTATCTATACATGAGATATCCGAGAAGAGTACAAGCCTCTCGCACTCATCCTACGTGAAAATGTTTGGAGTCTTAGGGGAAATCGAGAAATCCTTCCTGCTTGTTGTGCTCACATAATGTATTGTTTGCTAACACAACAACCATACAATCTCGCCTATTTCTTCGCAAGGCGAATTGTAAATCTTCAAGGCAACAAGAACAAACTAATCCCCTATGGAATGTTCTTGACACGCCTTTATCATCACATCCTGTACTTCCACCCTCAATTTCAAAGTCCGTTGTACGTACTAGTGAATAAGATGATGGAACCTCTTAACACATCTCTCATGAATTCTTTCTTCATCCCTGAATCGGCAAATACTCATCATCCATTTGACGGTCCACCTATCAAAAACGCTCAAGAGACTTAGTTTTCTTTCCAAATAGGCTCCATCCTTAGATTTCTTCTTTTATCGTCGTAATGTAATTTCTCTCATAAAATAAAACATTTAACGTTTGATGTTCCGATTATATTATTATTCAAACTTCTTAGAAAACATTGTCCTTGAAATACGATGCCTTGTGCAACCTTTGCATACCTTTTGTAAAGGTATTGTTTTGCATGAATCGGATCCCTCACCTTGTACTTGACGGATCCCTCTACTTAGGGAACCGTGGGATCCGGGCAAACAGAAATGTAGTTTCAAACTTTATACTTCAAACCATGTCCTTAGATCACTTCACACTAGCTAAACATAGTGCCTTAGAACCAATTAAGTCTTTCTCAAGCTTAGTAAAGTTTCATACTCACTCATAACTCACTTAGGATCACACTCAAGGCGCTTCTCGATTTATCATTTCACCAAAACTCATTACTCTTCCGCTATTATACTCACACATCATCTCTTACATATCAATACATCTAGTTTTATAAATCTCTCAATTTTAGCAAATTGATTTTAGTCATCCTTACCTCAAAATGGGTCAAATTCTAGCTTTTCCATTTCCTATAACTTTTAAGATATTTTCCAAAATTATCTTAAGTTACTATCTGGTCTTTAGGATCACTTAGCTCCACATGACACTTCAAAATTTTCTAGTGTCATCTTTGGTCATTCATTGGTACTCATAAAAGTTTCATTTTCTTTCATAAAAGGAAATCATTAGCTACATCACTCATTGCCCTTGATCATTTAAGTAATCTTTCATTTAAGACACTTAGGAAGACTGAAACACTCAAAAGGGTATAGGTATTAGACTTCACAAATATCATTTTTTCTCTTTTTTAGCTGCTGAGAGCCGAATCCCTAGGATTAGCCTAGACGGATCCCTCATTGGAGGGAACCGTGGGATCCGGGTGACAGATTCATCTCAACTCTAGCTAAAACAATCATTTCAAGCTCATCTTGCTAACTTGAACACTCCATCTCATCTTAATTAAGTTCCTAGATCAGTGCAACTCTGAAGTTGACTCTTGTGCATGTCAATCATCACATTCCAAAGGATCTTAGTGGCTTAATTCTTGAATGCACTTGCCAAATCTCTTTCTTTATAAACCACCTTGTTAAGACTTCTAAAGTCATCATCTACATCCTCATTCTCAGCATTTAGAAACTTTCACAAACCTCTTTTAATCATCTCATCATGATGAAAGCTCCTAGTGGTAACTCGTCCACCAAAGGACCATCCAAGAAACTTGCTCGTCTTGTTCACGAAATTTCTTCAACCGAATAATCTCCTATTAAATCCACAAATGGTAGGATCTCCCCTCCACCTATCAAACCAATCCCTAAAAGGATTGTTCCCACAAAACTACCAATGCCAAACACCACCATACCTCCTAAACCAAACAACCCCATTTCCACTAAACCATCACCCTTAGTGCCTAGAGCCATATCGTTCACCACCCCACTCTCATCACCACACTTTTACAATCTAGAGGACTTGCCTCCTAGGATGTCCCATCCTCTACCACCGCCAACATTCTCCTCTTTAGGAGGAATAGTGGAACAAAATCAAGGTGTTGAGTCAACACTAGCTCCGGCTTCTTTTTCTCTGTCACCCTCAAATAATCCCTTTTGGATTATGAGAAATCATCAAAGTCAACCACCCGACCACATGGAAGTTGACACCTCTCTACCGCCACCATCATTCTTAGTTGAGCCATCTTCGAATGTGCCTCTGCCAATCCCTCCTTCTTTTGAGGCTCCTCAACCGTCTTCACTTGATCCTTCACATCAAGCCATTTCCTTTCTTCCATCACCACTACCGAGCCATGACAAAAATTGTTATCATTGTCAACATGTTGAAAGTTTGATACATGAAGTACGTGAAAATCAATGTTTCATGTTTTATCACCTCTTCGAACATTTCGACGAGATCAAACCTAAACAAACTTGAGCTAGAGGATTCAAGTGGTGTCCTAGTATCAAGCGCGACTTAGATAGTCTAGTAATCAAAAGTCATGTATTGTTCATTTTCTTAGTTTTTAGAGTCATGCACATCATATCTCTAGTTTTATTAAATGAAATTACATGATAGTTTCCATATTGTTCTGAGTATATGATTGGTGTTCTAATGCATATCTCACTTTGATGTTAACATCATTTATTACATCACCTTTGCTGTATTTTGTTTACAGACAGACGGATCCCTAAGTTTTGCCTAGACGGATCCCTCCAAGGAGGGAACCGTGGGATCCGTGCAACAGAAGACTAGTTTTCTACTAACTTGAGTCTTATTTGCAGGAAATTATGCATTATATACTTGTTTTCTAACATTTGTTTTGTAGATTTTCAATATACACATGAAGACTTTGACACCCTAAGCTAGGGGGAGTTTTGTGTCAAAGCAATATATTGCAAAATCATTTGCAATATAATTTTCATTAGGGTTACATTTCATGATGTCTCTTTGCAAAGTTGCAATCATCAAGGGGGAGCATATTCGTCATATAGACTAAATCTCTTGCTAACACAGCTGCTAATGAACTAGTTTAGTATTTCTTCTTGCGTGACGCCCTCACAAAGGGATGGACTCGTCAAGTGGGAGTTAAGACGAGAACACTTCTCGTCACTTTCTCTCTACTTTTTCACATTATCTTTTTCCTTTACATGTTTTTCTTAAAACATTGTGTTGGTTTCTTTTCGACGCTCTTTTTGTTTCGACAAAAAGGGGGAGAAGAAAGCAAAAACTACAATTCAAACTTTTACGAATTTTAGTTTTTCCTTAAAATAAGTTTATGTTTTGTCATCAACAAAAAGGGGGAGATTGTTAATACAAATAAGCCTTAAAAACGTTTATTTATATTTTACGATCTTCTAATGTTTTGTCGATAACAAACGTAAAATCATTTTAACGAAACAAATAAAACACGTAAATAGTTTGAGTCAATAGTTTACCAACACACTTACGATTTCACATAAAACACTAAACAAGTAATAGTGATTTTATGATTTAGTAATACATATGTACAACAACTAGTGTTTACATATTGGGAAGATATATACATAATTAGTACGTATTATAATGGGTAATATAATAGGTAGAAGTGTAAGTATTTGACCCATTGACCAAATACATTGAATGTTGTTGGGTAAAACCCAAAGTCCATGACCCATACCCATTGAGCATAACCCATAACCCATTGCATGACATCATGCATAAGTCATATATGGATATTATCTATGACCCATGGTTTTAACCCATAACCCATGGACTAGATGCATTGCATCTTGTAGATACATTGTATCTACTTAGATACCCATGGTCCAAAGTCTAGGACCCATGACCCATAACCCATGACCCAAAACCCATGGGCAAATAGGAGTGTCCCACAGATCCTCAGGATTACACTGGACGGATCCCTCAAGTGAGGGATATGTGGGATCCGTGGAACAGTAGCACTTTTTTCTCTATAAATAGTGAGCCATTTCTTTATTGTAACTCACCCATTTCCCAATATATTTTCTCTTTGAGTTGTAAACTCTCTAACCACATATCCAAGTGATCTTTGTATGTAGTTTTGTTTTTTGTGATTCTCTAGGTTCCTCTTAAAGGCGAGATCACTACCTTTTGAAGTCGAGCAAGCTCAAGTCCATGAGTTGCCATACTTCGTCATCATCAAGACTACTGAGGTTCCCTTGTTGATAGTTCTCTTTTTTCTCATTAGAAGTGTAGTGTCGAAGACATAAGTGAAAGATGTCTAAAGGGTCAAGACCAAGAAATTAGTGAAAGGCGTCGAAGAGTCAAAGTAAAGGCATTAGTGAAAGGTGCCGAATGTCCATATTAAAATCATTAGTGAAGGGTGCTTAGAAGTCAAGTCTAAAGGCATTAGTGAAGGGTGCCTAGAAGTCGAGTTAGTGGCATTAGTGAAAGGTGTCTAAGGTTTACATTCGATATGGTGTGTTCGATGTAGAAGATAGATTTGTATTGGGTCAAAGGATATTGATATCCTTGTTGATGTTGTCATAAGGAGTGGATCTCCTTAGAGATAGGTGTTGTGTAGTGTTGGGTAGTAGTTCCTCCATTGTAATGGAACTCGATATCTAGCCTAGTACCGGATAAAGGGTAGGCGACGTTGTGATAGGTTTGGTTCTACCTCATGGAAGAACCCAGTATCTAGCCTTGTACTGGATAAAGAGTAGGCAACGTTGTGAAGGCTTCTCCGCCATAAGGAGTTGGTGTCGTGTAGTGTTTATGAACTCTCGAGTAGGTGACTCGGGGAGTGGAGTAGGGCAAGGAAGGTGTCCTTGTAGCCGAACCACTATAAATACTCGCGTTGTGGTTTTGTGCGTCTTACTCCTTATCTTTTCGTTACATATTTATGTATGCTTATCTATCAACATCCAACACACATGTTTAAATAGATTGACATAAGTCGATATAAATAGTTTAAAACTTAGTTTTAATCGGTAAAACTATTCAACCCCCCCTTCTAGTTTTCCACAAACAAGAAGGCATAGACTTTGATGAAACCTATGCTCCCATGGCTAGATTAGAGTCTATAAGAATACTACTTGCTTATGCTTGTGCTCATGATCTTAAGCTTTTTCAAATGGATATTAAAAGTGCCTTTCTAAAAGGTTTTATTAATGAAGAAGTCTATGTAGCTCAACCTCCGGGCTTTATCGATTTCGAAAAACCTAACCACGTGTACAAACTAAAGAAAGCTCTTTACGGTCTTAAACGAGTCCCAAAGGCTTGGTATGATAGACTCAAATCATTTTTAATCAAAAATGACTATACCATGGGGTTAGTTCATAATACACTTTTCACAAAGAAAAAGGAATCGCATATAATTATTGTTTAAATATACGTGGACGATATTATATTCGGATCAACTTGTCAAGACATGTGTGATGATTTCTCAAAAATCATGCATGATGAGTTTGAAATGATTATGAAGGGAGAATTAAGTTTCTTTATTGGTCTACAAATCAAACAACTAGAAGATGGTATCTTCTTTCATCAATCCAAATACATAAAAGAAATGCTAAAGAAATTTGGTTTAGAAGAGTCAAAACCTATAAGAATACCAATGTCATCCGACACTAAACTTACAAAAGATGAAGACGGTGAATCCGTTGATAACACCAAATACCGCAGCATGATTGGTAGTCTTCTCTATCTTACGGCTAGTCGATCGAATATAATGTTTAGTGTAGGTCTATGTGCTAGGTTTCAAGAAGACCCTAAAACTTCACACCTAGAAGCCGTCAAAAGAATATTTAGATACATTAAGGGTACGACTCAATTGGAATTATGGTATCCTAAGGGAAAGGGGGTAGAAACTATTGTATATGTGGATTCTGACCATGCAGGTGATTATGTTGACCGAAAGAGTACAGGTAGTGTATGTACTTTTATAGGATGTTGTCTAACATCTCGGTTCTCAAAGAAGCAAATGGCATTGGCCATACCAACAACCGAAGCCGAATATGTCTCCGCTGGTAAAGCATGCCAACAAGCATTATGGATGAAACAAGCGTTAGTTGACTACGACATTCATCTAAGTGACATAGCCATTGTATGCGACAACAAAGGTGCTATCGACTTAAGCAAAAATCCGTTGTTGCACTCTCGTATAAAGCATATAGAGATCCGTCATCACTTCTAAAGAGACAATATTCAAAAGGGGAACATTTCTATTGAGAAAGTATCGTCCGAAGATAACATAGCCAACGTCCTTACCAACCCGTTAAAGCGGGAACAATTCAACTTGCTTCGTCTTGGTCTTGGTCTTATGGAACAATCATCATGAAATTTCTTTCTACAAGGTACGTAGACGTTTGTCTTACCTTCTTTTCTGAGTCTAGGATCTCTATTTCACACACAACTCACAAAAAATATGGGGATTTTCAAACCTCAAGGTAAATTTTCTCTCTTTGCAAGAAACTTTTCGAAATGCTTTCTAAAAGGATACTTATCCCTGTATCATTTTTCTAAAATCATTCTCGCGTCAAGGACAAACTTTTTCTTTCATTTTTAATACAAAGTAAAAACCTTTTTCATTGCATCTCATGTCTTTTGAATGCTAAAGGGAATACATAGCTAATATATATTTTCGGGTACATTCATTTAAGCAAAAATGAATTAAGGAGCACCTCGGGTTATCTCACATAATTACACATATATGCTTTTTCACTTCTTTGTTTATTTTTCCTTTTTTCTTAGGAGTCGAGATAACCGCAACTCCAAATGGTTTGCATATAGGCATACACTAGGCACTATCGTTTCCAAAAGGAAAATTTTGAGCTGCCTCAGATCACCAGTACCACGGATCCCTAAAGGATCGAATCCGTGGGAACCGTGGAACAGAAGCAAAAAATTTCTTCTATTTTTCTCACCTTTGGCTATAAACCTTCATATTTTCAACATTTTAGCTTCTTCACTAATGAGTATGTTGCTTAATGCTTGTGTTCTCATGATCACATGCCTTAAATTCATATCTAACCATTAGATTTTAGTTCACATTTTGGATTTAACATATCTATAAATAAGGTTCCAAAATGCTTGCATATCCATCACTCTCAACCTCACAAACAATCATCATCATGTCATCCAAAATATCCTCAAACATTGATGAACCATCTAGTGAAAGCAATCATTTTCAAGAAATCCAAAACTTCATCCTACCACCTTCCATAGTGCCACTACCCAAATCTAGAAGAACCGCACGGATTAGCATCCGGCCTTGTTGTTTAGCTAAAACTTTATCAAAAAGCCCATCACCAACTACTAACTTTCCACCAAATGACTACATTGTAGCACCTCCATCATCTCCCACAAGCTCATCACCACACTCACCTAACTATTCTCTACCTCAAATCACCCTATCGGACCTCCTTAAGACTCCGAAAACAAACCCACTACCCGTGTCTAGTCCACCACCCACTCCATTTCAACCATCCAAAACTGCCCAAATAGCTTCTAACTTAAACCCAAAAGAACTAGTCTTTTTAACACCACCAACATCTCCAAACACACTTTACAAAGAGCTTGCAATCTCACCACATCTACATCCCATTATCTTACAAGAACATCTAGGTTCTTACCCTCCACCACTAACCAACATCATGGACTTTGATCCATATTTTCCAACATTTCCACCACATATTCCGCCTTCCACAAATCAAACTTACTCGAAAACCATCCACCAACACTACCCTCACCATTTACATTGCGAACATTGTCAAGCTACTAGGGAACTTGCAATGGAAATAAGGGACGAGATGTGTTTCATACTCAACCACATCCTTGATCACATCAACATCATCACTCACCAAAACTTTCATAATTAACCATATGCAAGCATGGAAGGAATAATATTACTAATTTATCTATTTTTTTTTCTTTTAAGTCATTTTCAAGAACAAACCTTGTTCTTAGTTTTACATTTTGTATGTGGCCTATATACCACTACACTTTGATATTTTATTACAAGGATTTGTTTACGTAACTTGGCTCTCCATCTTGTTTCTCGTCCCATACAAGATTATATTACATGTTACTACTAACATTTTCTTTGTAGGTATTATATTTTCTCACTTGACGCCCAATTCTAGGGGGAGCTACCGTCAAGGGGGAGCTACTGCTTCGTGGATCATACTTATTTTTATTCCACAATTTATTTCTTCATTAGGCTCGCTTTTTGTTTCGACAAAAAGGGGGAGAAGAAGTAAAACTTACATATGATTTCAAAACATACATCTAATCTTAAGTTTTACTCATCATAACATTATATTTTGTCATCAACAAAAAAGGGGAGATTGTTAATACAAATAAACCATAAAAACGTTTATTCATATTTAGCGATCTCGTTGTGTTTTGTTGATAACAAATATGAAGTTATCATAAGTAAAATTATAAGGATACATGTTATCTTTGTAAAGTATATATATTTGGTCATTTACATAAAATGTTGTACTAATTCATTTGTTGTAATATTTTAATAGGATAGGTAATATCCAAGACCCATGACCCATACCCATGGAGCTAATCCATAACCCACAACCCAAGACCCATGACCCAATGTCTAGATACATTGTATCTTGTTGGGTACCCAAGGCTCATACCCATGACCCATGACCCGGTTGGCAACCCAAAACCCGGACTGGTACAACCCAGTTTGCCGGATCCCTTGGATTGCACTGGACGGATCCCCCAAGTGAGGGATCCGCAGGAACCGGGCTACAGTAGATATTTTTGCCTATAAATAGTGAGCCATTTCTTTATTGTTACTCACCCCTCTTCTTACAAACTCTCTCATATATTATCTCTCTCTTCTAATCTCAGATCTCTTGATCTATCTAGTAGTTCTTCTTTCTTTTGTTGTGATTCTCATATAGGTCCTTCTCAAAGGCGAGATCACGAGATACTATAAGTCATCCAAGTAAGGGGTCCTTGATTGATTTGTTCCTCCACAAGATTTCTGTAGCAAGATCTTGTATTTCATATTTCACATAGTTATTGTGTAATAGTTGTGTTGGTTTGGTCCGCCGTGTTAAGGACTCGTTATTTAGCTTTGTACCGGATAAAGTGTAAGCGACATTGTGAGGCTTCTCCGCCGTGTTGAAGGAGCTTGTTGACATAGTGCTTGAACTCTTGAGTGGGGAACTCAGGGAGTGGAGTAGGGCAAGGAAGGTGTCCTTGTAGCCGAACCACTATAAATCACTTGTGTCACTACTCTCTATCCTTTACTTTACTTGATTTTATTATTTACTTTACTTATTGCTTTACTTTCTATCCATCCATACGAATTCACATAAGATCGAATCTAAAGTTTTTGAAACTAAACTTAAAATAGGAAAAACTATTCAACCCCCTCCCCCTTCTAGTTTTCCACAAAAAGATCTATGCTGATGTCAGAAGAAAACAAATGGAATTTCAAGTAGGAGACCGAGTAATGCTAAAAGTATCTCTTTGGAAAGGAATGGTTAGATTTGGTAAAAGAGGAAAACTCAAACCCCGATACGTAGGACCATTCAAAATTCTGCAAAGAGTTGGTCCAGTAGCGTATAAGCTCAAGCTTCCGGAAGAGCTCAGTTTAGTACACGATACTTTTCACGTTTCAAACCTTAAGAAGTGTCCATCCGATGAAACCCTTGTTGTTCCTCTAAAGCACATACAACTTAATGACAAACTTAGCTTTGTAGAAGAATCCGTTGAGATCATGGACAGGGAAGTCAAGAGGCTAAAGCAAAGTCGCATTCCCATCGTTAAAGTTCAGTGGAATCATAAGAAAAGAGGTGTTGAGTTCACTTGGGAACGCGAGGATGTAATGTGTGCCAAATATCCCCTCCTGTTCACGGAACCACCCACGACAACCTCTGCGAGTTAAACCACGGGACGCGGTTCTCTTAAGGGGTAGGTACTGTAAGCTCCTAGAAAATTTCATTTTTCATTAACAAATTAATCATGAATAAAGCACCGATTATAGCACCATGAAATTTTCTTGTCATCGTTTTGTGCATATCATTTGATATTTGCATTATAACACGCGAATTTAAGGCTCAGATCACACCGTTGTGACCCGATCAAAATCCCCTCGATCCCGGTATTACTCCCTCCGTCCCAAAATTATCGTCCCCTATTGACTTTTTTAGTCTTTCTACTTCAACTTTGACCATAATTATTTTTGTTTGTGTTATATAATACTTGATGAAAAATATATGAATGTATCGGGTTTTAAATGTATTTTTCATTGGTATAATTTTCATCAAGTATTATATAACACAAATAAATATATTAATGGTCAAAGTTGAACAAGAAAGACTGGTCAAAGTCAAACTGGACAATAAAAATGGGACGGAGGGAGTATTAATTATCAAATTTATATAAATAAATTATATAAAACAAATATAATAAAAATTTTATTTTTTTTAATTTTATACCGGGCCTTAAACCAAGCCCAACGCCACCTATGTTTTCCATGGGCCTCATTTGACATCCGATCCAAGCCCAACATATTTATAATTTTGGGCCTCGTCTACTTACCAGCCCAAGCACACCATTTAGTTCTTGTACACAATATTATTTGATGTTGTGTGATCGGTCGAGACTCAAGAGCAAAACATAAAGTAGTACACCTTCCTTGCTCATAAAAGCTTGCATGTGTATATGAAAAAGAGGAGACAAACCACCAATATTAGCCACCCTAATCCTATTTTTATAATACCCTAAGTCCCCTTGACCACCTTTGACTCCTTAAGCCAAAGGGTAATGTGTTCCTCATGCACATCTTGATTCGACAACACCAATACCACGCCCCAACTTCTAGCTGCCATTCGGGCATGCTAAGAGCAAACAAAAACCATTTTTACTTTCCTTGGAAACTTGGAAGATCATGCATAAAATAATAAGGGAGCCATGCTTGGTCTTCTCTTTATAAACAATCTCAAACCCTTAGTAAACTCTCACAAACAACTCTCACCAGTTCACTCAAAAACATATCCCTCACGCTCTCACGACACAAGCTCGTCCACTGTGGAAGCATCGGGCAAAAGAAAGGAAACGTTTAAGGGTTTTGTTGATCGATTTGGGTTATAAGGCGAACAAGGGTTCTTTCTAGTCTCACTCATTCTCGTTTCATCCCCACTCAATTTAGTGTAGTAAGTCTCCTCTCAACTCGTTCTATTTCGTTTTCTCCCATTTACATTCCGTATCGCACGTATAAATGTTGTCATGCACCATAACAATCGAATAAATATAAAACATATTGTTATAAAGGCACTAGCACATAAACGAAACAAGTTATATAACGCGTACCACTTTTGTTGAGCCTATGTCAAGCATATCAAATCTTTTATAGTCACACGATAATTACCTTGTTAAATGAAGTCTAAACAACAAACAAGATCACACTACAGCACAACAAATCAACTTGTGAGACCCTTTTAAACCCCCCTTGCCTCGTTTCTCTTCAAAACCAAACACTTTCAAACCGTGGCCCAAAAAGAGATACCCGACCCATTTCGTAAGATAATAAGCTATAAGCCATCAATAAGCTAGAAATAAGCTTTTTACAAAATTTAAACAATCCATTAAAGTCGAAATGTATTAATGGACCAAGTTTGCAAATTATGTAGTAATCGGGATGAAAATGTGAAGTTTGGAAAGTCAAAGGGTATTTTGTACGTAAACTTCATGCATGGGAAAAGTCTAGGGGGTATTGTGTAAGTTCTCGAAAGTTGGAGGTTGCTTTTATACGTATCATTGTATGCATGGAAAGTCTATGGTTTGTTTTGTAATTTTGGTAAACTAGTTTTAAAATGAGATAGAAGTTTTGTGTCGAAAATGAAAATTTGGAACCTAAGGGACCGAAATTGTAAAATGTAATTTTTGAAACATTTTGTAGAAACAGTTTTGTATAGGGACTGAAATTGCCAATTCTGGAAACTTTGAGTATAAAATATTTTTGGGTACAAAGTGTCATTTTTCAAAAGTTGAGGGACTAAACTTGTATATTTTGAAACTTGAGGGTAAAAAGTGTAAATTTGGGAAAAAGTTTAGAAAACTTGTAAACTTATCACGACTTCATAAAAACGAGTATTTTGACTACCTAAAGTCTATAACGAGCATTATTATGTCGATAATCAGCTAATCTTGTATATATATAATTATAAGTAAATAATTATATGAACCCGTTAATCGATATCGACGCACTTTGAAAGTAAACAAACTAAAATACTCTACAACATCGTTATTTTCACAAATCAACAACGGGGAACATTTCACTTATATATAAGTGTGGACTTTTGATAAATATCAAACTAAGTCGATATAGCGCGTATTTTAAAATAAGCACTATCCACACACACTATAACGCTGTATTGAATTGTATAATTCAATGCTCTATTGAATAGTACATTCAATGCTCTATCATTTTAGTCGCGAACCAAAGGTTTATCATATTCTGAGACTTGCCTTCTCATTCTTAGGTTCCGGATTGGAGCCTCCGTTATATCGTACTTGATCTCATTGTGCTTTTTCATTTCCGCTAAGGTGAGTTCATAGCCTCGCTTTTACTTTTATTTACAAACCCCGCGAGGGATATACATGCTCTAAACTAAAACACAAGGTTTTGAAAACTATTCGCTACTTGATTATTGGAATTGCCTAAGTATTTAGCCGAAAGACCATTGCATCATGAACCATTAGTCACTTGTGAGTGAACGCAAATATCTTGAATAGTACTATGGGGAGTAACGACCCCGTCTTGGTTATCGGAAATAACCGGGGCGCATCATATTTGAATTGCATTAGGTAATTGGCTATTACCTCTTTGGGGGCAAAATGTTACGTACACCAGTAATTCGGTGTATGGAGTTGAGTATTGGTTGCATGAGCTTAGCGAATAATAATCTGTGATTTTCTTTATGATAAGTTGTTAGTTTACAATTATCATGTTCATGTTCTTGAGTTCAAATTGATTAACTAAAACCTATGGATTTCACTCAACATTTTTGTTGACCTTTTTAAGCATGCTATCTCAGGTAATCATTGAAGATCATATTCACGGCACAGAGTGGGCAATGCAAGACCTTTATTTTGTGGTGTAAACATAACGTTATCATTTCTTAAAAACTCATGATTAGTCTTTTGTGTAACATCTAAAACAATTGGGAAGTATTTTGTATCAAACTATGAGTGTTTCTTGAATGATAACAACTTTTCTTGAAACTTCTTTTTTGAGTCGTTTTCTATGATTATTGACTATGATCCCCATCCAAGTAACACCCTGATTAGTCTTCCGCTGTCATGTTGATCTTTGAGGATGTTACATCAGTTCTGAGCCTGAGAGAAGCATTTTGATATTGTCCCAAACTGCTTTGGCCTCAATATTGTGATTGATCAGCTTGTAAATGTCCTTTGGTAGACCTTGAAGTACGATGTTAGAAGCTCTAATGTCAACATTGTATCTTTTCTTCTCATTATCATTGAGATCATCATAAGTCCTTGGTCTATCCAAACCCAAAGTGACAGTTCCATCTGCACCAGCTTCAATTTGGTCTCTGGTTGTTCCCATTTGGAATGGTCCTTCATCAATTAATTGAATAGTGTTAAGACCATTTTCTTTGCCCAGGCAGTACAACCTGATTCTTTGTGCCCAAGAGTCATAATCAGTTCTATACAGCATCGGAGGGCAGTTATCGGACCCAGCAGCTTGAACGTCATCTGCAACAGTAGACATGATTCCTAAGTACACGGGATTTTACTACTCTTTGATTTAAACGAGAAATAGAATCTTTCGCGGGATTTTACTAAATCAAGAGGAAACCGTAGAACTCAAATCACAAGTGTAAAATCTCAAGAGACAAAACGCAGTCAGTCAAAACACACTAGGTCAAAACGCAGTGTCAAAACACACTAGGTCAAAACGCAGTGAACCAAGTCGCAAGAGACAAAACGCAGGTTTGACAAAACGCATCCCTTGACAAAAGGCAGAGACAAAACGCAGCTTTTGACAAAACGCAGGAACAAAACGCAACTTTGACAAAACTCAGCTTTGACAAAACGCAGGAACAAAACGAAGCCCTTGACAAAACGCAGTACTAACCAAAACGCAGTAAACGTAACTCAAATAATATTAAATTAATCAAGTCGCAGTCAATAACCAACAAATTGCAGCCATAATCACTACAAGTCGCAGCGAGTACAAATCAAAACGCATGCAGTTAAGATCAAAACGCAACAACAATCTACCAAACCGCAGTCAAGAACTTTGATCTGTGACTCAAATCGCATCCAAGAGCATAACCAAAAACCTTAATTTTTAAATCAAAAACACCACAATCAAGATGAATCAATCCTTCCAAACCCAAAACTAAACTAATATGATGATCCTAAACACAAAAGTACAATCAAAATCTAAACTTTACCACTAAATAAGATCAAAAGAGTGAAAAAGTCTCTAAACTCATTCAAACCAAAACTTATGAATAGCCAATCAAGAATCCAAGAACACACAAAGTAGATGATCAAACCATGGCTCTTGATACCAATTGTAACATATTGGTTATCATAAACACACAAACACACAAATAATGATTCGACCTAAATGAGTTTAGAGAGAGAAAGATGGAGAGAAAGGGAACTTCTAGTGAGAGAAAGTAATGTGTTATTATGAAGCTCCAACCTTCTACCTTGGGAGGTAGAAGGTATTTATAGTACTTACAATAAACGCCACCTGCGGGTTGTGGTCATGTATACAGTGAGTAAAGACCCGTCCGTCCTCCACGGTCTTACTTAACTAACTACTTATGATAACTAAACGACTAAGACTACGAGCTTTTTAATGCTTACACATACTTGAGGTGACCGAGTCTTTAACTTACGGATTTACTAAATCCTAACATCATTAATTGAGGGGGAGTACTTCAAAACTCTTTGTTCAAAACTTTAATGTTCTTGTGAAGTGACTCCCGAATGGCTTTAAAACCTCAAAAAGCATATTTCAATCAAAGTTTTCAAAAACAACAAGTATATGCTATTTTTGAGGGGAGAAAATTTGTGATCAAAATATGTTGTTGAATGTATGGAATCTCATAAGAGCTCAACTCAGATATAACCCAAGAATTGACGAACTTAAATGTCAGTAATCAAAAAGACTTGTCCGGGACGGGTAATAATTTCAAGCTGGCCTAGCCAGTGATGTAAACGTGTCTCGCAAAGGACTTATCTGAGTAGAATGTACCGATTCGAGAAACTCTTGGTAGACATGAACTTTGACGGGTCTAACCTCTTTTTCAAGGAGTGTTAACAACTTCAAGTTAGTTATTAGAGCTAGTTGTCACCTAAAAAACTGAAAATGGATATCTTTAACTAAACAACATAACCATGTCTCGCCGAGAACTGTCTATCAGGAGCCGATCAATTCAAAAAGTGCAAACTCTACCCTTAATGTGCAGATTTAAGTTAAAACAATATAAGCACATATGGAAAGGGAGTATTTCTGAAATACAAATTTCTTAAGGTGTTAATAAAATATGTTTGATAATCATAAACATTGTGACAACTGGCAATTTAGGGAGTCTATTTTAGGTAACCGCATTACGCTAAATTAAACTGAGATTTGCCTTTAACACTATTTTATAAACCGTGACTTGATTTTATATCGTCGATTGGTTTTAACGGTTTATTTCATTATTAAATCAGTTATCGGATGCGTTTTAACTCTATTTTGTAGGCACTATTCGATTCGGCACTAGAAAAGCCTAAAACAAGAGTTATTGTAACTTTTAGACCGTAACTCGAAAATTGACAAATAAATAGTCAAAACTTGTGGAAAAATGTGAGTAACGATGTTGGGAAGTTAAATAAATGTAGTGGGACACTCGGGGGACAATTTATGAGCTCGGAAATGGGTAAACGGGGAAGTTACAAAAAATGGCAACCACGGCCCGTCAAAAACCTCTAGGAGGCCACCCCCTCCCCATCTTTTATTTATTTTGAGGTCCTCCCCTCCCATGTATATATACCCCATTACTACTTCACTTGACACATTCATTTCTCTCTCTAGAAAAACACATACAACACCTTTCTCTCTCTAACATCTCTCTAAAAACCCTAATTCACCACCACCACCACTTGGCCGCCACTTTTTCCGGCCACCACCGCCGGATTCCGGCGAGTGTCATCACACCTCCACCACCAAAAGCAAGATCTCTTTCTCCTCTTTCCAACCATATATCATACACTCAATTTGGACTTCATTAAAACCTCCAAATTCAAGAATTAAGATTCGTACTTTTAGGGTTTCTAAATATTTCAAAGGGCTTTTGCAATTGGTGATTAGAGAAGGTAAATAGAACATGTTTTGAGCTTGGTTAGGCAATAAAAAGCCACGAATTGGATTCTAGGGTTTCGACCCATGAACAATTTTTGGGGCTTTTGGGTGGAACATGAAATTAAAGCTAATTAGTGATGAAATAAACAAGTAATTAGTGTTTGGTACATGTATGGTGCGTTAATTTGATGGGTTTTGCATTTTAGGGTTTAGTTGCATGTTCTTGGTTAAGAATAGATGATGGGTTTTGTGTTTAGATAGTGTTTGAAGCTTGAATGATTGGATTTGAGTGTTGTAGTATTGATTTGGTTGTGTTTGGATGGAATTGGAATAGTGCACGAGCCACCTTGGGCTCGTACGTGGCTCATGAGGAGCGTACGAGACCCACTTGGGTCTTGGGTCCGAGTCGGGTCAATTTGGAAGCTTATTGATTCGTTTAGTTGAGTTTTGGATGAGACGCGTGGAGCCGGAAAGCTCTTAGAAGCTTGTTTGGTTCACGTGATCTTGACCGCGACCGTGTCATGACCATTAGGGTCATAACATTGGTTTCGAGTATAATTGGTTGATTGATTGGTTGGCGAGATTGTTTTGAGTTAGTTTGGGATTGAATTGCGACGTTATGACTTTTAAATATGGACTTGATATATATATATTGTGACTTTGAGCTACGTTGGCGTCACTTTGACTTTTTAGTCAATAGTTGACTCCGACAAAGCCGTAACATGGACTTTAGTATAATTTGGACAATTGATTGATTAAAAGCGGAGAAGTTATGACTCGTGCTTGTGGACTCGAAACGAATAACGTTATGAGATTTATAATGGGATTTGACGAAATATATATTATATATGAAAATGATAATAAGACTATGAAATGTAAATAATAATGGGCTTTTATACCAAAAATATCAATAACAAGATTTATCTTGTTATTTACTAGTTTTAAATAGAAACTAACGACTAAATTGGAAAGGTTTTGTAATAAATAAAGAATTAACGTTTCGAGTACACGTTTATCAATAAATGTCAATTGTGGACATTTAATGTTGGATAAGTAATTATTTATTTGCGCTATGTGTGCATGGGTTACGGATAACCTAACGTTAATATTGTTGATTCACGTAGGTAGCGGACTTATTAGGTTGACGAATCTAATAAGAGCCGCTAGGTACGTTGGGTAACCTTATTAATGGGTGAATTATCCTTATGACTCTTTAAGGATATGATTGATTTATGGGATAATAAGCGACACGAGTAAATAAATGAGTTTATAGAGTTGACGAATTCGATAATGTCTACTATTTATTCCGAAACTTATTGAACTATGGAGCTTATCGTTTAGAGGTCTCATTGTGTCGCATTGAGTTATATATTGGTTGTTTGAGAGCATTCATGGCATCATATTGAGTCGATACACCCACACATGAGGATACCAAACACTAGGATTAATGGTGAAACGAGACGTTTTTGGAAATAAATAAATGGAATATATTGGGATAGATAACGTTGATTTTGAGGAATATGTATATTAAGTTGGTCAACATTAATAGGTTGTGCCGAGTCGATAGTTGTTGTCTTTGTGATTTCTGTTATTTTCTGCTAGTGATATTTGTGCGTTGATTGTGCGTTGATTGCTTGAGGTGAGTTTCATAGCCCCACTTTTATATACGTTTTAACTACGTTTTGAACTATTTTTGGGGTGAGAATCATGCTACTGTTTTTGGACCGTTATAACTATTTGGATTTGCTTATATGCTGACTGAGTATATAGATGTGCGATAGTTGCTGCCTTAGTCTAGGTTCTACCGTGCCTAACTAAGAATAGACTTCTATCACGACCTAGCCCGGGGTTGGCAACTGTTCTAGAGGTTGCCACGACAGTGTTGGACTAGAGTCGCAGGGGCCCGAGTGAATGATTATGTGATTGGAGATCCGGGTAGGATCAGTGTGTGAAACGGTATTGGCCTATCTAGGTCAGGCATAGCAAATCAACTCTTACTGGTCCACTATGATTTTGTTGAACTTAAACCTATGAACTCACCAGCGTAAGCTGACCTTTTAGCATGATTTCTTAGGTATTTGAGAGATATTTGGATTACTTGACGTGTGGAAGCTTGGCGTGGAGGCGTGGTTCAAGGATCATTTTCTGACTCTGATAAATAATGGGGACCTATTTTGTTAAACTATGTTTTGGGCCTAAATTTATATCTTCGGATTAAATGTTTGAATATTTGATTTAGGATTGGTTTTAAATGGTTAAATGGTTATCTTTTATTTTACTTGTGTGTGATACCAATCCAAAAAGTAACGCCCCAAAAACTTGATTCAGTCTTCCGCTGTACCGAGATTTGGGGGTGTTACAGATTGGTATCAGAGCTCAAGGTTATAGAGAACTAGGTATTTTATAAACCCTAAACTATAACCGCTTTTAAGAAAAATTGATCCTCGACCGACGCACGCCCGCTTGCCAAGCCGAAGCTTCTTATTTGATTATGGTATGATATGCGATTTGAATTGTGAGATGATATGTTAGAGGATATTGTGAAATGATTATGAAAACGTTGTGATTTAGAGAGTTGAGTTATGATTTGGACATGTTTAGGGGTATTCCTAAACGTTTTGGAAATGAAATATGATTATTGGTTTTGGAAATGAGATATGATTATTGGTTTTGGAAATGAGACATGATTATTGGTTTTGGAAATGAGATATGATTATTGGTTTTGGAAATGAGATATGGTTATTGGTTTTGGGAAAATGAGATGTGATTATCGAAATATTACGGAAATTGATTTGAGTAAACGGTATATTACGATTTTGGAGTTTGAACTCGATTGCTTTGATATGTGATTATGCGATAGAACGGAACTTATGTGTGTTATTTAAAGTCATGTTTTGAGTAATGCGGTACCTACACTTTAAAGCTTACATTATGTGATATGTTTTTTGGTTAAGTTGTTGAGCTTTTAAAACTAGTTGTTTCGAACACTTATACCTACCCTATGCCGTTGTCATAGACTATGCCTTCACTAGCTTTTGATGTGTCTGAGGAAGTCCTTGCTGTTGCTAGTTCGCCAGCATTGACTCTCATGACGGTTGCGCAGGGTGATCCTTATGAGATCGCCCGTCACTCTAGTTCATCATCATATCGCCCTAGCTCGTCTAGGCAGCTCACTTAACATCAGGTTTTAGCGAGAGCATAGACTCCTAGGCTTGCTTATAGCACTGCCCGCATGTCCGTGCGACCACCATCATCACCTACGTTTAGCATCACCATGTCTTAGGAGGCCTAGATCTCCTAGTGTACCACCTCGGGACTTACCTCACAGAGACTCCGACTCATAGACTCTTCCCCTATAGATGAGGGCGAGGAGGAGCATGAAGTCGAGGAGGAGGATGAGATTGAGGATCAGTATGTAGATGAGGATGAGGATCCTCAGGAGGAGGATGGTGAGGATATCCCAGAAGGGGTACTCCTCCATTGCGAGTCCCGCATTCTCCTGGACCAGGTTCTCCTTTGCATGAGCCTGAGTCCCCTGGACAGCCTTTAGACATCGATTCACCACCCTACTCACCTTATATAGGTAGCCCGTTAGGATCGGAGGTACCATCAGAGATTGTTTCTGAACCCGAGGAGTATGGTGAGACGGGTCTGATGTGGGAGAGGATTACCTCTCAGGGTACTAGACTTAGTCAGTTAACGGAGCGTTTGGTTGGAGTGTCTAGAGCTAGTATTGAGGATCTTAGAGCTGATATGGGTACTGTAGTCAGGAGGAATAGGGTTTTGCATGATGGTATGTCGGAGCTCCAGGAGCAAGTTGGGGACCTGCTTAGAGGGTTCGTGACAGCACGTGATGCTGATAGAGCGATTTGGCGTAGGATTAGTGAGTTAGAGAGAGAGGTCGCATAGCTTAAGAGCGATCGCGACGCTCGACGTATTGAGTTAGCCACTTTGTGGAGAGAGGTTGACGATGTTAGGAGATCAGTGAGTGTTATTTGTAGACGTGGCTAGATAGTATTAGATTTATGGTTTTGTGCCATCTTGAAACTAAGTAGTACTTGGTTCGAGATGTAGGATTATCCTAGTTGTTTATAGTTATCGTTGTTAGGATCGTTTTTGATTTCTTCGAACCCTTCCTTGTATTTCCACTTGTGAAACCTATGAGTTATGGTTATTAGAACATGCATCCTTAGTTATGATGCGGTATCTGACTGTTTCGCTTCGGTATAGCGTTATCCTTGTTAACCTTGAGTATGTATTCAGGCGTTATGTAGTGACCTTTGGAACCCAACTCTATTTAGAGCGTGAATTGTGAACTTATGAAACTGTTCTTCTTGCCCCCAGAATGGTGGCAACAAGATGAAACTTAATTAGGAACAACCGAGCAGCTCTGCTGCTGTTGCCCCGTCGTCGCGGTCGTCCGTCCGACCCGACCGCACCACATGTTGAGAACCCGAACATTGATAACCCAGCTGTAGGGAACCCGAATGTGGATGACCATGCTGAGAATGGTCCTGTTCCACAAAACCCGCCACCTGTGAACCCAACCCACATTGACCAGCTAGTGTCGCAGCGTGTCGCTGAAGCCGCTAGCTGAGGCTAATCTTTCTAACACTTCTAGTAGAACCCGATCTTTGAATCGAACTCGAGGTTGTACCTATAAGGAGTTTCGATTCTGTGGTCCCATTGAGTTTGGAGGAACTAAGGGAGTAGTTTACCTAACTAGGTGGTTGGAGAAAACTGAATCTGTGTTTGCTGTGAGTAACTGTGATGAGGATTGTAAGGTTAAGTATGCAACATTTCCCTTGAAGGACGAGGCGTTAACCTGGTGGAATAACTACCACAGAGCCGTAGGAATTGATGTAGCCTATAGTATGTCTTGGACTCAATTTAAGGCTCTCCTGATTAAGACTTACTGCACTAGGAATGAAGTTAAGAAGTTAGAAAGTGAGTTCTGGAACCATAAGGTTAAGGGTACTGACATGGTGACTTACACTCGTCGTTTCCAAGAGCTATCCTTGCTTTGCCCTGAGATGGTTCGTACCGAAGAACTTAAGATTGAAAGGTATACTGATGGATTGCCTTTAGCTACTCGAAATGATGTCATCGTTGCAAAGCCAGTCAATTTGCATGAGGCAATTGTTGTGGCTCAGAGTCTGATGGACTCTTGTGTGTTAGAATTAGGAGATAAGGGTAAGAGTGATAGGAACGATAAGAGGAAGAGGAATGAAGTTGTAAAAGGGAATGGCAACAAACGGCAAGAAACAGCCAGAGTGTTCGCCATAGGAAATAGAGATAAGAAAGGTTACAAAGGTAGTAAACCTGTGTGTGGTCGTTGTAACCGACACCACCATGGACCGTGTCCGATTGTGTGTAGGAAGTGCTCTAAGGTAGGACACATAGCCAAAGACTGTAGGTCTCGTCCACTTGCTGCAGCTCAAACGCACAAGGAGCGGATGGAAGGCCACTGTCACCAGTTTTGGACGTGGAAAGAAGAGACACTTTAAGAATGAGTGCCGAGATCCGTGGATGAGAGGAAATCCCGGTAATGTAGGAGGATTTTTTAACCGAGGTGTAGGAGGTAATGGCTTAAACCCTGTGAAGCGTGAGGTTGTGGAAAACCAGGGAAACAATGGTGTTAGGAATCAGCAGAGAGACATAGGAATAGCGCGTGTTTACGCTATTGGGAAGGAAGCTGGTGAGGACCCTAACGTAGTTACGGGTACGTTCCTTCTCAATAATCGCTATGCTTCCATACTGTTTGATACTGGTGCGGATATGAGTTTCGTATCCACCAACTTTATGCCATTACTAGGAATCTCCCAAACACCTCTAGGGTTTAGTTACGATGTGGAATTAGCGAATGGGAATAGAGAGAAGATAGACACCGTAGTTCGAGGTTGTACCTTAAGTTTCCTAGACCGCCCGTTTAGTATAGATCTGTTGCCAGTTACCTTAGGAAGTTTTGACGTCATCATCGGAATGGATTGGTTGTCGAAGAACGGTGCACACATCATTTGTGATGAGAAGATTGTGCGTTTACCGTATGGAGGAAAAGTTCTGAGCATACAAGGAGATCGGAGCGACCGTGGAAGTCCTTCCCGGTTGGGCATCATCTCTTGTATTAAGGCTCAGAAGTACATCGATAGAGGAGGTTGTCTTTTCTTAGCTCGAATTTCTGAAAAGAAAAGCGAGGAGAAGAATGAAAGAAACCTTAATGATGTACCCGTCGTTAGAGAATTTCCGGATGTGTTTCCCGATGATCTGCCAGGGATTCCACCTGTTCGACAAGTGGAATTCCAAATAGAGTTGATACCCGGTGCGGCACCCGTAGCCCGGGCACCTTATCGACTTGCTCCAAGAGAATTGGAGAAATTGTCTAAACAGTTGGCTGAATTGTCAGAGAAGGGATTCATTCGACCAAGTTCATCGCCGTGGGGAGCACCAGTGTTGTTTGTGAAGAAGAAGGATGGATCGTTTAGGATGTGTATTGATTATAGGGAATTGAATAAGTTGACAGTGAAGAACCGATATCCGTTACCTAGAATAGATGATCTATTCGACCAACTCCAAGGAGCTAGTGTGTTTCCTAAGATCGATTTACGATCTGGTTATCACCAGCTTAGAGTTCGAGAAGAGGATATCCCTAAGAATGCGTTTAGGACTCGTTATGGACACTATGAATTCCAAGTGATGTCGTTTGGCTTAACCAACGCACCAGCGGTTTTCATGGATCTCATGAACCGAGTGTGTAAGCCATACCTAGATAAGTTTGTGATAGTATTCATAGACGACATCTTGATATACTCTAAGAGTAGTGAGGAGCACGAAGAGCATTTGAGGCTCATTTTGGAATTGTTGAGAGAGGAAAAGCTGTATGCCAAATTCTCTAAGTGTGAATTTTGGATTCCGTCTGTACAATTCTTAGGTCATGTGATAGATAGTCGAGGTGTTCATGTTGACCCAACTAAGATTAAGGCCATTAAGGAATGGGCAGCTCCTAAGAACCCATCGGAAATCCGACAGTTTCTAGGTTTAGCAGGCTATTATAGGAGATTCATTGAGGATTTTCCAAGATAGCTAAACCGCTGACCAAACTAACCCAAAAGGATGTTAAGTATGAATGGGGAGAAAAGGAAGAAGAAGCATTCCAACTTCTCGAAGGGAAGTTGTGTAGTGCCCATCCTAGCTTTGCCTTAAGGAAGCGAAGACTTTGTCGTGTCTTTGCGACGCCGCATAAAGGCTTAAGTGTTGTTTTGATGCAGCATGAGAAGGTGATTGCTTATGCATCCCGACAACTTAAGAAGCATGAGAAAAATTACACCACCCATGACCTTGAGTTAGGTCTTTGTAGTGTTTGCTCTTAGGATCTGGAGACATTACTTGTATGGAACCAAGTGTGTAGTATTTACCAACCATAAGAGTTTGAAGCATGTCTTAGATCAGAAGGAACTGAACATGAGACAACGTCGTTGGTTAGAAATTCTTAGTGATTATGACTGTGAGATTCGTTATCATCCTGGTAAGGCTAACGTTGTGGCTGATGCCCTTAGTCGTAAGGAGGACATTCCACCCCTACTCGTTAGATCTTTAGGAATGACCATTGTTTCGCCCTTACCATCCCAGATTTTAGCCGCCTAAGTAGAGGCATTGACGGAAGAGAACCGTCCTTATGAGAATCTTCATGGAATGGTAGAAAGTGAAAACGGCTTCTTGAAGCGTTCCGATGGGACATTATGCTTCAGAGACAGAAGCTGGATACCATTTCATGGTGGAATCTGTGAGTTGATTATGCACGAGTCGCATAAATCAAAATACTCTATTCATCCCGGAGCCGATAAGATGTATCAGGATCTTAAGAAACTTTATTGGTGGCCCAATATGAAAGCCGAAATAGCTCAGTATGTTAGTAGATGCCTGACTTGTTCTAAGGTTAAGGCCGAACATCAGAAACCATCAGGACTTTTAGTTCAACCCGAACTCCCGAAATGGAAATGGGAGCGAATAACCATGGATTTTATCACCAAATTACCGAGAACAGTTAGCGGCAATGACGCTATCTGGGTAATAGTTGATCGTTTAACTAAGTTTGCTCACTTATTAGCTATTAGTGAAACTGATAGCCTTGATAAGCTTGCTCGATTGTATCTTAAGGAGATAGTGTCGCGTCATGGAGTACCGATATCTATCATTTTCGATAGGGATAGTCGTTTTACATCCCACTTTTGGAAGTCTTTACAGATAGCATTAGGAACGAATTTGGATATGAGTACTACTTACCATCCACAGACCGATGGTCAAAGCGAGAGAACTATTCAGACTTTAGAGGATATGCTTAGAGCATGTGTTATTGATTTCGGCAAAGGCTGGGAGAGACACCTCCCTTTGGCCGAATTCTCTTACAACAATAGTTATCACTCTAGTATTAAGGCCGCCCCATTTGAGGCACTGTATGGCCAAAAATGTCTTTCTCCTGTTTGTTGGGCTGAAGTTGGCGAGAGTCAACTTACAAGTCCCGAACTTGTCCTAGAAACCACTGAGAAGATAGTACAGATTAGAAACCGGTTACAAACCGCTCGTGATAGACAAAAGAGTTATGCTGATAAGAGGCGGAAACCTTAGAATTTCAGGTTGGAGATCGTGTTATGTTGAAAGTTTCTCCTTGGAAAGGAGTGATTCGTTTTGGAAAGCGTGGAAAACTCAATCCCCGATATATTGGTCCCTTTCCAATCCGGAAAGAATCGGACCGGTAGCATACCACTTGGAGCTACCATCGAAACTGAGTAGTGTACACAATGTGTTTCATGTTAGTAACCTTAAGAAATGTCTTTCGGAGGAAAACATAGTTGTGCCCTTAAGAGATATTCGTATTGATGAGAAATTGAATTTTGTTGAGGAACCGATTGAGATTATGGATCGTGAGATTAAGAGGCTGAAGAATAGCCATATTCCAATTGTTAAGGTTCGTTGGAACTCCCGGCATGGACCGGAGTTCACTTGGGAACGTGAGGACGTTTTCCGTAGGAAGTATCCTAAACTGTTTAAGACACCAAGCAACTCGGAGTGAAACCCGGGACGGGTTTCTTCTGAGGCTGGGAGGCTGTGACAACTGGCAATTTAGGGAGTCTATTTTAGGTAACTGCATTACGCTAAATTAAACTGAGATTTGCCTTTAACACTATTTTATAAACCGTGACTTGATTTTATATCGTCGATTGGTTTTTACGGTTTATTTCATTATTAAATGAGTTATCGGATGCGTTTTAACTCTATTTGGTAGGCATTATTCGATTTGGCACTAGAAAAGCCTAAAACAAGAGTTATTGTAACTTTTAGACCGTAACTCAAAAATTGACAAATAAATAGTCAAAACTTATGGAAAAACGTGAGTAACGATGTTGGGAAGTTAAATAAATGTAGTGGGACACTCGGGGGACAATTTATGAGCTCGGGAATGGGTAAACGGGGAAGTTACGAAAAATGGCGACCACGGCCCCTCAAAAACCTCTAGGCCGGCCACCCCCTCCCCATCTTTTATTTATTTTGAGGTCCTCCCCACCCATGTATATATACTCCATTACTACCTCACTTGACACATTCATTTCTCTCTCTAGAAAAACATATACAACACCTTTCTCTCTCTAACATCTCTCTAAAAACCCTAATTCACCACCACCACCACTTGGCCGCCACTTTTTCTGGCCACCACCACCGGATTCCCGGCGAGTGTCATCACACCTCCACCACCAAAATCAAGATCTCTTTCTCCTCTTTCAAACCATATATCATACACTCAATTTGGACTTCATTAACACCTCCAAATTCAAGAATTAAGATTCGTACTTTTAGGGTTTCTAAATATTTCAAAGGGCTTTTGCAATTGGTGATTAGAGAAGGTAAATAGAACATGTTTTGAGCTTGGTTAGGCAATAAAAAGCCACGAATTGGATTCTAGGGTTTCGACCCATGAACAATTTTTGGGGCTTTTGGGTGGAACATGAAATTAAAGCTAATTAGTGATGAAATAAACAAGTAATTAGTGTTTGGTACATGTGTGGTGCGTTAATTTGATGGGTTTTGCGTTTTAGGGTTTAGTTGCATGTTCTTGGTTAAGAATAGATGATGGGTTTTGTGTTTAGATAGTGTTTGAAGCTTGAATGATTGGATTTGAGTGTTGTAGTATTGATTTGGTTGTGTTTGGATGGAATTGGAATAGTGGACGAGCCACCTAGGGTTCGTACGTGGCTCATGAGGAGCGTACGAGACCCACTTGGGTCTTGGGTCCGAGTCGGGTCAATTTGGTAGCTTATTGATTGGTTTAGTTGAGGTTTGGATGAGACGCGTGGAGCCGAAAAGCTCTTAGAAGCTTATTTGGTTCACGTGGTCTTAACCGCGACCGTGACATGACCATAAGGGTCATAACATTGGTTTCGAGTATAATTGGTTGATTGATTGGTTGGCGAGATTGTTTTGAGTTAGTTTGGGATTGAATTGCCACGTTATGACTTTTAATTATGGACTTGATATATATATATTGTGACTTTGAGCTACGTTGGCGTCACTTTGACTTTTTAGTCAATAGTTGACTCCGAAAAAGTCGTAACATGGACTTTAGTATAATTTGGACAATTGATTGATTAAAAGCCGAGAAGTTATGACTCGTGCTTGTGGACTCGAAACGAATAACGTTATGAGATTTATAATGGGATTTGACGAAATATATATTATATATGAAAATGATAATAAGACTATGAAATGTAAATAATAATGGGCTTTTGTACCAAAAATATCAATAACAAGATTTATCTTGTTATTTACTAGTTTTAAATGGAAACTAACGACTAAATTGGAAAGGTTTTGTAATAAATAAAGAATTAACGTTTCGAGTACACGTTTATCAATAAATGTCAATTGTGGACATTTAATGTTGGATAAGTAATTATTTATTTGCTCTATGTGTGCATGGGTTACGAATAACCTAACATTAATATTGTTGATCCACATGGGTAGCGGACTTATTAGGTTGACGAATCTAATAAGAGCCGCTAGATACGTTGGGTAATCTTATTAATGGGTGAATTATCCTTATGACTCTTTAAGGATACGATTGATTTATGGGATAATAAGCGACACGAGTAAATAAATGAGTTTATCGAGTTGACGAATTCGATAATGTCTACTATTTATTCCGAAACTTATTGAACTATGGAGCTTATCATTTAGAGGTCTCATTGTGTCGCATTGAGTTATATATTGGTTGTTTGAGAGCATTCATGGCATCATATTGAGTCGATATACCCACACATGAGGATACCAAACACTAGGATTAATGGTGAAACGAGACGTTTTTGGAAATAAATAAATTTAATATATTGAGATAGATAACGTTGATTTTGAGGAATATGTATATTAAGTTGGTCTACATTAATAGGTTGTGCCGAGTTGATAGTTGTTGTCTTTGTGATTTCTGTTATTTTCTGCTAGTGATATTTGTGCGTTGATTGTGCGTTGATTGCTTGAGGTGAGTTTCATAGCCCCACTTTTATATACGTTTTAACTACGTTTTGAACTATTTTGGGGTGAGAATCATGCTACTGTTTTTGGACCGTTAAAACTATTTGGATTTGCTTATATCTTGATGAGTAGATAGATGTGCGATAGTTGTTGCCTTAGTCTAGGTTCTACCGTGCCTAACTAAGAATAGACTTCTATCATGACCTAGCCCGGGGTTGGCAACTGTTCTAGAGGTTGCCACGGCAGCTTTGGACTAGAGTCGCAGGGGCCCGAGTGAATGATTATGTGATTGGAGATCCGGGTAGGATCAGTGTGTGAAACGGTATTGGCCTATCTAGGTCAGGCATAGCAAATCAACTCTTACAGGT
Organism: Chrysanthemum makinoi; assembly: GCA_910596185.1. Lineage (NCBI taxonomy): Eukaryota > Viridiplantae > Streptophyta > Magnoliopsida > Asterales > Asteraceae > Chrysanthemum > Chrysanthemum makinoi. The sequence continues at coordinate 92,015,007 of OU343218.1, read as the reverse complement.
CCACTATGATTTTGTTGAACTTAAACCTATGAACTCACCGCGTAAAGCGACCTTTTAGCATGATTTCTCAGGTATTTGAGAGATATTTGGATTACTTGACGTGTGGAAGCTTGGCATGGAGGCGTGGTTCAAGGATCATTTTCTGACTCTAATAAATAATGGGGACCTATTTTGTTAAACTATGTTTTGGGCCTAAATTTATATCTTCGGATTAAATGTTTGAATATTTGATTTGGGATTGGTTTTAAATGGTTAAATGGTTATCTTTTATTTTACTTGTGTGCGATACCAATCCAAAAAGTAACGCCCCGAAAACTTGATTAAGTCTTCTGCTGTACCGAGATTTGGGGGTGTTACAAACACTTTGATAGACTTTTATGAAAAAAGTTTTTATGGCGACATAGGAATAGCCATGGAGTTATAAGATGACTAAGGATAGGAAATACGTCCTATGATCCGCCAGAGCCGGAGGGATCTACCCAATGACAACATCAATAGTTAGAATTAGAAAGTCCTTAGGTATGATTGAAAAAAGGAGTAATGTGAGAAAGGAGAAAGAAGGGGTTGAAGAATTAAAAAGAAAAGTTATGAGAAAATGGTGAAAAGAAATAGCCGTCCATAATTCAACTTAGGGCATAAACCGGGTTCAATTCATATGCTACTGATTGTCACTAAGATCACACCGGCATTGAAGACAGAAATGTCATGGACCCAGTGACGCACTGCACTTAACCTTCTAGCCACTCAAGTCCTTTAAAAAGGATTTGTTTCATTATCACGGGGAACCTTGCATAAGCTATCGACCTCTCACTCCGAGATGTGTTGATATTGAAACAGGAGACACCACTCCAGTCTCCAACTACTAAAAAAATGCACAAATCGAGTATAGAACCATGAGATTAATCAAAAGATCTCTTAGGAACACTTAATATTTCTACACTTGTTGGTCAATATTAAGAACACAAGTTGTAAATTTCAGAGTCCTACGCAGATCCTAGCAATCTGCCAGAACATTTATGAGAGGATTTACACATGTGATCCTCAGTGATTGAATGGAAACTCCCGCCACGGTCAACATCAAACAACCGTGACAGCAGGTCACTTCGGTAATCCCTTATGGGTTACGCTTAGTGTTCGCAGTGGTTCCAAACGGTCTACAGTCGTGGAGTGATACCTTGGTGCACTCCAGCGACTCACAAATGACATTATGTAGATATTGAGTACGGGGACATGCCAGTGACCATCCGGTCGGAGATTAGTCAAAGAACGCGTTAGAGATCTAGGATGTACTTGTACAAAATATCCAAACACTCACATCAGGAACTTTACTGCTAACTGTTTTCATGCAGGTATTCATGATGGCCCGGAGTTTCAGCAAAGACCACTGCCACCACCATTATCATCAACATCTACCTCCACATGCTCATACCAACAAAGATCTACACAAAAGCAAAGTTTTGAAAGATTCTATGTCAAAGTTCAAGAATCTACAAAGTTAAAAGACAAAGATCAATGTTAAAGATTCAAAGTTATTAAGATGTATAAGCATGTAGGAAATGAAGATAAAGTCATCAAAAACAAAGAAGTTGATGAAATTAAGGAAAAACCAACATAACATCGCAAGAACAAGAACAAAGAACAAATAAAGTTAAGAATAAAGACGTCATCAACTAAGAAATTCAAAGAACAAAAGACGTCAGACAACCTACAAAATGACGACCATGATGACCAACCCTTAGGGGGAGATTGTTGGGATTACGTGTAATCAATATAAAGTGTCGGTCATTAGTTTATGTAATAGGTTGTCTTAATTAGGCTTATAAGTTAGTAATTAGCCCACTAGCCCTTGTAGTAAGCCCATGGGCTTTGGGAATTATCTAGAAAGACTATATGAGGCGTTGCTCTACTCTTGTAAGTATAAATATTCATGCTAAGACACATTTTTGCTTTGGTTGGTTCATCACAATATTACATTTCCTTATTATGTTTCACATGAATCCTCCCATCTCTTTCTCTCTCTATACTTTCTTTCCCTAGATATATTGTGTTAGTTTACATATTTGAGACCTACAAGTGATACCCACAAATCACAGAGACCTTACTTTTAAACATAAAAGGGTGTTTATGAAGTTTAACTTTTTTCACAAAATGACAAAAGATAAGTTGCCTCGGTACAATGGGCCCTAGTCGCTCAAAAAATTGGATAGACTAGTACCTTACACACATGTACTTGACAAGTACTTATGTCTTAAAAAAGTAGGGACACATGTCACTATTTTAATGGAGTCGCCCAAACCCACCCGAGGCGAAAGTCGCCTTGGGACACACGGTGCAAGTAAAGTTATACTTTTTGGGCAAATGAGGAATTAGCCTTTATTATTATTTTTATTTCTTTATTTATTTTTTATATCATAAAAACATAAGTTACATAATTATGGAGAAGAGTAAATTGCAAGAATCGTCCATGTAGTTTGCCCAGAATGCAGATTTTGTCCCCGAGTTTTCATAAGTGCAGGCGCCCTCCCTGTGGGGAAACTTTGGTTCCATTTTAGTCCTTCTGACGAAGTTAGTCTCGGTAGGCTTCATTTTTGGTCCTTTGTTACACACGAGGGCATAATTGTCTTTCCATGTTTTGTCCCAATTATTTAATATACTTAACCGATCCTGATTCCCACTTTTAGATCAAAATAACACCCCAATTATTTAATACACTTAACCGATCCCGATTCCCACTTTTAGATTAAAATAACACTTCCACTTATCTAATTAAACCCTAATCCTCTGTCATTTTCATCCCCAATTTCATTTTTTTGTTGCAATCACAATCTTTAAAAATTTGACACATTAACATGAGCACACCAATTCACCAGTGGTATATTGGACGAGATGGAGAAAAGTTTGATACAAATGCAGTTTATGGTAAAAGACTTAAAATATTAATTGTGTTTTTTAGAATCTTTTTTACTGAAATATTGTGTAAATTTAACTAAAGTTCTCTTCTTTTGATTATGATACAGCTGAATATCCCAACTTATTTACAATGAGGTTCCCTCACATTGTGCCCAAATAGGAAGTATGTTGATGGTGAGGTAACTTTTGTCGACATGTTACACATTGATCAATTCAAGATTGACGTTATACATTCAGTATGAAACTGCATAGGTTATGATGCTAATGAAATAACGTATTTTCACTACAAGATACCATTGAAAGGTTTAGATTATGCACTGAAGCCTTTAAGTAGTGATAATGATATCTGCAACATGTTAAAGTATGTTCATAAGCATAAGATCGTATGTTTATGTTCAGCATGGCCATACCACAGTAGATGCTTGTAGTAATCCAAGTTTGAAGAATGCAGCTGAACTCAAGGAGTTGGATCCAAATGTAGATATAATTGATATAGATTCACAAGAAGTGGAAGCTTACTTTAATGGTCTTCCAAAGTGTAGAAAGAATTTGGCTATTGAGTTGTATACAGATGATCATGTTGGGCATGGTAGTGGTTTAGGAGATGATATGGAATACAATAATGAGGATGATGGGAATAAAGATGATGAGTTTGAGAATGTTAGTGATGACAGTAACAAAGAAGATGATCAAGACACTGAGAATGAGGATATACATGATAAGACTGAGGATATAGTTGATGAGGAACACAGTACATAAAGTAGACATGTACATGAAAGGATTTAACTTTGAAGTTGATGCAGATGTTGAGGCTGACCTGCCTGGCCATATTGACCTAATTCAACCTCCGATGACTGTGACTGAAGAGGCTTTGGAAGACTTAGATTTTGACTCATTTAAGAGTGATGTAGGTGATGATGAACATGCTACAAGAAGAAAAAGGTATTAGGAAATTAAGAAAGGTTGCTGGTGCATCTGGTATCAAGAACAATTTCTTTGTAGGAAAGGAATTTCCAAATGGAGATGTAGCAAAGGAGAGGATTATAGCATATTCTGTTGAGTGTATAAGAAACCTTGATTTTACAAAAAATGACAAGGAAAAGATTAGGGTTAAGTGCATTGGTGTTGTTCCCACATTGAATAACAAAGACAATTTTTTAGATAGAGGTAAGGGTAAAGAACATACTACTGTCAAGGGTAATGAAAACGTGAATGGTAAGGGCAAGGAGTTAAATACACTAACAGAAGAAGAAAAAAATGAGTGTCCCTGACTACTTTATATAGCAAAAGGAGATAAAGAAAAGTGGGTGGTGAAAACATTTAAGGAGGAACATAAATGCTTACAGTTAAGAAAAATAAAAGCAGACACTTCTACTTTTCTTTCTAAACACTATCAAGATCTGATCAATATGAATCCAAAAATTCCCGTTAAAGCTGTTCAAGAACATATGCAAAAAAAATTCCATGTGGGTGTATCCAAGACTAAAGCCTTTAGGGCTAAAGCAAAAGCACAAGTCTATTTGAAAGGTGATGCTACTGTGCAATATGGTTTATTGAGAGACTATGTGATTGAGCTACAAAGATGCAAACCAGATACTACAGTTAAGGTTGATGTATATGGGGAAGAAAACACAGATTCACCAACTAGAATGTTCAGAAGGATCTATGTTTGTTTGGGTGCTTTGAAGAAGGGGTTTAAAGCTGGTGGAAGGTGCACTCATGAGAGAACAATATTCAGGGAAATTGCTTACAACAGTAGGCGTGGATGAAAATAATGGCACATACCCAGCAGCTTATGACATAGTGGAATTAGAGTCACAACACTCTTAGAAATGGTTTTTAAATTGCCTTTGTGATGATTTAGACTTATACAGCACTCAAAGATCTGATCAATATGAATCCAAAAATTCCCGTTAAAGCTGTTCAAGAACATATGCAAAAAAATTCCATGTGGATGTATCCAAGACTAAAGCCTTTAGGGCTAAAGCAAAAGCACAAGTCTATTTGAAAGGTGATGCTACTGTGCAATATGGTTTATTGAGAGACTATGTGATTGAGCTACAAAGATGCAAACCAGATACTACAGTTAAGGTTGATGTATATGGGGAAGAAAACACAGATTCACCAACTAGAATGTTCAGAAGGATCTATGTTTGTTTGGGTGCTTTGAAGAAGGGGTTTAAAGCTGGTGGAAGGTGCATTCATGAGAGGACAATATTCAGGGAAATTGCTTACAACAGTAGGTGTGGATGAAAATAATGGCACATACCCAGCAGCTTATGACATAGTGGAATTAGAGTCACAACACTCTTAGAAATGGTTTTTAAATTGCCTTTGTAATGATTTATACTTATACAGCAACTCAAACTTCACATTTATCACAGACAGACAAAAAGTAACATTCCTATTTCAATTCAGTTTCATATAAGTGATTTTTGCTTGTTGTACTATTTCTAATAAGTGTTGTTTAGTTTTCTGTATTAGGGTCTCTTACCAGCAATTACAAAGTCAGTTGAGCATAGGTTTTGTGTAAGGCACATAAATGAAAACATGAATCTGAAATGGAGGGGAGGAGAGTACAAGGATATGTTTTGGAAGTGTGCAACTGCCTTAACTGTTGTTGATATTGACAGAGCTATGGAAGAGTTGAAAGGCTACAATAAGAAGGCTTATGAATGGTTGAAGAAAATTCCACCAAAACATTGGAGCAGCTCACACTTTTCTGGTATGTACAAGTATTTGCACTTATCAATATAATTACTTAGTTTAAAATGTATTTGCAAATGCATAATCTAACACTTAACATATTTAAACATATAGGGAGGGCTCATTGTGATCTTTTGATAAACAATATTTGTGAGGTCTTCAATAGACAACTCTTAGATGCTAGGGATAGTCCAATCATTTCTGCACTATGTAAGAGAGTATCTTATGAAAATGATAGTTCTTGTCCAAAAGAAGGACCACTTACTCCTGCTGTTACAAAGATTTTTAAGTCAATTAAAGAAGCTGTAACACAATATATTGTGCAATGGAATGAAGATGATCAATTTCAAGCAAACGGTCCATGGGGTGACCAATGTGTAGTAAATTTGGAAAAAAAAATGTACATGTAGGAAGTGGGAAATTTCTGGAATCCCATGTAAGCATGCAGTGGCTTGTATCCATGATATGGCTGACAATGGTGTGGATGTTGGAACTCCTGAAGACTGGATTCATCAATCTTACAACCTTCAAACATTGATGGATGTTTATTCTCATAAGATTAATCCAGTTATAAGCAGGAAATTTTGGGCTAAGTATGATTGTCCTACTACCTTGATTCCACCTAAATATGTTCCATAGATTGTGCACACCGAAATAATAATAATAAATTTAAAAATAATAATAATAATAATAATAATAATAATAATAATAATAATAAGGAGAAGAGTCTTTGGTGAATATGAGATGGTAAAAGGGGGGAAGTTGACTAGAAAAGGTAATAAAGTAACTTCTTGTATTTGAAAAGGTACAAGGCATAATAAAAGAAGCTATAAATTGAAAGATGTTGATGGAACAAGGATTGCTGAAACAAGACAAGCTGGAAACAATCAAGCTAGGCCAAGTGAAGCTGCAACAACAAATGCAACAAGAACTGCTGCAACGACAAATGCAACAAGAACTGCTGCAACAAATCAAGCTGGGCCAAGTGAAGCTGCAAGAGCAAAAGTTGGGCTAACTGGAAAAGGTAATTTTGCAACAACAAATGCCTCAACAAGGAAGTCAGTCTGCTAGTCTACAACAAGGAATTCAGTCTGCAAGTCAACCAAGAGTAAAGAGAACAAAGACAACAACAAGCAGACTCACTCCCACTAAGTAATGACTATGTTTGTGGTTATTTTAGTATGCCAAATTTTGTGCTTGTTTTCAAGACTTTCTTTGTCATGAAGTTGTGTTTTGGTTTAAAGACTATATGTTTTAAGTACACTATAGTTAATGGCAGACCTTAAGAAGTTAGGGATCATTGTGATACAAATTTTAACTTTGTAACAAGTTTTATAACTTGTTAAATGTATTACAATGTTATCCTTTATTACTCTTTATCCTTTATGACTATCTTTGGTTGTTGCAGCAGGAGACCATAATGTAACAATCCTTGTTCCATGATCACTTGTTTTGGTTTTCACCATCATGAGTTACTTGTTTTAACTAGGTTTTTAAACATAATATTCTATAATCACTTGAACAAATTTGATAACATTTAACCATCATTACTTCATAAAAACTTGAACTTCAATACATATCACAAAATCAATTGACCATTACATCTTTCTTGGACAATTATGAGTTCAGTTTTTCACTAACCAACCAACCTACCATTACATCAACTGAAACAAAATAAAAAAAAAAATCCAACTGCAAAGTAGGCAAAACCTTCAACCTTCGATTCTCAGCAGCCATTGCATTCAAAGACTCTTGTAGTCCATTTCTTGACCTTAGCAAACCAAGGATTATTGCAACTGCACGAGCACACACAGGTGGATCCAGCCAGTGAAAAAACCCACAAGACCTTACAATTAATTAGTTACAATAATTAGTGAAGTAAACATCATAAATCTATTTACCTTTAAAAAAATCATAACATACGATTTGGGAGCAACAATGAAAACGACGTCAAGGGTTTATGTTAGTCCATGAAGTTCTAACAATTGTTTGACTTCTACAAAAAATAATTCATTTTTATGTGGTGGGGTTGTATGTGTTTTGAGGAAAATAAAATAGGTTTTGTGGTAGGGAGTTGTGTGTGTTTTGATTTGGGAAAAATGTGGCCTTATTCATCTTAAGTAAGATTGTAAAACATGGTAAGACAATTATGCCCTCGTGTGTAACAAAGGATCAAAAATGAAACCTACCAAGACTAACGTTGTTAGTAGCAAAGGACTAAAACATAATCAAGAGGCCGCCTGCACTTATGAAAACTCAGGGACGAAATCTGCAATATGGGCAAAGGATGATTCTTGTAATTTACTCTTAGGGAGGAGGGAGTGGTACCCTAATACCCTGGGTGCCACATCACCTCTATCCAATAAAAACCCTCCAACTCAAAACTACCCAATTTTACCCTAACACTACCCTAAGTGGAGGGAGTGGTACCCTAGTACCCGAATTTCATTTTTTTTAAATACATAAAATCACATACAATATTTAAAATAAAAACATACCATTTCATTAAAAATAAAAACATTACATAATACTTAAAAAAAAGAAACATAACATAATACTTAAAAATAACTAGATTAAAATAAAAAACCCACTAATCATCGAGATGCGACAAGTATTGACGTGCTATGTGCTCCGTGAGATCATATCGAAGACGGTCATGGAGAACTTCGTCTAGTAACTCCGCTACCACACTGTTGTCGAACATCTGGTGGACCGCTCATCCATTATATGAACTGGTGAGATTGCCCTCCCTTCGCGTTTTATAACCATATTGTGCAAAATAACACACGCATGAACCTGATTGGCAATCTTCGCTTTGGTCATAGCTCGGAGAGGTCGATTGAGAATTTTCCATTTTCCTTTGAGAGCACCAAAAGCTCGCTCGACATCCTTTCTCGCCCCCTCTTGTAACTTCTTAAATCTCTTTTCCTTTGGGTCGTTTGGATATGAGTATGCTTTAACAAATGTGGACCACTTAGGATAGATTCCATCTGTCAAATAGTAGCCGCGTTTGTAAAAGCGTCCATTCACGTGGAATGAACTATTCATCGCCGTTCCATTTCGATCTGTAAGATACAAGTCAGACTGATTCAATACGTTGATATCGTTGTTTGACCCCGGGGGACCAAAAAAAGCATGCCAAATCCACATATCCTGTGACGCGGTGACTTCAAGCATAATAGTGGGAACACCATAGTCACCTCTCGTATATTGCCCTCTCAAATATCTAGGACAATTTTTCCATCGACGTTGTACATCGATGCTACCAAGCATCCCGGAGGTGATGCTTCGCTTCATGGGCACGGAAAATGCGAGCAAAGTCGTGTCGTCGGCCTACGTAGGTACTATCGACCGTACAACTCAATGATGGCCTCACAAAAATAATCAAGACTTTCACGTGACGCTTCTTACAGCATGCATAAATATTCATCATACTCATCGGGGATTGCTTGGGTCGCGAGTTGCCTAACGGCCGATGTGATTTTTTGTTTCGCCGTGAAACTTTTTTTCAATCGCGCGTCATAGCCTTCTTGAAAATATGGGTATCTCGCTTCAATGTCACCCACTATTTGCAAAAACATGCTTTTCTCCATTCGATTTTTTTAAAGTAATTGTCGTTGTACTTTGGTGTTTCAACGAATCAATCATTCTCTAAAGTTTCAAGACCTATTTCCCGATGACGATTTAAGCTAGTTCGGCTAGAGCTTGCCGTGTCTTCAAGATACTGAGCCGCTAGTTGAAGCATATGTTGCAACGAGCTACCCGTGGATAGCTCGTCGGACGAAGACGGAATAACGTATTCGGAAGAATTGGAAGACATTTTTTTTGGAGAGATTAGTGTGTGTTTTTTTTTAAAGGTGGGGGTAATTATTTTTTTTTGGAAAGATTAGTGTGTGTTTTTTTGAAAAAAATGAGTGTATGTTATTTGGTTTTAAAAGGGATTTTTTTTTTTTTTTTCGCATATAACCGTTGGACCTCCCCCAAACGGTTGAATATTTCAAATTTATGCATGCTACTCGCTCGAGCTCACAAGCCGATTTGGCTACTCGATCCAGGTACCCGATTTGCTCGGGGCGGTGTACCCGCTCCGGTTCATGTGCTCGATGGCACTACCCGTGCCCACTCCCTCCTCCCTTATGGAGAATTCCACAAGGTCAATAAACTCTGATCAACTTGGTCAACGATCTGGTCATCACTATAAAACCCCTTTGTTCTCGAACCCCCTAACCCAAATATTTCTCATTACTTCACTAGGGTTTAACAACACAAAAACACACAAACAAAAAACCATGTCTCCAGATGCTTCTGAAGCACTTGCAGTCCGAGACAAAGTTCAACAATTCCTAAACGCAGCTGTCACTGGAAACCTTGATTTCTTGAAAAGTAAGCTCATATCTCAAATGGGTATTTTTTATTTTTTTTTATTTATTTATTTATTTTTTTAATTTTGTTTTTTTAGAATTGAGGTTTAATGTTTTTTCATGGTGGGGTGTGTTTATAGGTGTAGCTGGGCAGTTGGATGATGGAAAAGGGTTGTCGCAAACGGTTGCGAATATAAAAGATGCGAATAAGCGAGGTGCTTTGCATTTTGCTGCTAGAGAAGAACAGGTTGAGGTTTGCAAGTATTTGCTGGAGGAGTTGAAGCTAGATGTTAATACCAAAGACGAGGATGGTAAATGTTTAAATGTCGTTATATGTGGTATTGAATTGTTAGGAATGATCTGTAGCAAGTCTTGTGTGATATTGAATACTTAGGGGGTGTTTGTTTTAGCTTATTTACCGGGATTATGTGCTTATTTAAGTTTAGTAAAGCTCATAAGCCTACTTTTTTTTGGTTTATGAGCTTATCATTTTGAGCTTATGGCTAATGTAAAGTCATATGCCCAACTTGATAACTTCATAAGCCATAAGCTGGGGTTTATGAGTTTTTCTAAATTTATATAAGCTCATAAGCCTTGAAATAAGATGATATGTAACAGCCAGTCCCATATTGATATGATAGAGAAGTTTGGACCCCTTGTAAGAGTATAAAGTTGTGGGCTACTAGCCTACTACTAATTTTTCACTATGGCTTGTAGTTGAAACCCGAAGGTATTCTCGCTAGTGCATTGCTTTTGAATGTTAAGGTAATTAGTTGAATAATCTGATTTAGTTGCATTGCTTTCGAATTGTAGCAGTTACAAAAGTTTTCAATACCCTTTGCAGATTGTTACATTCAATTCACGATTTAGTAGAGTTTTACAACACAGGGATATATGATTTAGTAGTTTGTTGTGCTTTAAAATACGAAGAATGAGGATGTTAATGTTATCTTGCTGTGTTTTGAAAGTGATTATGTGATATTGAATAGGATAAGATAATTAGATTTAAGAGAATATTGATGTGATGTAATGCAGTTTGAAGGTTGTGATGAATATGAGTATTTGAGGATTTAGTGGTAGATAGTCGGATAATGTGAATTAGTTTTGTTATAGATAATACTACTTTGGTTATCAAGAACTGATTATTTGTAGATAAGGTGGAATTGTAGTAGAATGTGATATTAAATCATTAGAATAAGATAATTAGATTCATGAGTGTGCGCTGTCTTGGTGTTTAAAGGTGTGATAATATGAGTGTTTAAGGATTTAATAGTAGCTAATCGGATTATGTGAATTAGTTTTGTTGCAGATGATGCTATATTGGTTATCCAAAACTGATTATTTGATTGGCAAATTACAAAGGCCTTAGAATTGTAATATTATACAGTTTTTTAATACCTTTTGGGAAGCGTAATAAGTCTTGGAATGGGTTAATCTGATAGGGGGAGAAAAGACTTCAATTATCGGACAGGGTCGGCAGAACTTTGTTTACAAAGAAGACAGTCCTAATTACTAGAATGGACTGAAAAGAAGTAAAATTACAGAAACGGATAAAAAGTGTTAGTATATTGCTGTTTTCTAGCATTTTCCCTTACTAATGCCTAAGGGGGTGTTTCTTTTTTATGTTAATAAGTCTTAATAGGGAGATAGTGGTGGGGCCACACATATAATATGTTTCTTTTTCTGTTAAATAGTCTATATGGAGAGAGAAACCAAAGGGTGCCCCTCCCCATTAAGACTTATTAACAGAAAGGGGCTCACCCACTTAATCTAGAAAAAAAAAGAAACAAGCCCTAAGTAATTGATAATTACCTATAGCAAAACACCCTAGAAATTGATTACTTGTGAACTGAAATGCATGTTTTCAGATAGCTTTAAATCACATTGCCAATACCACTCCTAGTAAGGCTTTACATTTTAGGCGTACATGATGTAGTAGTTGGTTATCCTGCCCGGTGTTTTATTGCATTTTTTGACCCTCCACTTTCAACATTATACGTGCGAGTTTAGATTCAGATATGTAATCGATTCTGGCACAAAAAGTGAAATAATGAAAATTGAAGTATGATGCTTCTTTGCATCTTGAGGTTGGGGATTCTCAGATATGAAATCGAGTCTTGTTGTAATATTATATATCCATAGACCATTGGTAAGCTTTTATCTTAATGGACTATGTGAGCTTGATATCCAAGTTTATCAGTTTATTTTGATGGGTAGATAATATATTGATGTTTAAAAATTTGCAAAAATAGTTCTTGTTTAACAAAGGTCTCATCCCCATTAAAAATATTTTCAATGTTGCAGGTGAGACCCCTCTTATTCATGCTGCAAGGCAAGGGCATACCTCCACTGCCAAATACCTCATCGAACATGGTGCTAATCCTGCATTATCGAGTGAATTAGGAGCCACTGCTCTGCATCATGTTGCTGGAATAGGTGAGTTGTTTTATGTTATATCAAGTCAATATTATCTATCTATTACTATTCTAGTAAGCTCTTTGAAATCCTTATTACTGGACTAGCTACAAGTGCTATCTTCTAAGTTCTAAGACAATTTTAAGTACATATATGCTTGCAACATGAACTTCATACTTAATTTTGCAGGACATATTGAGTTGATGGAGCTGTTGCTCTCTGTTGGTGTTGATGTTGATTCACAAAGTGATTCCGGCACCCCACTGGTTTGGGCTGCTGGTCATGCACAGCAAGAGGCTGTGAAACTTTTACTAAAACACAAGGCTGATGTAAGACTATTGATGGCTATTTTGTATATTACAAATATATATATGTATATCGTTTATGAGTTATAAATGTGGTGGTGATTGTTTCGCAGCCTAATATTGAAACTGATGATGGCGTTACTCCGCTGCTGTCCACTGTAGCTGCAGGCTCACTCCCATGCTTGGAGTTGTTAATTGAGGTACCTCAAAACTAATACTCACATCACCAATCGTATATATATAATTGTATAAAGTATGAAACTTTTTATAAATGATAATAAAGCTCATTTTGTATGCCTTGTTTATTGTTGGATGACAGGCGGGTGCTAACGTAAACATTACTGCTGGTGGAGCAACTCCATTGCACGTCGCTGCTGATATTGGTAACACAGAATTGATCACACGCCTGATAAAAGCTAAAGCTGATCCCAATGTCACTGATGAGGTTAATCTTGAAAAAAGCTAGTGATTCAGAAGTTGGCTAAAGTTAATGATTTTGTCTAGAAACTACTTATTTATTGTTTGGTTTTTTAGGAGGAGGGGTTAACGCCAGTACAAATGGCAGCTGGTAGAGGTAACAAGGCTGCTGTCGAGATACTTTTACCTTTGACATCCCGTGTGAAAACTGTTCCAGATTGGACTGTTGATGGTATAATTGAACACATGCAAACTGAATTTAACAAGGAACAGGTACTTATTTGAATTTACTTGTGTTGTTGGCATCTATTCTGTGAATTAAGTTATTAATCATCAAACAAGGTTGGAATAAATCTGTGATGGTTTAAGAATGCTGCAGTGTTTTGTGTGATGTTTCAGTGATAACATTTTGAGAACAATTTTTCAGGGAACTGAAAGAAATACAAATAATAATCTGCCTAGTGGCTCTACCATTTCAATTAAAGAAATACCCGAGGTACTATTAACTTTTTCTTAATGTAAAGTATTCTTATTCAGTTTTAAATATACTTATTATTCTTATATTTATAGTATTCCTATCTATGGAAAAACTACCATGGAAGTTTATCACATTATGAGTCTACGCTTGTAAAACTCAGAAGCTTGTTTTCACTTTCATTTTCTGACATCAAAATGTTGGCTATTCTGCAGGTGACACCGGAGGCAAAGAAAAAAGCTGCCGAAGCTAAATCAAGAGCAGATGCTGCTTTCAAGCAGAAGGAATATTCGATGGCATTAGATGCTTACACTCAGGTGTGCACTTTGTTCGTTCTTTTTTTGTTTATTTCTATTTTAATAGTATTATCAAAACATGAATAACACACAAACTGGTTGAGTCAACTAAAAACTTTCGTAGCTCCAAATAATTTAAATTACGGTTTGCCTATCTCTTCATTGGTGCATGCTTAGATGGTTACTGTAAAAAAAATTTAAAGAGTGTATAAAAACTTAGCTTTTTTATGATGGCATGAAACAGGCAATCGATTTTGACCCTACTGATGAAAAATTGTACTCCAATCGGAGTCTCTGTTGGATGAGGCTTGGTCAAGCTGACCAGGCATTGACTGATGCAAGAACATGCAGGGAGTTGAAACCCAACTGGGCCAAGGCTTGGTATCGAGAGGGTTCATCTTTGCGTTTGCTGCAGGCATGTTTTTTTAGTTTAAGCTTAGAATTTTTAATCAGTCTCTATTTATAACTAAAATTGAATGTTGAATCATTCTCTCTTCCATTCTTATGCAGAAGTTTGATGAAGCAGCAAATGCATTTTATGAGGGAGTTAAGCTTGAGCCTGAAAATATGGAGCTTGTAAAGGCTTTCAGGTAATTTTCCAAACCTATTAATATATTTGGCTGTTTAATTATTTAATTTATTATTGTGTGACATGTAATTTTGACTATAAATATGGAACGACAAACTCACCCAACCTTTTGGGTACTTTCTGCTTGTTGTGGATAGAAAAACAACTGTATTTTGTGTAATATTACTCACGTGGACGTGTGCTTGACATCTCACAGGGAAGCAGTTGAAGCTGGAAGACAATTTCATGCCAGTAACAAGGAAAAGTAGTTTCACGTGTTGCTGAGAACGTGAGAAACTGTGAAAACTTATGAGGTATAAGATAGTGATCCTTAGTAAGTACTTCGAGCAGGGGTGGCAATTCGTGTCGTGTTCGGATTGGCAGGTCATAGAAAGCCTTAACAACCCTAACGTGTTTACAGATAACCTGAACACGACCCATTTAGCCCTATTTGACCTATGTAACCATATTACCATATAACCAATATAATAAATTATAAATTTGATTTCTAGTGTTTTTACAGAACTTAAGGCTAGACACAGTCGTGACCCGGGTCATCCCTTGCCACATCAGCTTTCTCTCTCCAATGACCATGACCAAGTTACCACAGTCGTTGACCAAGTTGTTGTTTGTTTTGTTTGTTTGTTTTTTTTTTTAATTAAATATCAAATGGGACATATTTTTGGTGTGTATACTATCGGTTGAAAAAATGACCGATTGTTTTTTTCTTAATTGCTCGACCGACATTTGACCCATACTCCACAAAGGGCATGACCGACTTCAAAGTCGGTCGTAAGAGTCGACCAACTGGTTTTTCTCATGCCACTGCCTCTAGCCTATACGATTTGGCGGGTCGACATGTTTGACCAACCCCCAACCGGAACAAGACATGTTCTATAGTTGGGTCAAGTAGGGTAATTCGAACACGACATTAGACCTATTTATACTCGACCATAACCCTTTTATTTTTGTGCCGGTCTCGGGTCGTCTTTCATGTGATGTGAGAAATTGCCAGCCCAAATTAAGAGACATTGAAGAAATAGATACCTGAATTTTATGCCTATAATTTTTTTAGAAGTTTTAACTAGTTATATTTAACCTTCTTGACTTGTTTGCTGCCGAACTTATTTTGCTTTTAGTTATATGCTATGCAAGGATGTGGAGGCTCTTTACTCTCTCGGGTCTCATTGATTTTTTTTGCCTGAATTGCAGGAATGGTTTATGATTAACGAGGCCTAGAACACTTAGCATTGTACAATTTAGATAGAACCGTCAACTATTCTGGGTGCATATGACGCTTTTTTTTGTTTTCCTACTTGGACCGTCAAAATATAGACAATTGGGGATGTTGAGTTCGGCATTTTGTATGAGATTTTCTTTATATTTAACTATTTTATTGTGCAATGATATGGTGGTGAGTGGTGACATTTCGTGTGATATGATATGGTGGCTTCAATTTTGTATTGTTGTATTTGGATGGCTATTTTTTGACATATCTGAACAATGCTTCAATATCTTTGAAGTCAATGCGAGACCAGTTAATTCTATAGATCATTTTGTTTAAAATTACGCGCATCGTTGGGAGCGCATCACGCATGCTAGTGACGCAATGGCTAAAACGCAAAATGATCTCGGTTGCAAGGTTGTTCCAGGGTGCACTTTCATGTGATCGCATCACTTGGCAATAATGTAATGCTCACATAGTCGCATCAAACACATGGAATCAATTAGAACTTGGGCCTTAATAACTACTTGATGAACAACATAGAAAAGACAACTACTTGTGACCTTTTTCTCTTTTATAGTTAGTGACTTGGTGTGAGTTTCGATCAAGAAAAAAAATTGGCGAGAATTGCGAAAACCAATTTAAGCCATGATCAATTAGATCAATAGTTAAAACTGTAGATGTTTTTTTCTTTCAAAAGAACCATTCTCTAGTGACTTACTGGATGTTAAAGCAATTAGTAGCAGTATGTAAGGGACTTATTTGATTAAGTTTTTGCTTGTAGAATAAATTAGTAGAAATGTTAAATTTGTATTTTTCTTATTAACTTGCGCCGCGCATCCGTGATGCGTCTGCAATCACTTCACATCTGTAGGACCTTGAGCGCAACCGATCACAACACGCTACTTAAAACCAAGTATAGATCTATACTTTTGGAGACGTTCGTCAAACGTCTACGTACTAAATTACTAGTACATAAAAACAGGGCCGTCTCGTGGATTTCGGTGGCCCCGTGCCATTACTACAAAGAGGCCCTCAAACACACATAATATACATATGTATAAGTAGTGCATGAATTAATTAAGGTCGAGTTTCATATTGTGTTCATATATATAATAGAAGTGCATGAAATTTGGTGGCTCTCGGCAAGCGGTGGCCCTGTGCAATCGCACCTCTTGCACTCCCCTAAAGCCGGCCCTGCATAAAAACATAGCCATAAACATAAACGTTTAGTTTTCGACATAACTACGAAACAAAATTAACGAGAAGATATATAGCTAAAATACTCATCAGTTTTTAATCGAACTAAAGCCATGGATAGAACACAAGCTTTTCCTATACATTCGAATATGCTGCGCATCATATTCATGTTTGTATTCATGTTCAACTTCATGTATCGTGCCTTTTTAGCCTGTAAACAACCAAGCAGCCATTAGTCGTAAATAATATGTCACCATCTTTGTTCAGAAAACCAGAAACCATTATATCGTTATAAAGAAGAGGAGGTTCTAGATCAATCCGACAATGCATCACCCATTGTTCCTGCTTAAATATCCACATCTCGATACCAAGTGTATGTGTATCATTATTATGACACACAAATCCAACTTCGCCATTTAAATCAATTAGGTGATCGAGAGTACAATTTACTTCTGCCTGTTTGGGAAGATGATCAATCAATCCAAATTCCTCTTTCATCACATCAAACCACACTACTTTTCTTGGTTCAGTCGAGCAGTTAACATCCGCCAACCAATACAAACATCCATGAGCAAATACGCATTCACCCTCTATAAAATAAGACGGGACTTGGGATATCTCTCGCCACGTGTCTGTGGCCAGAACATGAACAACTGTCCGTAATTTCAAATCAACTTGCTTTGACGAGTATTTTTTTATCCTGAACAACAAAAACTATTTTGAAAGTATTGGTAGAATCATCATAACCAATTCCACCTGACTTACGTAAATAGCGGTCACCTGGCTGAATCTTGATGAGTGGCAACTTATGACATTGTTTACTAAGAGGATTGATCACAATATAGCTGACGCTATAATGAAGGCTAAGCGAAGAATTGAAGAGTACGAGCCCATTGCAAAAACCAATAACTAGCCTACATATACGGAAGGGTGACAAATCCTTGAGCCAAAACTCAAAGTCGTCCTTTTCGCCTTGAGTGTTGTAATACTTTTAATAATAGCTAAAGAACTGAGTTTGCATATATATTTTGAACGAGCGATTTCAAAATGTTGGAACATGATGGGAATGGGCTCTTCTTTGACGCGAATTTTGTTAAGGTAAGGATCGCTGATGAATTTGCTATTAGATGAATAAGTTAGTTGGCCCAAGCCCGACTTGTGGGATGAGTCCATTAGGGTTTCCAAGTATATTGTTTATAAATACCTGACGAATAAATATTATAGCCTGCGGGTTTCATTGTCTAACATGGTTTCAAAGCGGGTCCTCAGACCTGGCTAAGTTGCGCCGCCTCCTTCTAAACCGCCCCGTCAAATCCTATAATACAAAACCTACTTCTGTCGTACCTACACTCTAAAAAAACAATTCATATCTTCCTTTTCTTCCGCTGCCAATAACATTACTCCAGTAATCGGTGAATACAATTTGTTTCTCCTTTTCTTCAACTATTCAATCCTCTCCAATCACCCCCTGTTTTCTTTTTGTTGAATTATTTGACTACCAATTGTGTGGCTTATGTGTTCCCACGTATGGTTCTCAAGATTCCCTAATTAATATATCTCACAATCACTACATTTTCTTTTATCTGGTGAATTTTAGTATTGGTGCTATATATGTATGTTCCGATCTATATGGTTTGAACGAAAAAAAAAAAAAAAAGTTATTTATTGTTTGTTTTTTGTTTTATGTCAAATCTAGGGTATCAATTCCCGAGATGACTTTTGTTGGTGTCGAATCCAGGGTATCAATTCCCGACGACTTTTGGTGTCGAATCTAGGGTTCTTATTCCCAGACGCATTTGGGATACTTTGGTTATCCGTAAACAAAATAATTAGAATAGGGGATACTTTGGGTTATCCCGTTTTACTTTGGTTTATTGTTTATTTTGCTTTTTTAGTTTTCTTCTTCAGTCCGAGTTTTCGCGATTTCGCCGCTCGGACTACGGGGAGTATTAGATGAATAAGTTAGTTGGCCCAAGCCCGACTTGTGGGATGAGTCCATTAGGGTTTCCAGGTATATTGTTTATAAATACCTGACGAATAAATATTATAGCCTGCGGGTTTCATCGTCTAACATTTGCGCCATTGTTTGCATACACACCGGAAACGAGCTAAAGATTCTATAGGCAATCTTGAGAAGATGTTGTAGGGAGTGTCTTGAGGCAACTCAACCATGTCTGCCGATTCAAAGGTTTAAGGTAGGGTTTAGTATATGCTTGATGAATCAAAAGAGATTTAGAAACTGTATAAATAGGGATAGTTGTGAGCATATGACGGTTTGATAAATGAGAAAAGTTCTATCCAGAACATAAATTATTTAAAGAACAAATGCATTAATCCTCACCATCCAATCATTTTAAATCTAATGGCGTAGATTAATGCTTATTAAAAAACGGAGGGGCATGTTTGTAATTATCCAACCCTACCTAACACATCACTATGTTACTACTATTATTCAACTGGAATGTTGAATCTCATTTATTCTTTCAATTATGCACATTCTATTCACTTTGTTAGCTTGTTGATAAACAGCTACATGAATCCTTTTTTATGGCGTCTCAATTAAAATCAACTTGCGTATGATTAGATCTTTGTTTGGACATTCATGACAGATTGTAGCGTTCTTAAGTGTGTTGGTCTACAAATTCTATGGAGAATAACTTCGAGAAATGTTTGGGTATGAAGAATATCCATATGGATTCTACACAATGGCTGGTACGATCTATCCAATATCTTTTCCATATTTTCCACAACTCAAGTCACAGTCACTGTGTCACACCTAATTTTATTAGTAACTTAGATAAAGCGAGTGAGTGGTAATTCAAGAGAGAGAAACTTGTGTCTTGCTAATTCAATCCACACCATGTATTTATCGATAACTAATAAATGTCGCTGTTGTAGTGTTTGTAGTAATTAGTAATTTATTGTGAGGGTTTGTTTTTTGATGGTGACGGTTTGTGATGGTTGTTGGTGGTGGTATAATGGCAGAGGAGGAGGATGCTAAGTAGTTTTTTATGTGTTTTTTCTGTAAATCTTGTGATATTTTGTTGTGGATGAAAATGGTCTGCTGCATATGGGGTGTTTGGGTGTCTTTGGGATATCATTTTATGTTGATTATTTTGGTAATGGTTAATGTTGTAGAGTATTGGATTGTTGGATTGTTGGATTGTGTATTTCATTTGGGCCTTGAGCTAAAACGTTTACTAATGGAATGAATATTGATAAACAGTGGAAGACTTGGAATGAACTTATTACAAAGATGGACACTGGACATTCTTTGAAGCCAAAACGTCACATGGCCAGTAATGTTGTTGTTGTTTTTTTGATGTGTAATAAGTCTAAAATCACGAATTTTTTGTTGTGGTGAGATTTGTGATATAGTCAAAAATAAGTGTCTACAAAATAGCTTTTGAGATTTTGTGTAAATCACATGTGATTTTAACTTAAAATCACTTATGATTTTACCTCAAATCACATGTGATTTATCACAAATCACATGTGATTTATCGTAAATTATTTTTTTTAAAGTGAATCACATGTGATTTACTCATTTTATATTAAAACATATGTGTTTCAGTTTATAACACTAAAGACTAAATCACACATAATTTACATTTTTCATAACAAATCAAAAATAGGTCTAAGGAATTTTTTTAATAATGAATCACATGTGATTTTACTTAAAATTAGTGATTTTTAGTGAATCACATGTGATTTTTTTGTCTCAATATTTTATAAATGGGTTTCTATTAATTATTAAATTATGTGTGTATTTGGATTAATTATTAAATTGTGTGACCATTGATTTTTGTCAATAATGAATCACATGTGATTTTACCTAAAATTAGTGAGTTTTAGTGAATCATATGTGATTTTACCTAAAATTAGTGATTTTTAGTGACCATTGATTTTTGTCTCAATATTTTATAAATTAGTGACCACCAACATTGGTCTCTAACTTAGAAACTCAGTGACTACTGCTTTTTGTCTTTAAACTTAAAATACTTTTTTCGACCCACCACTGGTAACTTGCCATTTCACTGAAAAATGTTAGATTTACGGTTTTAGGGACTATGTGACCATTATTTGTCGTCACTAATACTTGTCATTGTGACAAATTAGTGACCACAATTTATAACGGTCACTAATTATGTGGCAATGACGAAAATGCAGTGACGAATATTATATTGGTGACTAAATTATGATAATAGAGACCAAAGCATGAGTGTTTTGCATCAAATCACATGTGATTTTACCGTAAATTATTTTTTCAAAGTGAATCACATGTGATTTACACATGAATCACATGTGATTTACCGCAAATCACATGTGATTATACCGTAAATTGTTTTTTGAAAGTGAATCACATGTGATTTACTCATTTTTAGATTAAAACTGAATCACATGTTTGGTTTATTTATATCATCAAAGACTAAATCACACGTAATTTACATTTTTCATAACAGAGAAACAAATAATAACAGAATCACACGTGATTCACTCATTTTTAGATTAAAACATAATCACATATGATTTACACACGAATCACAACAAAACCGAATCACATGTGATTTTTTACGAATCACGTGTGATTACGAAATTTTGAATAAAAAGTTCCGAAAGTATATAAAAGTGCATATTTATAAAAGATGTTTTTTCCGTCATGGTATATTTTTTGTAGGTTGAAGATTTACCGCTTTAAGATATGTTGTTTTTAAAAAAAGGGTGGAAAGTGGGTTTTTTATTAAATGAGTTTGATTGACTATTTTGCCCTTCCTTTGTTATTTTTGGTTTTATCTCTACCGTTGGATGAAATTAAAATGAAAGGCTAGGATTTGATTATTTGTTCTTTTTATTTTTCATGATTGTCATTGATCTCACCTCTTTGATAAATAGGGCTACCTTTTAATTCAGCAAATAACAATATTAATACCATATTTACTATATTTACCCTCCGAAAGAATTATTTAATTTATATAATATAGGGCTTTTGTTATGAGACATTTTACTTACGGTGAAGGTGTATACGGTAAAGTTAACATGTGTAAATTCGTGTGTGCATGTATTTATAGTTTACATATTTGAATAGTGATTTGACTAATTCACGTGCTTAATTTGATGTCTAACAAGGATTTTGGAACACATGGCAAAATGAATGGTAAATAAAAAAAGTGAGAATAAGTGGAATACATGTGTCACTAAATGAATATATTAGGCATGAAATTAGTCACATGAATTAGGCATCTCAATCATTTTCCTACATATGTATGGGTGTAGTTCAAAAATAACAACCGTTTAATGTGGAAGTTTGTTTTTTTTTTTTTTTTTTTTTTTTTTTTTTTTAAGGAAACAATTATGATGATAGAGATGCTGTAAAACTTTTACTAAAACACAAAAATGAGGTGACTTTATTGATGTGTTTTGTATAATTCATACTTTTAAAAGATTCGGTTCTCGCATGAAATGAGAAATTTTAAAGATTAAAACCCTGCCCTCAAAATCGTTTAGGCTTGTGTAAATGAAGGTGGGGAATGCCAAGTGTTGCAACAGTTTCAGGCAAACAAACCATCGTGCATTTACAACCAAAAAGACTACAAAATATCCTTCCATCAATTACAACACAAAACCATCTTGCGTTTACATTTGGATTCAATTTGTGTAGAGTGAAGGATTCTTAATCTCATCAAAACAAATTCGACTCATCATTTAATAATTAGGTTTGTGTCAATATCATATGCTTCTATTAATATTAATTTAATTATTTATCACATCAATCTGATATTTATTTATGCAATTCGTTGTTACTTGATTTCATTTTATTTACGTGTTCTTTAATTGTGATTTTTGTATTTTGATTGGAATTTGAATTGGTCTTGAACTGCTTACGCATATGCAGATTAAGTGTTCGATTAATGTTTAGTCATGTGTTTGAACGAAAACGTGTAAAAACGAATACAAACGTATAAAAACGGATAAAATTATGTAAAAACGGACGAAAACGTGTAAAAGCAGACAAAAATGTGTAAAAACGAACGAAAATGTGTAAAAACAAATGAAAACGTGTAAAAGCAGACGAAAACGTGTAAAAACAAAAGGAAACGCATAAAAATGGACGAAATCGTGTAAAAACGAACGAAAACATGCAAAAACGGATGAAAACGTGTAAAAATGGATGAAAACGTATAAAAACGGACGAAAACGTACAAAAACGAACGAAAACGTGTAAAGACAATCGAAAACGTGTAAAAACGGACGAAAATGTGCAAAAATGAACTAAAATGTGTAAAAACAGACGAAAACATGCAAAAACAACCGAAAACGTGTAAAAACGGACGAAAACGTGCAAAAGGACTAATGGTCGTTAGCATAAAGTACTAACGATGCAAAAGGACCAACGGTCGTACAAGGGTAATATAGTCACTTCAGGGTTACACTGGCTATCTCGGAACAGAATATGAAAATACGTTGTTGAAGTCCTTGAATAAAATAGTATGTGTTTCAAGTCGGCACAAATTTGAAAGTACGTTGATAATTTTTAGCTTTTACCCCAATAAAATAGTATGTGTTTCAAGTCAGCACAACTTTGAATGCAAGCATTTCTTTTTTTGGCAATGTTGCAACAAGGCCACATGTTGCTCACGACCATCTGTAACAAGAACATTGTGATGCTTCTTCGTTTACTCTTGATACATGTATTGAACATGTTGGATCAAGCAATGTCGAGGTGCAAGGTAAACGCGTTTTTGCAATATTCTTTGTATCACATTTTATATATGTCGGTTTATATTTCCAGAATTAGCTTCTGTATCAAATTATGAGCATAGATATCGGGTTTTCATCACATAGAGTTTACATTTTCTAGACTAAGGGTACTAAAGTATGTCTAATTTAGTGGTTCTTGATAATATCTATAGTTATGTAGTTATGAAGCCCATGATTTAGGATATCTTATCATTGTGTAGTTAGTGTTCTATAATTATACAATATTTCAACAATAAAATGTGGTGTTTGCTTATGTAGTTCGAAACTATATAGTAACATCAAAGGATTCAATTTTTATAGTACTCATTTTGTTGCGTAATCATATTATAAACTCTGATGGGGGTGATGGGGCCAAATGATTTTTTGTGCCTGGGCTAACCTATAAATGTTAGTAGTTTACAAGAGAGTCGAGACTCTGTGACTCATTATCATTTTCTACTTTCTAATATTACTAGCCCAATTTTTTTTATAACATCTGCACATAAGTTATAGATAGAAGCTTCACCCATATATCTAATTAACATGTATATGAACCACCTTTAGAGATCATTTGTCCTTGATGAAGCACTTTAGACTTGCATATCAGAAGGAAAGTTGTTGGAGGATAGATTGGGGAAAATGATTAATGGGGTGTTTGGATTAGCTTATTTTACTGTATTACGGGGTCATTTGTATTTGGAAAAGCTCACGAGTTCACTTTTTTGGTTTATTAGGCTATTAGGTTGAAGGTACAATGGGGTAGGCTAAAGAGAAGGCTAAAACAAGGTACAAAGGTTAATGCCAAACACTCCTATTGCAACAAATCTGCAATACATTATATGCTTTGTGCCTTTTTTTCTGAATTCATTAAGGTGCACATAGATTAAGACATATATCACTTTGGATATATTTCAATTTCAACATATCTCAAATACTTCTATATGTAGAAAATGACAGCAGAAGTTAGATGCATGATATGTTTTGCAAAGCTGTTAATGACTTATGAGTGTTTGGATTTTTATTTATTTATTATTTTTTTAATCTATTTTGGTGTTTAATGGTTGATTCATTATTCTAAAGTGTTTTTTTGAATACCTGTGCCTTTGGCTTTTTGACTCACCATCGTAAATTCCAAATTGTTTAACAAGGTAGTGAACAACATCAGAAGCAATATGAAATTGCTAACAAAAAGGAATCATTCTTCATTGATCACATAAATGAAGGTTCTAAAGAATAATATATCACCCCCAATTTCGTGAATGCAGCGGAATTCAAACCAGGTGTTACTCATGGTATAACAATTATAATAATAGAAAACGAACTTTAATTGAGTCGTTTTTAAAAAGGATTGTCATTCGATTTATTCAAATATCAGAGTTTTACAAAAGATAGGTCTCAGTGGTTCCATGATTACATAACACATCAATATAAAGTCTTTGATGTTTTTCAAATGATAATATATATTATAGCCTTATTGATTGGGATTCAAGTTCCTTCGGTCATCAAACTTCCTTTTGTTTTCACACGAGCCTTGTGCATTTTCAAGCTTCAGTATCGGTTCCATAAGGCGGTGGGATATAGTGACAACTTCCTCAATAGTCTTTGGGTTAGAAGCGATGACATCTCCTTCAATGCTTCGGGGTAAACCCCCGATCAAAATTTCAAAAAGCTTCTCATTGGTAGGGAACATATTAGGACACAGGGCCCTCAGCTCGTGGAATCTCTTGAAGTATGTCTTGAGGTCATTACCCTTAGCAGAAAAATGGTAAAATTCATCCTCCAGCTTCTTTATCTCAGTTCTTGGGTAGTACTGTTTCATCAACAGTTGTTTCAAATCAGTCCAGGAAATCCTGCAAGCTTCTTCCATTCCGATTGGTTGGGCATAAGCTTTCCACCAAAATAACGCATCTTCTAGCAAAGTTCCAGTTGCAAACTTAACCTTGCAATCATCCGCGCAGTCACTTAGAAGAAATATTGTCTCGGACCTCTCAACCAATGTAGTAGACCAATAGCACCTTCAGTGCCTTTGAAAAATGTAGGCTTGCAGTTCATGAATCCTTTGTAGCTACACTTACGGGCTACGAAGGACCCACTTTTATTGGTTGGAGTGTTGGTTTCATTCGAGTTTGTCACTTCAATAACACGTGTTGCTGCGGCAACACGTGCGGCTTCAGCAAGACGAGCAGCCTCAAGTTTACGTGTTGCTTGCGCAACGCGTTCAGCTTCAGCTTCTCGAGAAATCTCCGATTCTCGTGCAATCTTAGCTTTCTCGCAATCTCAGCTTCTCTTGCAATCTCAGCTTCTCTTGCGGCAACTTCAGCTTCACGTGCCGCTTAGGCAACACGTTCGGCTTTAGCAAAGCGTGCAGCTTCGGCTCTAGCAGCGTCAGCGGCATGCTTAGCAATTGCAGCAATAACACTGTCAGTGACCATCTTTCGGACATCAGTTGGAGTGATGGTGGATGAGGTAGCTTTCTTCTTGACCATTTTTCTAAAATTTCCAAGAGATAAACACCAGGATTAAGAATCATCGACGATAATAAAAGTGATTACATATTATAAATATCATAATAGTCAAGATCACCACTTTAAATCAATGAAATGATATCGTTATAAACAGGAATATGTGAATCATGATTTGTCACAAAAAAATCATAACATATATAAGGACATAGTAATCGGCTCGGTATATACAACCGATGAATAATGAAATCACAACACAAGAATATAGAAATACAACCATGATAACATAGATAACATCGATACATAGCAATAGTTCACAACCACAAGTTACAACATTAGTATTCTTGTTCCATAGTTACAAACCAAAAGGATACAAGCCTTAATGCCTCACATGGCGGCTTTATGATACAAGCTATAGTAAAGATGACTACGACCTATGCATCGCCTGATGCGTCCTTATGATGACGGTGAATCTCCTCGACCATAGCTGATAAATCTCGAAACTGTTGATCACAGGCTTGATCTATAGCCTCGAGGTCGTCTAACCTCTGCTCCAATATGGCGGTGTGTGCGTGAGCAGATGCAAGCTCATGGTGCAGAAATCTCTCTCGACCTAAAGCAGTATCTCTCAAAATGCTGGCATCCTGAATGGTGGTCTCAAGCCTGTGAGTCAAATCGGTCACAACCTCTCTCGCCTCCACTATCTGGGCGCTCATCATGTCAAACACTATATCCAAAGAGTATCGACTAACCACGAGGTTTTTAGCCTCTTCCTCCAAGCTCTCGATCCTGACCAATGGTATCTCATCATAGTGTACCATGAGCTCGTTCAGCTGATCCTCGTGCTTGACGAGTCTAGCTGCTAAGAGAGGAATGAAATGGTGTACTGGCTCTCTTGTCACTGGTAGAACTGTAGCTGGTGCAGTCATCGAGCTTTCCCCAATCTCTAAGGCACTCAGAGTTCCTTCCTCGGCTCTCCAACGACGAAATAGAGGTAACAGAAACAACCATCGTCTGGCGCCGACCTTCTTCCTAGGTCCAGGCTGGATGTCCACGTAAGTGGTCTGCATGTAGGGATCAGATGGTGATGGAGAATAACACTTCATGCTGAGTGGCAAAGGGGGCTAACTGTAGATGTCCAATGGTGGTGATGTTAAAGGTGGTGATGAAGTAGGAACTGTAGTGGTCTGGGCAATGGTGAAGTAGCAGTAGGTGAGGTGGTAAGTGGAACTGGTGGTGACTGAGCTGGTGGTGAAGGGACATCTGATAGTGGTACACAAGGCATGGTAATAGCTCGTACACACTTTCTGGCTGTATGCTTGAAGATGGTACCCTTAGGATGCAATCTGTAAGGTACTCCGAATGACTCGGGCTCATATGGCTTAAGGACTCTGACTCTACGTCGACGAATACGGATCGGTAAAGATGATGATGCAGAAGCAATGCTTTTTGAAGACTTGGATGTTCCATCATCAACCGCAACATCTGTTACGGGTAGCCATTGCTGTGATTCATAGTACTAATCCAGTGTCATGGGAGCAAAATCAGTGCGCTCTAGAGAGCGAGTAGGCATAACTGGAATGACAGGGGTTCGGGCAACCTCTCCTTCTTCAAAAGGTTCGGTCTCATCCGATGCAGTAGCTGGTAGAGCTGGACTAGGGTGAACAGGAATAGTGACAGTTGTAGAGGACGTAATGTCTTCCATCTCGGTATCCGAGGATGGAACAACAGGGTGGGATGCGGACATGGTACTGTAACAACCCATAAAATAGTAATGTAAGTAAAATGTCAAAATAATATGATCAACAAGATTTTAGTTAGTTGCGCACATCTTCCAAGCAAATCTCCATGCCTAACTAAAATGAATGCAATTTACTTATGATCTAGCGATGCATTAATCCTAATTCATAGAGCGGTCACGGAGGGCATAGGGTAGTGGTGTAAAATAGTCCCATTTTAAAAGTGTGGTTATAGTCCAAATGTTTTAGAAAACTCTTTGGTTCTCTATAACCTTAGGTCTGATGCCAATCTGTAACACCCCATGTGATCATAATGACAGCGAAAAACTAATCGGGGTGTTACTTAGATGGGGATCACAGTCAATAATCATAGAAAATGACTCGAAAGAGAAGTTTTAAGAAAAATAGTTATCATTCGTCGAAAACTCATTGTTGTTACAAAATATTCCAAATGTTTTCAAATGCTTTCCCAAAATATTGAGCATGAGTTTGAAAGAAATGACAACTTTATGTTTACACCACAAGAAAAGGTCTTGGTATGCCCACTCCGCGCCTTGAACATAATCTTCAATGATTACATGAGATAACATGCTTAAAAATGTCAACAAAAATGTTGAGTGAAATCCATAGGTTTAAATTAAAGTTAAACACAAGAATATGAACATGATAATTGTAAACTAACAATATATCATAAAGAAAATCACAGACTATTATGCGCTAAACTCATGCAACCAAGACTCAACTGCATACACCGAATTAATGATGTACGTAAGTTTGCCCCAAAGGAGGTAATAGCCAATTACCTAATGCAATTCAAATATGGTGCGCCTCGGTTATTTCCTATAACCAAGACGGGGTCGTTACTCCCCATAGTACTATTCATGATATCTGCGTTCATACGCGGTGACAAATGGTTCATGATACAGGGGACTTATGGCTAAATACTTAGGCAATTTCAATAATCAAGAAGCGAACATTTATGAAAAACCTTTTGTTCTAGTTTAGAGCATGTATCTCTCTCGCGGGGTTTGCAAATAAAAGAAAAAGCGAGGATATGAACTCACCTTGATGAAAATGAACAAGCACAATAAGGTCAAACACGATGTAGCGGAGGTTCAAAACCGAAACCTAAAAATGAGATGGAAAGTCTCAGAATGTGATAAACCTATGTTATTGAATATACTTATTCAATAGATCATTGAATTATCCAATTCAATAGGGTGTTGTGCGTGCTTAATGTTTTAAGTTCAATTTACGTGCTACATCGACTTAGGTTGATATTTATCAAAGATCCTCACTTATGCGTAAGTGAAATGTTCCCTGTTGTGATCTTGTGAAAATAATGATGTTATTGAGTATTTGATAACATCAAATAGTCCTGAATATTAAGTGTCAATTTCCCCCGATAATGCTTGTAATTTATATCATTTATATGGATTTACGCTTGTTTTCCATTGTTTTCCACTTTCAGGTAAATTACGAGTATTGGAGTTAAAGAGACGCGGAACTGGAGAAACATCAAAAGATTTATCACTGTATGCTACTTTGAAGAAGTTACAGCGTAACTCATCTCTCACATTATGCCATAACTAAAGCGTGACTCAGAAAACCAACTCATCAGAAGGTTACGGCGTAACTCTTCCCAAAGGCTATGACGCAACTATATTAGGTCAAATGAGGTTCCACGCCGCTGATAACTACGCCGTAACTATTCCATCAACTACGGAGTAACCAAGTTTATTGAAGACTACGGCGTAACCACTTATAAGGTTACGCCGTAACTAGCAGATCTAGTGCAAAATATGAAGGAATTGAAGGTTACGACGTAACTCTTGTTATAGTTACGCCGTAACCCAGATCTGGCCTATAAATACCCCACGAATTCCAGAATTTCTAATCATCCCATTCCACACACAACAACCAAAGAACGTGGGAAAAATCTCAAGGCAGGTCTAGAGGAGCATACGGAGCTGTCTCCAAGGGAGAAATCACTCCCCTATGATAAGCATTAGCATTTTATATTTTCTTTACTTTCAATTCATGTATTTCGTACCTTTGAATATTGAATTGGTTTGTATGATTAATATGAGCGGCTAAGCACCTCTTGGTGCTGGCCTAGTTATGATTCCTTAATTGTTTTGTTTGCGTTTACATTACTTTCGCATAATTATTTCTAAGTGTATGCATGCATAGTTTATTGGTAGCTACCCTTGGTTCGGTAGTTTTGAATGGCGGTAGAGGCCAATTGCCTAGGAGATATGACCAAATGACCCTAGGTGAGCGGACTGAGATGGGAAGGGTAAGATATGACCAACTGACGACCCTTTCTACTTGTGCGATTTGACCAACTGATCACCTACCGTTTGGATGAACTTAAGAATTAGGGGGTGAGTGTTTAAGTTGCTAACGCCCGGGCACTCACTATTATAAATCTAGCATGTAGCGGTACTTAATGACTTGGCTTAGGGGACCAGGAACAACAGGGCTTATGAGGGGACACCTGACTTCTCCTGTGGTGGCATCTTTGCTGATAGGTTAGGGCGAATTGACCAAATATTGTCCTCTCGACTTTGACCCCACCTGAAGTAATTGGAAGTAAGTAGACGTAGACATAACTAGCTAGGAGGATTAACTAGGTTAGCACCACTCTCCTCTATTGATTTTCCCTTTACCTTTTATTTGCTTTTATTCTACTTTAGTAGTTTAATTAATAAATTCCTTTTCGAAACCATTATTAATCTGTGACACTTAGACTTAGTAATAATCCAACACACATAGCTCTTGGGACGACCTCGGCTTTACCGATTACTACACTACACGCGACCGGGTACACTGCCCGTTAGTGCGCTAGGGTAGACCATAGGTATAACGAGACTTTATAAATATTAAAACCTTGTCAGTAAAACCTGCATCAAGTTTTTGGCGCCGCTGCCGGGGAGTTATATTAGGATTAATATTAAGTCTTTCATTTCGTTTTAAACTTTTCTACTATTCTCACGATCATTATTCGAGTTTTCAGGTACCATGGAAGTTGTTAACATCGATGACCTAACTCTTGAGGAATATTTGGCATTGACAAGAGAGGAACAAGGGCCGGGTTTCGTAAGACCGACAATTGGAGCGGATGTCCGTTTCGAAATCAAGGACCAATTTATGAGGGAGCTTCGTGCTAACCCTTTTTCAGGAAACAGGGACGAAGATGCATATGAGCATGTTGAAAATGTCTTATACATCGCAAGCCTTTTCAACATTCTGGGCGTGTCTCATGATGTTGTTATGCTAACGGTATTCCCAATGAATCTTACTAGAGCTGCCAGAAGATGGATCGAAAGATTGCCCGCCGGGGCAATTAATACTTGGGCTCTACTTAAGAAGCACTTTATTCAGAGATATTGTCCGCCATCGAAGATTTCTAACTAGCTTTTGGAGATCCATAATTTTAAGCAAGAAGACGACGAAACATTGTATCAAGCCTGGGATAGATACAACGATTTGCTTTACAAATGTCCTACTCACGATCTAAACAACCAGCAAAAGGTCAACATTTTCTACAAAGGAATTAACATAACTACAAGACAAATGTTGGACTATCAAGGACCTATCCCGAACATGACTCCTACTCTTGCAATTGAAGCCATTCAAAAAATGGCTGATCACTCTCAAAAATGGCATGACGAAGGAAGTAAAAGAAACCAAGGCGGAAATTTTGACGGAATTGCAGCAATCGCTAGTAAAATTGAAAATCTTAGTCGAGATATGCTGAAGGTCAGAGAAACCGTTCATGCCATCTAAGTGGGTTGTGAAAGCTGTGGAGGAGGACACCTCACGAAGAATTGTCCTTATGTCGATGAAGAAAATATAATTGAAGAAGCCAAGTATGGAGAAAATCGACCGTTTTACGGAGATAATCGAAATAGTAACGGGTATCGTGGAAATTACAACCGTGGGCCTTATGGAGAAAGAAAGCCATGTCTTGAAGAAAAAATTAACAAGTTCTTGGAGAGTTCAGCCCAAAGACAAAAGGAGCAAGATGAGTGGTTAAAAGAATTCCAGGAAAACACTGACGAAAACCTGTCCAAGCACGACACAACCCTAAAAAACCTAGAATCTATGGTGGAAAAGCTCAGTGAAAAAGTAAGGACGAATAACAATAAACCTGAAGGATCAAAACCCGCTATGGAATGTAAAGTGATTTTTGCTAATGATAACTCGAAGGTTCAGGCCAATGATACGGATTCATGGGTTGATC
The DNA here is from genome assembly GCA_910596185.1 of Chrysanthemum makinoi. Classification (NCBI taxonomy): domain Eukaryota; kingdom Viridiplantae; phylum Streptophyta; class Magnoliopsida; order Asterales; family Asteraceae; genus Chrysanthemum; species Chrysanthemum makinoi. Next base: position 91,982,941 of record OU343218.1, on the reverse strand, counting down.
CCGTCGACAGATATGAGTTACGCCGTAACCTGCCTTATGAGTTACGGCGTAACTATGTTTTTGACAGCGATAACGGGGTTATGAAGAATATTAAGGAAAACGACTCTAACGAGTTACGTCGTAACCAAGAATCTCAGTTACGGCGTAATTGGGATACGTGGGCAGAAAAATTCCTCGAAGTGGAAGAATCAGGAACATCTGAGATTAACGACTGGTCCCACAACATTAACTTGTGCCTTCTGCCTAGATCTAAGAGGAAATATCACTGGTGCAAAATGATACCCGTTGCTAAGGGAGATTGGTATGATCTTTTGGCCTCGTGTGACCCGAGAAATGAGGTTTGCGATGGAGGAAGCAATAAGGATAGGATCAACCATAACAAATTTATGTGGCCTGCATATACTGATGATGAAAGACTCGAGAAACTCTCCCTAGAAGATGAAGAAGAGCCGCTTATCACTCACTGGTGTACTCCGATCATCATAACTGACGAGGAATCCACACGAGCATGGCCTACATGCAACCCCTTCCACGAGTATTTCAACGGCGGGGATAGTGAAAGAGAGGAAGAGTGGACATGCCCTCACGAGCGTGAAAGACATTGTATAAAGTTTGGTGACTTGGCATTTGATGACTGGTACGCAATACAATCCGGGGATGCCAAGATTAACCCGAATCTTCTTAAGAAGCTAAAATTTGATTACGAGGAGCACAATCAGAAAAAGGAAGTGGCTAATAAAGACATTTACTGTATGGATGCGCATTTAAGTGAAACTGACAACAAAGAAATACGCAGTCACTGGTGTGAAAGAATAAAATCTTCTAGGGAGACTTTCTGGGCGTCATGCAACCCTTATGATGATATATGTAACGGGGGAAGCAGCTCAAGGAGAATAGGAAAAGACGAATTCTTTTGGTCCTCAACCAACGATGAGGAGAGAACGAGTTTGCCTTGGCTGGACAACTTGGGATTCGATAGTTGGGTGAAAATTAAGTATGGACATGTTGATACATTAACCAAAGAGAAGATTTGGAAGGAGTACATGGGTAGAGAAAATTCAAACAACGAAAGTCTTAACAACACGAGTGAATTAACAATTGAGGATGACAAGGAGTTGGTTAGAGATGAAAAAGAAGAATGCAAGCGTGTACTAGTGGAGAATCTGCTCGATGAAGAATGGTTCAAAGGTACCACTTCTGAGGACGATGACATTGAAGGGATCCTAGATTACCTTGAGTTGCAAGGGAATGAGAAGTTTACTGATCCCGATGACGAAGCTTATGAGCAAAGGAGGTGCAAACTCCTTGGGATTCCCTACAAGATACCGCCACCAATTATTGTCGAAAAATACGAGTTCACTCGCTACCACTTGGGACCGGAGGAAAATTTTTGTGAAATCCAAAAAATTGAAACTAATGAATACCTCCGAACTGCCACGAATGTCGCTTGGATGAGGCATAACTTGATGAAAGACATTGAAGAGGTCGGGGAAGTCCAAAGGCCCCCATAGAAGCCCTGCGACTCTGAGTCTAACTTAAAGACTCGTAAATAAAGAAAAGTGATCTTTCAGGAGACAACCCAAATTATCCCTTTCTTTTTGTTTTATTTCCATTTCTGTAGGGTTTTGTGTTTTCTAACCATTTTTGCAGGAAACGAGGAAGTAATTGATGCTGCAGTTGTCGATCGACCGAGTTATGGCGTAACTCATTTATGTGGTTACGCCGTAACCAACTTTTTGTAGCAGAATTCCTGACGCATTACTAATTACGGCGTAATACCATCTCTGTGGTTACGCCGTAACTAGTTACGGCGTAACTCCCTCAAAAGAGTTACGACGTAACCTTCCTCTGCTTTAATTCTTTCATTTTAAAACACAATAACCTTCTATTAGTATTTTAAATGAACTTTGTGGGTGTGTTCCCTGTAAACCCTCACGAGACTTCACTCGTCCACTTAGGGCACCAAGTGGTTTAAAAGGCTTGTTGCATATGCTAAATGCAACCGTGATTCCTACGAAAGTGAGTTAGGTTTGTTTTTCATTTTTCATTTTTTTAGAATTATGCTTGTCGGTAGTGTGATTTCAGGGATTGAAGTTTGTTCATGATACTTATACGAAGGCACGTCTCTTTTTCGTGGGCCTTCTTTCTTTTTGGAGCAAATTTCAGGGAAGTTCTCGCTCTAATTCTACTTTTCTCTTCACCTTTATTTAATGCTTAATACAAAAAGGACTTTGTACAATTCAAGTGGGGGGACGGGAGTAGAATTATCTCTTGAACATTATTTTGCCCTCTTTTTTCTAGTTTATTTTAAAACATTGTGCCATTTTTAAAATTTTGACATGTTTTTCTTAACCTAACTATATTAGACCTTAACCGAGCACATACAATCCTTGATATATTATGGTGAGATTAGCCTTATCCTTTTCCAATATTTTATCTCAAATCCACCAAATCATGAGTGTGCCGGTAGCTTGTAAACTTTAGAACTTGGCCTTTGCATCATTTCGAGACCATAGACGAGGTATGTTGAGTTAGCTCGATATATTTGGACTTTTCAATTTTAGAAGGCAATATTATAGGATTATCACCCAAATAGCCTACCATTGTGTGTCTATCGATTAGTCACCTCAACTTCTCGACCCCCATGTGAAACCCTTTTGTTGCACTCACCTTTAGTGCAAGATACCCTTAGATACACCCTTCTGAGCCATTCCTTTTATTTTGTTAACCCAATATATTGTTTCGTTACACCTATACACGTTATCCTACCCTGTAGTCTTTATTTGTGATTGGGAAGTCATCATTTGCCTAAGTTCAAGGTTCAAGTGGAAAGGTTCGGAGATCACACTTTCGTCGATGACATATTCTTGAATATCATTGAAGACCCCCCAAATTCCCATTGTTCATCTCAAGTGGCGGGGGGGATATTTTGTTTAGTTATTATTGTTATGTTGGAAAAAAAGTAAGTTGTTATGATTTAGTTATTGTAAAGTGCGATGTTATAAGCACTATGTTATGAGCTTTATAGATCTAGTATCGAGGAGGCCACGTCGGTCACATTTGAAGATTGGAGTTGGTAATTATGCCAACAGTTGGAGAAAAGGTAGTGTGCCCATCACGACGTCCTCTAATGACACATATACCTTATATTTCATGATCCGATTTCTTGACTTCAAAGCTTGAACTTTGGGCAGACGGTAAGTGGTGATGACTTGGTTATAGATTTAGACTACCTGCTTGTTTTTTATTTTACACCATTTATATATCCCATGTCTTATCCTACCCTTTAGTCATGAAGCGTGTCTAGGTGATGCAGCGAGCAATCTTTGGTGTCTTGGCCATGGATTTTGTCATGTATCATTGATTTTGTCTACTTCTCCGTGACATGTTAGTAATGACGAGTCACCCCTTAACCTTTGTCATGTCTACCCGTATTGCCTTTGAGAATTGTTTAGCCCTTAACTCTAGTGGTGGAGATTTGTGTAACCGCCAAGCTTATGATAGAATACATGCTATGACTGTGCGATTGAGTGATCATCCCGAAATTGACACTTAGAATAGTTGAGAGATTTGAGTGTTTCGTTCCCATTTCGTGAGGTGTTCGGCTTTGTTTTATTCTAGCATAAAGGATTTGTAAACTTATATTTTCTAGGTTATGGGAGATATGTTTTTAGGAATCTTTCTAATAAGGTCTACTTGAGGGCAAGTAGAGTTCAAGTGGGGGGATATTTGATAACATCAAATAGTCCTGAATATTAAGTGTCAATTTCCCTCGATAATGCTTGTAATTTATATCATTTATATGGGTTTACACTAGTTTTCCAATGTTTTCCACTTTCAGGTAAATTACGAGCATTGGAGCTAAAGAGACGCAGAACTGGAGAAATATCAAAAGATTTATCACAGTATGCTACTTTGAAGAAGTTACGGCGTAACTCATCTCTCACATTACGCCGTAACTATAGCATGACTCAGAAAACCAACTCATCAGAAGGTTACGGCGTAAATCTTCCCAAAGGCTATGACATAACTATATTAGGTCAAATGAGGTTCCACGCCTTTGATAACTACGCCGTAACTATTCCATCAACTACGGCGTAACCAAGTTTATTGAAGACTACGACGTAACCACTTATAAGGTTACGCCGTAACTAGCAGATCTAGTGCAAAATACGAAGGAATTGAAGGTTACGGCGTAACTCTTGTTATAGTTACGCCGTAACCCAGATCTGGCCTATAAATACCCCACGAATTCCAGCATTTCTAATCATCTCATTCCACACACAACAACCAGAGAACGTGGGAAAAAGCTCAAGGCAGGTCTAGAGGAGCATACGGAGCTGTCTCCAAGGGAGAAATCACTCCCCTACGATAAGCATTAGCATTTTATATTTTCTTTACTTTCAATTCATGTATTTCGTACCTTTGAATATTGAATTGGCTTGTATGATTAATATGAGCGGCTAAGCACCTCTTGGTGCTGGCCTACTTATGATTCCTTAATTGTTTTGTTTGCGTTTACATTACTTCCGCATAATTATTTCTAAGTGTATGCATGCATAGTTTATTGGTAGCTACCCTTGGTTCGGTAGTTTTGAATGGCGGTAGAGGCCAATTGCCTAGGAGATATGACCAACTGACCCTAGGTGAGCGGACTGAGACGGGAAGGGTAAGATATGACCAACTGACGACCCTTTCTACTTGTGTGATTTGACCAACTGATCACCTACCGTTTGGATGAACTTAAGAATTAGGGGGTGAGTGTTTAAGTTGCTAACGCCCGGGCACTCACTATTATAAATCTAGCATATAGCGGTACTTAATGACTTGGCTTAGGGGACCAGGAACAACAGGACTTATGAGGGGACACCTGACTTCTCCTGTGGTGGCATCTTTGCTGATAGGTTAGGGCGAATTGACCAAATGTTGTCCTCTCGACTTTGACCCCACCTGAAGTAATTGGAAGTAAGTAGACGTAGACATAACTAGCTAGGAGGATTAACTAGGTTAACACCACTCTCCTCTATTGATTTTATATTTACCTTTTATTTTCTTTGATTCTGCTTTAGTACTTTAATTAATTAATTTATTATCGAAACCATTATTAATCTGTGACACTTAGACTTAGTAATAATCCAACACACATAGCTCTTGGGACGACCTCCGCTTTACCGATTACTACACTACACGCGACCGAGTACACTGCCCGTTAGTGCACTAGGGTAGACCATAGGTATAACGAGACTTTATAAATATTAAAACCTGATCAGTAAAATCTGCATCTGTATTTTAGTTCGTTTATATTCCATGTGCGTTATTACCAGATTTTGGTTTTATATAACTATTCTTTTATACTTATATTATACATACATATATATATATATATATATATATATATATATATATATATATATATATATATAGTATATAATATATATATATATATATAATTATCGAAGTAAAAATACTGTTATACACGTTAAGTGGTCAAAAATACTCATTTTTATGAAATCGTGATAAATTTAAGTTTTCTAAACTTTTCTTAAATTTATACTTTTTACCCTCAAGTTTTAAAATATACAAGTTTAGTCCCTCAACTTTGGAAAAATGCCACTTTGTACCCCGAAACACTTTTTATTCCAAACTTTCCAGAAATGACAGTTTCAGTCTCTGCATGAAACTGTTTTGATATAATATTTCAAAATTTGATTTTTACACCTTTAGTCCCTTGAGTTTCAAACTTTACTTTTTTGACCCTTAAACTTTTACCTCATTTTTAACTAGTTTGACATAATTACAAAACCAGCCGTTAGACTTTTCATGCATACATGCACACGTACAAATAGACCTTTATCTTTCAGATATTTACAAAATAGACCATAGACTTTCCATGCTTACATTTAACGTTTAAAAACTAACCTTTAACTTTCGAAAAAGTTACATTTTCTACCTTATGTTCACTTTTTTTGCATCCGACATCCAAAACTTATTTGATTTCTTCCAAAACTTAGTTCTAGCTTATTTTTAGCTTAATGTGAGCTTATAGCTTATTATATTTTACTTTGGGCCGGGTAATAGAGCAAATGGGCCACAATTTTCACGTATTGGGCCTTAAGGCCCAAACGGGTTTGTTTGGTTTTTGAAAATAAACGAGGCAGTTGGGGGGGGGGGAGGGGGGTTCTAAGGATTTCTATGCTCGATATTAATGTTGTAAATATATAAGGTCAATCGTTTTAAGAAAGGTTCCATTTTGCCAAGACATACGAGGCATAGATTAAAACGAAAAGAGTAACGAGTTTAGATAATTGAAGCAAAACCCATAAAGTGTTATAGAGCGCGAGTTTAGTGGTCAAGATAGTTCATTTCTTGGTTTATCATGTTGTTAACATCTTGATAATCTTACTAAGTGTTTTATATGTTCGATTTTTATGGTGCACACCTTAACTTTAATGTGTGATATGGAACGTAAACGTGGAAATGAAATAGAAACAAGTTGAAAAAGACTTACTACACTCAAAATGAGTGGTGGTGATACGTGAGAGTGGTGAACGAGAAGAAATGCCCACGAGAACCCCTTATTCTCCTTATAACTTGATCGACTTACCCAAGCCTTCCTAATTTCCCTTTTTGCTTCTATACCTAAGCTATGACACCCCAAACACTTGCGTCTTTCCCTTTCTACTTGTTGATACTCGACTGTGGACGATTTTTGTAGTGTGTGAGAGTGAGTTTTGAGATTTGTTTGAAGTTTCTAAGTGGTTGATGATTGTTTATAAAGAGAATGTATGCATGGCTCTTTCCATTGTTTATTTGTTTTCTTTTCTCACGTTCCCAAGGAAGAAGGAAAAGTGTGTGCTTGATCTTGAGGCATGCATCCAATTCAGTTGAATTATAGGGCATGTGTTAGTGAGGTCTAATCAAAAAGGGCATGGGAAACATATTGCCCAATGGTTCACAAAGTCAAATGGTGAAGGTCAAGGGATTAGGGGGGTATATTATATTACTAAGGGATTATTTAAAGGGTGTTTTAGGGTGGCTAATGTTTAGATTGTGTCTCCCCTTTGTACACTCACGCGCAATAATAAGATTAGGAAGGAATGTATTCGTTTCTTTGGTTTTTGGTTTCACACGCTCGGTCACAAAAGGACAAGTGAATAAATTCACTTAGTGTTTTGCCAAAATTCATCCAAGTGTGGAATTGGGCTTGGGGCATAAACCGGCAAGGCCCAAAGAAATAAAATGGAGTGTTGGGCTTGGATTCTTGTGTGTGGATCGGATTAAAAACGAGGCCTAAGGAAAATATAAAGGTAGTAGGCTCGGTTGAGGCCCAAGGTTAAATGGGTGGGAGTTGGGCTTTTAGGCCCGGTCCGATATAATATAAATTTATTTTTATTAATTATATATTTTTATATAATTCTATATATATACTTTAAATATTTAAAGATATCGGGATCGAGGGGAATTTCGTTCGGATCACAACGGTATAATTTTGAACGCTTGGGTCGCGTTGATCATGCATATGCCAAATGATATGCAATAATGATGAGTGGAAAATTTCATGACGTTCTAAGTCGTGCTTTATTTATGATTAAGATGTTAATCACAATAAAATTTTCCGGGAGATTACATACTTGTAGATTATATGGATTTAGTATGTTAGTTATATATAACAAAAAGTGTTGTTGGCTTAACCCCAATTTTACCTATGGTGAGCTATTATCACTTTCAACAAGTGAACAAAACCAACACACATGTTTAGTAGTTTGGTCTTTGCAATGCTCATTAATGGACAATGTTGGGAATTATATTTTGTAATGTTTAAGTCTTGTTTAGTGATTAAGTCTGGTAGCATTAATAGTTAAGTCTGGTAGATCAGACTTAAGTCTGTTAGTAGTTAAGTCTGCCAGTACTAAAGATGTTAAGTCTTGCAGAACAAAGTGTCGTTGGTTAAGTCTGTTTATGCCTAAAACAGAATAGTTGTTAGAGTTATATTAGGAATAGATATGAATGTGTAGAGATATCTTAGGAGAAGATATCTTTACCCTTCTACAAGTTTGTTAGACAATTAGGGTTTCCTTGGTGTATAAAAGGATTCCTAAGGTGTTAGGTTAATGTACGAGTTGTATGCATTAGCCTTTGAGCAAGTTAATAGAAAATACGAAGTTAGTAATTCTTGTGTTCTTCAAACTTGTGTGTTAAGATTCCGCATTAACACATTAAGCAATTACAAAGAGTTCTTCATATAGTAAATTGAATTTATTCAAGTTTACTATTAGTCATTCAAGGCTACTTTGATCCAGAAATGTTTGGACCTACAAGTGGTATCAGAGCCTGTTGAAGGACTCTGAATTGAAGAAACAAAACACACCAAGAATACTCATCTCATCTCTCTCAAAAACCCTTAAATGTCTCTTCATGATAACTTCTCAAATCATTATAGTGATGAAGAAGGCTCTGAGCGGGAAACTGAAGCATCAGAAGCAGGATCTCAGAAACAACAAAAGAAACAGCAACAACAACAACTTCCTGAAACAACAACTATCTCCAACCTCAAACTTCCTATTCTGAAAAAGGAAGAATACGACATCTGGGCCATGGAGATGGAACAGTATTTGGAATATATAGATTATGAGGTCTGGAAAGTGATCGAGAATGGGAACTCTAAGAAGAGAATTTCCAAAGGCAAGGATGGTACAGTCAGGATCCTTTCACCAGTCACAGCTGCAGAGATACTTGCTGAGGAGAAAGAAAGAAAGGCAAGAACTCTCCTAAATATGGCCATACCAAAGGAACATCTGAGAAGGTTCCACAATTTAGATGATGCTAAGGAGATATGGGAGGCTGAGGACAAGATTTAGAGGAAAGGCTAACTCCAAGAAAATGAAAAAAAAGCTGTTTATAAACAACAGTTTGAGGCATTTACTATCAGCAGTTATGAAGGCCTGGAGAAAGGCTATGAAAGGTTCCAACTACTACTATCACAGTTGGAAGCACATGAATCTGAAGTATCTAATGAAGATGCAAATATGAAGTTTCTCAGATCATTGCCCAATGAATGGTCAAATCTAGCAATGATCTTGAGAAATAAAGAAGATATTGACACCTTGTCAATCGATGACTTGTATAATAATCTTAGAGTTTATGAACAAGACATCAAGGGAAATTCAAAAGCTTCTTCAAGTGACAACAATGTTGCCTTTGTCTCTCATGGTAGAAACACTAAAACCAGAGTTAAGTCTGGTAGTGGCTTTAGTTCTGGTAGCTATACAGTTAGTGCTGGTGTAAAGGAAAAGGATGAGGCTACTGGTTTTGCTGATAAGATAATCTACTATCTGTTTTCAAATCAATATGAGAACATTCTAAATGAAGAATTGGATCCGATTGAAGATGAGGATAAGGAGGAAATGGATATCAACTGGCAGTGTGCCATGATTGCATTAAGGATGAGCAAATTCTTCAAGAAGACCGGTAGGCAAGTGCGCTTTGATGGAAAGAGACCAGTAGGATTTGACAAGTCAAAGCTGAAGTGCTATAGGTGTCAAGAGAGGGGCCACTTTGCTAGGGAGTGTACTGTAAAGGAGGCTAATGAAGAGAAGAAAAAGGATTCCTTCTATCCTAGGCATGCTGAGAAGGAAGACAAGAATCAGACGGGGATGCTTACTTTGGAAGCTGGTGTGGTTAAGCGGGAGAGCATCCTACATAGGGGACAAAAGTCAAGCATGCTCTCATGGCCATAAGCTCCAGCAATGAGGTAACTTTATGCTAAAAAATATGTACTGATTCATACAATAAATTGCAGTCCCTTTATGATGAACATATGGGTCAAATGGGTGATCAAGAAGTTAAATTACTTGATTATGAAATTGCTGTTAAAACATTAGAAAAACAAGTAAATAATCTTCAAAAAAAAATGCATCTCTTAATGAAAATATTACCTTTCAAGGTAATGAAATATTTGAAAAAGATGAGAAGCTTAGAAGATATAGGAGAATAGGAATGAAGGCAGTTAAAGATAAAGAAGAGCTGCAAAAGATAGTTGAAAAATGGCAAAACAGTAACAAAAATTTGTGGAGGCTAGTGAATTCAGGAATGAGTTCTACAAGTAAAATTGGTTTAGGGTATGGGATAAAGTCTGATAAAGAGGTTCTAGGATATGAGGAAGAGGTGATGGAAAATGTTTTTGTAAATTCAAAAAGTGATTTTAAAGGTAAACCTAAATATCACAAATTTGCTAAAACTGACAATTACAAGGGAGTTCCACCACCAATTAATGATGATTGATCCGCGCAAAACAGTCAAGCTAAATCACTCAAGCCTGCCACTTGTGAATGGCCGACCGTAATCAGCTTAAAACTGCTGTAGCACGAATGCAATGAAGATCAGGAGAGTATAGTGTTTCCCCAGGTCGTTAAGTCCCAACGAGCTGTGCGAGAATAGCCAAACGTAAAGTGATCGAGAGGATTTGAACGGGAAAGGATAGTGGTTGATCTAAACCTAAAGAGCAAGCCCATAAACTACAGGGGCTTAAATGCAAATTAAAGAAAGTTAAAAAGATTAAAAATATTAAATAAACGCTATCACTATATTTAAAATGATGTTTTTGTGATTTTATAAAATAAAATAACTTAATTAATCTATTTTAACTAAAACGTAAACTTAAATTATCTAAAAACTAGATTTAAAATGAAAACGTACGTTATTTATAAAAATTACGCGAGTGCGCAAGCAAAAACGTAAATTTTATGAAATAAAAGGGCTACAAGTGTAAAAACAATTTTCTTACGTACTAAATGACAAAAGAAAATTTTAGAAAAAAGATTTATATTTTTTTGACTTTTATATTTTTTATTATGAATTAATTACTAAAAAACACTAATTAAATGTTTAAAAATACTAAAACAAATGAGAAAAATCTGAAACTTTTATAGAAAATACTTTATACTAATACAGATTTATGAAAATTAAAAAACTTGAAAAAGCTACTTTAAATAAGCTAAAAATAAGCTAACTAAACTTAATAAGCTAAACTGATAAAACGTATATAAGAGATTGATTTTGCACAAAATGGACGAGACAAGTCCCAAGGGCAATTGGCATTACAGGTACCCCTTATCACTCTCACAAGGTGGGAGGTCTCAGGTTCGAGCCTGCCTCCCCACCTTTTTGCAAAACATTTTTTTTTTTAATTTTTATTTTACAAACTAATTAAACACACTAAGATAAGCATTTTTTACAACTATGACTTTTTACAAAAAACACTGATAAGCACAAGTTTTTCAATAGTTTACTCTTGAAAATGGAAATAAGCACAAGTTGAGTTAAAATGACTAATAAGCTATGAAATAAGCTAAATGAAAACTGAAATAAGCTAAGAACCTGTTTAATAAGCTAAAATGACACTTGAAAAACAAATTGGATAGGAAATAAGCAATGAATAACTTAAAATAAGCACACAGTTAAAATTTGTTTACACAGTGAACTGTTGGGTTTCTAAACAACTTATAGCTAAAATTTAAGCACTTATATAAGCTAGGAATTGAAAACTAAGAACTGGAATACAGAGATGAGTGGGTTGGCTTTCCAAAAAGCCAAAGCTCACACTGTGGGTACCACTGTGGAGCTTATAAAGAGCTTAAGAAAAAGCTTGTTATCCACTGAGTAATTAGCACACTAAACAAAAATGGACAAAATTACAAGCCATGAGCAGGCTTATTAAATAAGCTATTAAGGTGAAAACAAGAACTAGACTAAAGAGACAGCTAGGTGGGCTATTCAAAAAGCTAAATTGCAAAAGCTAAAGACCACTAATAAGCTCTCTGTGAGCTTGTTAGATGGACTAGCAACACTGTGAGCAGGGGAGCTTTGCAGACAAGGGGTCCAAAAGAAGCTACAAAATAAGCTATCTATGAGCTAATTTTATTAAAACTAGTATTTTTATATTTTTATTTAGCAGCTAAATATTATTTTCCCAAAAGGAATTAAGCTAAAACTTAGTATTAAACACAAAATAAAATTCTAAGTTTTATTCAAAAATGGGTATTTGGAAAATTTGACTTTTTAAGAAAACTACAAGTTTGACTTTATTGAACTTTGGACTGATTTTACTGACTAATTATGTTATTATAAGCTATGATAAAGTGAAATTAAGCTATTGTATCAAGTTTTATGCTACTTTGATGAAAATTGCCATTTGAAATCTCAACAAGGTACAAATTGAGATTAGAAGCTATGTTGACTTTTTATTAAACTAGAACTAGATTTTATGCTTAAACTAAACTATGATGAACTAATGTAACAAGTATCAACCTCAAATAACAACTCAAACAACCTTAGATGCAGTAAACAAAGCAAATCCAAACAGTACATAAAAAGATAATTTTAACTTACAAATGATCAAGCTCATGTGCAGCTTATCACATAACCAAACCAACCTATTCTAAACCCATATCCACCCATGAAACAGCTCTGCATCAACCCAAATCATTTCCAACCTGTTTGACCAATTTTGTCTCCACAGTTGACTTTTGTTGACCTTGTACCAAAATTGCTTGAAACTGTTCCCAAAGCTTGTCAAAAGCTATAATAAGCTCAAATAAACATGTTTGAGCTTAGAGTTAAGCTATTAGAAGCTTTATCACAAGACTTTGAAACTTAATTTTTCAACAGTAAACCTGAGATTTTGAAACTGAAGTAAAACCTTAAATTAGTACTTGAAATGAGTTTATAAAGATTGAGTGGCATATGTTTATTACATTGAAGCTTAAATTTTACATCTTAAAACATTAATTAAGCTAACTACATAAAAACGACATACAAAGGAATTTTTAAAAACTAACTACTACTTGTTTCCTCTTTCTTCTTCCTCTTTTATACTTTAAGCAGCTTCCACGTGTCCTCATGAGTGTTTCCCACCACCTTATTGAGCCAATGGGAGAGTTTTGGGCATTTTGGCCATTTCATGATTTTGAGTGTTTTGGCTCGAGAGGGGGTGGCTAGGTATGATGATTGGAAGGGATAAGGTGAGGTTTTGAGTGTTGGGAGAAGGCAGAGTGTACAGGGCAAGTGGTGAGGAAGAAACCCATAAAGGAGGGAAAGGCTTATCTGTTTGACTGTGGGGTCAAAACAGGGAATGACAGGGCCAAATGGTATAAGTGGAAGGGGTCCAATTCATTTTGACAAGGCTTTGTTTTAGTATTAAATGACAAGGACTTGTTTTGTAATTCTGCCAAACTAGAGGGACCAATCCTGCCATTATTCCAAAGTTGTTACAAGGGACCAATATTGACAAGTTCCAATAGTACAAGGACCAGTTTTGACAATTTCAATTTTTCCAGGGACCAAACTTGACAATTTTGAAAGTTCAGGGACCTAAGTTGTAATTTTGTAATTTTAAATCTCAAGGACTAATTTTAACAACTTAAGAATCCCTAAGGACTTAAAATTATATTTTTCTTTATTTAGTTTTACCAGGGTACTGTTTTGACAACTTTTGAAACTTGGGGGCTAAAGCGCCAATTATGCAAACTTGATACGTTTTCACCAGATTTTGATATTTTTGCATTTAAAACACATAAAACACTTATTTGTGATATTTTTATCATTTTGATGCATTTCGAAAGTGTTTTCGGATGTTTTTGCAGTTTAAATGGTACAAAAATGATGAGTATTTAGACACTCATCAATCCCCACACTAAGATATTGCTAGTCCCTAGCAATGTTTTGAGAAAAATTAATGGATTTCATCTCTTTACCAAAAGCCATTACTTACGAGTAGCCAAATGTTTCATTCAAGTAAGAACTATGGTACACTGATAACCATCGATTTATAGGCAAATCATAAACCATATAACAGTTTGATGTGTCTTTACCGAAGCCGTTTGCTCTAGACTAGCCAACTCTTAGATAAATTATCAATATTATCTTTGGTGAGTTGATTACCAATTATGGTTTTTCCACGGCCTTTACCACAAGCCATAAACTTGCGGGCTAGCCAACTCTTCACTTTTTAGGATATGGTGAGTGAATACCATACAATTTTGGGCAAATTGCAAGCCGTCAACGGATTTGAGATATCTTTACCAAGAGCCGTTTGCTCTTGGATTAGCCAATCCTTTTGTTTATTAGACAAGGCGGACCGATAACCAATTGAGTAAGTGTAAAACACTTACTCCAAAAAAAAATTTTGGCCAAAAATGGGGGAATTAGGCGGTATAATTACATGATAAAATTCGTGAGAATTCCCCACCACACTTAGAAATGAATATTGCCCTCAATATTCAAAGTACCGGCGGTTATGCCGAAACATAGAACGTAAAGGGAAATACTACGGCCATTATTTGAAAGGATTTTTTTTTTTGAAACTTATATATATACACAACATGTGGGGCAACCCCCCCACACTAGGGTGGAACACATGGGTGAAAACCCATGTTTAGCTACTGTTTTTGATTACCGAGTCGGTAGCTTGACTCGACCCCGAATTAATTTGTTCATGGGGAAGTAAGTGGAAGAAACAATCTCCATCGGACTTTCATTCAAGATGTTTGGATAAACATTGAAGTACGTGAAAGTTCCACACCGATGAGATATACAGACAGACAGACCCGGCTCACAAATGGTGCATGGAAATGCCGGGGTCAAAGATAATGTCTTCATTCCCGAAGGAGTGAAGAACAGGAGAAGCCACGGGATATATGAAGAAAAGAAAGAAAATCATGATACAAATCATGACTAACTCTTCATCCTCAATAGGAGAATTCATAGTTTCATGAATCTCCTCAGTTAAGCTTACTTGATCAAGACATACTATGGGTGTGTCTAGATCAAAATGGAAGTTATCATACTCCGGCGGAGATATGATATGAGCGAGTTCATCTGAGAACTCCATGAAGGTGAATGAATCATATTCAGAATTGATATGAGTGGGTTCACCGGTGAACTCCTCCAATGTACATGATTCATAATCGGGGAGAGAATTATGAGAATGAAGAGTGGTACTGCCACTAATCTTCTCTCCCATTTTATCAAAACAGAAGGCTTTCATTTCCGGAATAGAATCATCGGAAAGAATGTCACTATCCTTAATGGGGATAGGAGATGAAATAGGTTTTTAATTGAAAGCCTCGATTTTAGAAATGAGAAGACTGACATTCAGGAATGTTGCACGAAGTGCTTCATCTTTGATTTCGTCGTAACTTCATCATTCTTTTCTTCTAAGCTAACAAGCTCAGAAGGTAAATCTTCCACATAAACGATGTCTCCACAAGATAATGAATCATTATCATTAGAATCAGAGAACATCTCAATATGATCATTTTGGAAGACAAGAGGAGGAGGGATATCACACACATGATCAAGAATTCCCTGTGACTCTCTTGGGATTGGGACAAGGTTCTCAACACTAGACTTTATGAATTCGTCCGATTCCTTTTTAGGAACAGTGTCAAGATGCTCGTCCCCCTGTTCGAGAGAGTGAGTGGGAGCTTGGTGTGATAGTAGTTGTTTGAGAATGAATCTCAACTGGGATATCATCGATGAACTTGATGAATCAAGTGTATCTTCATCATCACCGTCATCGAATAAAACAAAACCGAGAGCTAGATCCGGCTGCTTTTTCTTTTGCAATTGATTCCCTAACAGATTTTTCAAAGGCAATTTGGGAATTTATTTTAGCACCGCTTCTTGACTAGCAATTCTTCCATAGATTTCTCATGTGAATTTTGAATGACGGGACATTGTGGGAGTGGGGATTTGTCAAAACCGGAAGGTTGACATTGATAGTCATCATGGGGACCCCCACAATATACACAAGAAATACTGGGAACATTATGAAATGAAGTTTTATTGAACTCCTCACCTCTTTTCACTAACTCCAGAAGCTCTAGATAAGTGTCTTGTTGGGTTTGTTGAGGAGTTTGAGTTATTTGGCCTTTGGAGGTTGGTCGTGACATGGGTAGTCGTAATTGTTACAAGGAAATGGATTCCCTGTTTGACAATCGAGTGAAATGGGAACCTCCACAGTTCTCACAATGATAAACTGTTGATCCTGGATTGGTGAATCATATGGATATTGGTCATAACCAAAGTTCTGAGCATCACCGGAAAACTGTTCATAGACAAACGTGTTTCCGGATTGACACTCAAATCCTTGGTGAGGACCTCCACAAAATTCACAGCAGTAATGTTGGTTATATGAAGATAAGTCGGGCTGTGGTGGGTAATTGGAAAAATTTGAGGGGTCGTTAAATGAGTTCTGATTAGGATCATAATCAAATGAATTCCTCGAACCACAAAACAAACAACTCCCGTTACGAATATCATTACCACATTGTACACACGCACACCAACGAGGGTGAACCATAAAGAGGCTCTCCACAACCGACACAAGGAATAAACGATTCTATTTGAGAGTTATGAGAAGGAATCTGTTTATTCAAAGAATCAACAAAACCAACATGGTGATCTGAATGACTATCAAATCTCGAAGAACATTCTGAAAAATCCGGGGGTGGGACAAGTGGTGTGCTCTGAGAGCTAGCAATTTCCACCACTTCCGTTATGGTCTCCGGTTCGGGTTCTTGAGAAACGTGAAGATTAGGCAAGTCATTCTTGCTAGTCACCGGTCTAAATTCTGCATGTTTGCTTTTAACCGTAAACCGTGAAAGTTTAGAATCAATTCTAGACGGTTTAGGAGCAATTGAGGGATTAGATCTTTGGATAACCGTAGGTTGGACGTATTTAGCACTTCCATTATCAGAGGGAAGTACCTGGTCCTTTGTCACCCCGGTTTCTCTTTCCATTTCCCTAAGCAGAATTAATGGATCTTCACGAACAACACGAATTCTAGACATTTGTGATAAAGTCTGAAGCTTTTCAGCTTCGTCCCAGAATTCGTCGTAGTCGAGAGATTCCATGAGAATAGAAGTTTAGAATCAAATGGATAGAGGGTAAAGGGATAAAGAATCAAAAAGGGTAGGAGGGTAAAGAGGAATATTTTTGGTATTTTTGAAAAACATGATGCAAAAACAAAGAATGAAAATCTTTTTGGGTTTTTGATTTTATAAAAGAAAATATAAACCTATAGATGGTATAAACAAGGAGTGATGTCAAATCACTAATCTGCTAAACGTAAGACTATTAGCACTGCTCCCCGGCAGCGGCGCCAAAATTTGATCCGCGCAAAACAGTCAAGCTAAATCACTCAAGCCTGCCACTTGTGAATGGCCGACCGTAATCGGCTTAAAACTGGCAGTACGAATGCAATGAAGATCGGAGAGTATAGTGTTTCCCCGTGTCGTTAAGTCCCAACGAAATGTGCGAGAATAGCCAAACGTAAAGTGATCGAGAGGATTTGAACGGGAAAGGATAGTGGTTGATCTATACCTAAAGAGCAAGCCCATAAACTACAGGGGCTTAAATGCAAATTAAAGAAAGTTAAAAAGATTAAAAATATTAAATAAACGCTATCACTATATTTAAAATGATGTTTTTGTGATTTTATAATATAAAATAACTTAATTAAACTATTTTAACTAAAACGTAAACTTAAATTATCTAAAAACTAGATTTAAAATGAAAACGTACGTTATTTATAAAAATTACGCGAGTGCGCAAGCAAAAACGTAAATTTTATGAAATAAAAGGGCTACAAGTGTAAAAACAATTTTCTTACGTACTAAATGACAAAAGAAAATTTTAAAAAAAAGATTTATATTTTTTTGACTTTTATATTTTTTATTATGAATTAATTACTAAAAACACTAATTAAATGTTTAAAAATACTAAAACAAATGAGAAAAATCTGAAACTTTTATAGAAAATACTTTATACTAATACAGATTTATGAAAATTAAAAAACTTGAAAAAGCTACTTTAAATAAGCTAAAAATAAGCTAACTAAACTTAATAAGCTAAACTGATAAAACGTATATAAGAGATTGATTTTGCACAAAATGGACGAGACAAGTCCCAAGGGCAATTGGCATTACAGGTACCCCTTATCACTCTCACAAGGTGGGAGGTCTCAGGTTCGAGCCTGCCTCCCCACCTTTTTGCAAAACATTTTTTTTTTAATTTTTATTTTACAAACTAATTAAACACACTAAGATAAGCATTTTTTACAACTATGACTTTTTACAAAAAACACTGATAAGCACTGAATAAGCACAAGTTTTTCAACAGTTTACTCTTGAAAATGGAAATAAGCACAAGTTGAGTTAAAATGACTAATAAGCTATGAAATAAGCTAAATGAAAACTGAAATAAGCTAAGAACCTGTTTAATAAGCTAAAATGACACTTGAAAAACAAATTGGATAGGAAATAAGCAATGAATAACTTAAAATAAGCACACAGTTAAGCTGTTTACACAGTGAACTGTTGGGTTTCTAAACAACTTATAGCTAAAATTTAAGCACTTATATAAGCTAGGAATTGAAAACTAAGAACTGGAATACAGAGATGAGTGGGTTGGCTTTCCAAAAAGCCAAAGCTCACACTGTGGGTACCACTGTGGAGCTTATAAAGAGCTTAAGAAAAAGCTTGTTATCCACTGAGTAATTAGCACACTAAACAAAAATGGACAAAATTACAAGCCATGAGCAGGCTTATTAAATAAGCTATTAAGGTGAAAACAAGAACTAGACTAAAGAGACAGCTAGGTGGGCTATTCAAAAAGCTAAATTGCAAAAGCTAAAGACCACTAATAAGCTCTCTGTGAGCTTGTTAGATGGACTAGCAACACTGTGAGCAGGGGAGCTTTGCAGACAAGGGGTCCAAAAGAAGCTACAAAATAAGCTATCTATGAGCTAATTTTATTAAAACTAGTATTTTTATATTTTTATTTAGCAGCTAAATATTATTTTCCCAAAAGGAATTAAGCTAAAACTTAGTATTAAACACACAATAAAATTCTAAGTTTTATTCAAAAATGGGTATTTGGAAAATTTGACTTTTTAAGAAAACTACAAGTTTGACTTTATTGAACTTTGGACTGATTTTACTGACTAATTATGTTATTATAAGCTATGATAAAGTGAAATTAAGCTATTGTATCAAGTTTTATGCTACTTTGATGAAAATTGCCATTTGAAATCTCAACAGTGGGCTGCAAATTGAGATTAGAAGCTATGTTGACTTTTTATTAAACTAGAACTAGATTTTATGCTTAAACTAAACTATGATGAACTAATGTAACAAGTATCAACCTCAAATAACAACTCAAACAACCTTAGATGCAGTAAACAAAGCAAATCCAAACAGTACATAAAAAGAGAATTTTAACTTACAAATGATCAAGCTCATGTGCAGCTTATCACATAACCAAACCAACCTATTCTAAACCTATATCCACCCATGAAACAGCTCTGCATCAACCCAAATCATTTCCAACCTGTTTGACCAATTTTGTCTCCACGGTTGACTTTTGTTGACCTTGTACCAAAATTGCTTGAAACTGTTCCCAAAGCTTGTCAAAAGCTATAATAAGCTCAAATAAACATGTTTGAGCTTAGAGTTAAGCTATTAGAAGCTTTATCACAAGACTTTGAAACTTAATTTTTCAACAGTAAACCTGAGATTTTGAAACTGAAGTAAAACCTTAAATTAGTACTTGAAATGAGTTTATAAAGATTGAGTGGCATATGTTTATTACATTGAAGCTTAAATTTTACATCTTAAAACATTAATTAAGCTAACTACATAAAAACGACATACAAAGGAATTTTTAAAAACTAACTACTACTTGTTTCCTCTTTCTTCTTCCTCTTTTATACTTTAAGCAGCTTCCACGTGTCCTCATGAGTGTTTCCCACCACCTTATTGAGCCAATGGGAGAGTTTTGGGCATTTTGGCCATTTCATGATTTTTGGCGGGAAAGGTGGTATTTGACCACTGTGGCTCTGACTTTGCAAACTAGGGGGTGGCTAGGTATGATGATGAGGAGAGGGGTTGGAAGGGATAAGGTGAGGTTTTGAGTGTTGGGAGAAGGAATTGCAGAGTGTACAGGGCAAGTGGTGAGGAAGAAACCCATAAGGGAGGGAAAGGCTTATCTGTTTGACTGTGGGGTCAAAACAGGGAATGACAGGGCCAAATGGTATAAGTGGAAGGGGTCCAATTCATTTTGACAAGGCTTTGTTTTAGTATTAAATGACAAGGACTTGTTTTGTAATTCTGCCAAACTAGAGGGACCAATCCTGCCATTATTCCAAAGTTGTTACAAGGGACCAATATTGACAAGTTCCAATAGTACAAGGACCAGTTTTGACAATTTCAATTTTTCCAGGGACCAAACTTGACAATTTTGAAAGTTCAGGGACCTAAGTTGTAATTTTGTAATTTTAAATCTCAAGGACTAATTTTAACAACTTAAGAATCCCTAAGGACTTAAAATGATATTTTTCTTTATTTAGTTTTACCAGGGACTGTTTTTGACAACTTTTGAAACTTGGGGGGCTAAAACTGCCAATTATGCAAACTTTATACGTTTTCACCAGATTTTGATATTTTTGCATTTAAAACATATAAAACACTTATTTGTGATATTTTTATCATTTTGATGCATTTCTGAGTGTTTTCAGATGTTTTTACAGTTTAAATGGTACAAAAATGATGAGTATTTAGACACTCATCAATGATTATACTCTTAAATCTGAGAAAGAATATGATGAGTCCTTATTTGACTATAGTAAATGGAAGAACCCTGAAACAGTTTCTTCTCAGGACTATTCCACTGAATTTACTGACTGTCAATCCAATGACAGTAAAGGATTCTGTGAGAAATGTTCTGACACCAGTATCTCAGAAGGTAAGACCACTGAATACTTTTCCTTTCAATCTAATGACAGTGAAAGATCCACTGGAAATACCTCTGAATGTTCTTTAGAACTTAAGTCTAAGCCTATAAGGATATCTGAACCAGTTTTAAAATGTGAACCTTTTGTGTCTAAAACTGAACTAGTTAAACCTAGTGTGTCTCCATCTAAGCTAAAATCAGATTCACCTAGCTTTGTTCCTCAAAGAACAACTCCTAGGCAGAAAATAGAGATACATAACACAAATAAGGTTAACTAGAATGCTGGAATGGAGAAGGAGTTAGGTGCAGGTTATTCCTTTGATGTTAAAAGATGTTTTGTCTGCAATAGCTTAAGTCATCTGATTAGAGATTGTGACTTCCATGAAAAGAAAATAGCTAGAAAAGCTTAGGAAAGAAAGAAAAAGGCTGTAAACACTGGGAATGGGGTAAATAAACCAGTGTGGAATAATGTGAACATGATTAATCATGCTAATAAGTTTGCTACCAGACCAGTACATGTTAATACTGGTAGTACTTATGTTAATTATGTTAGACCAAGGGTGGACACTGGTGGTCAAGTTAGTACTGGTAGGCAAAATTTTAATACTGGTAATGTATTTAGAGTTAATACTGGTCATGTTAAATTTTGCCAAGCTAAAGTTAATTCTGGATATAGATCTCAACCTACCAGTCCATCACCTAGTCCCAAGTTTAGAAAACCACAGGTGAACCAGTTCAATCAAATACTTCATTATGGTTCTCATTCACCTGTGAGAAGACCCATGTCTCAAAATGCAGCTCAAATGTTTCAATCTTATGTGCAAAGGGAAATT
Source organism: Chrysanthemum makinoi (assembly GCA_910596185.1). NCBI lineage: Eukaryota > Viridiplantae > Streptophyta > Magnoliopsida > Asterales > Asteraceae > Chrysanthemum > Chrysanthemum makinoi. The sequence goes on along the minus strand of OU343218.1, from coordinate 91,961,318 downwards.
GGGGATCACTGTTAAGCCCTTGGCATGTTATACTTGGAGACAGACCAAACCAAACTTCAAGTATAATAGTGGACCAGTTTCTTTTAATGCTGAAAAATCTAAAGGTCCACAAGGCAGACCCAAGCCTCTACAGGCCTGGGTCCCTAAGAGAAACTAATTTCTCTTTTCTATGTAGGAACATCCTTATTTGAATATGAGCAATACAGGAACCTTTAACAGTGGATGTTCTGAGCAGATGACTGGTAACAAGGATCACTTGGAGGAGCTTGAGGAAGTCCAAGGAGTGTCTGTTACCTTTAGAGGAAGCATAGGCTAGTCTATGCATAGTTAGACTTTTATGGAAGCATTATGAACAATTGGGTGCTGGTGTGATTTGGTGGTTTTGTGGACATCTTGTGATTTCTGTGTTTGCTACAATATCTTTGGCGTGCATGAACAATTTTATTTGGTTTTTTTATGGATTAATTTTGGTGGTTTTGAGTTAATTCTGTTTGTTAGACCTGCATATTGTATTTCTCTTGGTTTAAGACTAATTTTTTAAGGAAATGCACTATCTATCAAAGATAGGGGAGGTATGGATGCTATACTGATGGAAGTGCTACCATTCAGAGTTAAAACTAGTGATGTCACACTTAAGTCTGGTTGACTATTTTAAGTCTGTTAGTGCAAAAATATTATGTGTTAGTCAATATTTTAAGTCTGTTTGATTGCTCTGTTTGAGGGGAGGAATAAGCCTAAGGGGAGGCTTATTGTTCAAAGGAGGCTTAGTGTTATACATCTTTGTAAAATTTTGTATATTGTGCATTTTTTGTCCACTAATATTTTTGCAGATATTGGAGAAACAATCAGTAATGAAAAGAAGAAGAGAAAATCTATTCATTAAAGGCTGCATCCTAAGATGCAGCAGTACAAAAGAAGGCTTCATTACATCAGATCAAAAAAACACAACAAACAAACTCCTACACCAACTAGCCCATAGCTCTCTTCCCCTTTCCACTGATGATAGGCATGCTCTGTTTTCCTTTCAACCCAATCACCTCCCAAGCATGGCGACTAGGAAGGCCAAGCACTTGTTCCCTCTTCCCTGGTGTTGGGTTGGAGGGATTTGGCCTTTGTGTAGAGGTAGCTACCACCAAAGCTTTAGATGTCCCTACTGCTTCCTCATCATCAGTGTCATCATAGCAGGAGATATAGCAGGGCATGGACTTCAACTCATAATCTGAGCTTGAGTCATCCACATATGGTGGAGATGTAGGTAGTTCATCAGATGGAACACCTCCAGCTGCTGGTGTTGGATTTGGGTTCATAAAGGTTAAAGTATTGTGATAAGGATGAAAGTACTTCCTCCATGCATCATTGGATGATGAACGATGAACTGGATGATGAATCAGATGAAATTTCAATAATATCAGGGTTACTCATTGTATTTGGAGGATTTGTAGGAAACTGAGAAGTCCACTCAAATATCTTCACCAGCAAAATTAATGCAAGTAACGTTTTAGTTGGTGGAGGAGTAAATATTGAAGATATTTTTTACTGAAGAGGGTTGACCATAAGAAGATATTTTACATGGATTTTTAAATCCATTTTTAGTTCTGGTCGTTAATATTGGTGGATTCATGGTTAAGTCTGGCTATTAATACTGGTGGTTAAATCTGTTACCATATTTTATGGGGTAAGGATTATCTTTCTATATATTGAACTTATTCTCTTTCCAAAGATAATTGAAACCCTACCAGTATATATATATGATAACATCAAATAATCCTGAATATTAAGTGTCAATTTCCGCTGATAATGCTCGTATTTTATATCATTTATATGGATTTACGTTTGTTTTCCTCTATATTTCACTTTCAGGTAAATTACTAGCATTGGAGCTAATGAGACACGGATTTGGAGAGTTTATTGATGATATATAATAGTATGCCCATTTTGAAGATGTTACGGCGTAACTCTCCTCTCACATTACGCCGTAACAGAAGCGTGGCTCAGAAAACCAACTAAACTAAAGATTACAGTGTAACTCCCTCCTAGGATGACGTCGTAACTAATTAGGTTAAATGATGTTCCGCGCCGCTGTGAGCTATGACGTAACTCATTCCATAACTACGATGCAACCACGATTTATTGAAGATACATCGTAACTCATTCCTGATGTTATGCCGTAACCAGCTTTTCCAGAGCAAAATACGAAGAATTGGATGTTACGGCGTAACTCTCAACTTAAGTTACGCTGTAAGCATATCTGGCCTATAAATACCGCCCAAATTCCAGCATTTCTATTCATTCACTTCGCACACCAAATCAGAGAACGTGGGTAGAAGGTTGAAGGTAGATCCTGAGGAGCATACGAAGCCATCTTTAAGGGAGAAATCACTCCCCTACGATAAGCATTAGCAATTTATCATTTCTTTACTTTCAATTCATGTATTTTGATATGTTAAACATTGAATCGATTATTTTAGTTTATATGAGCAGCTAGGCACCTCTGGTGCTAGCCTAGTTATGATTCCTTAATTGTTTTGCTTAGGACGAACTGACCAAATGTTTTGTTTAGGACGAACTGACCTATTGATCTCCGGTGGAAACCTTTGCTGATAGGTTAGGACGAACTGACCAAATGTTGTCCTAGCGACTTAAACCCCCACTTGAAGCAATTGGAAGTAATTAAACGTGAACTTAACATGATAGGATGACTAACTATGTTAGCACACTTCTCCTCTATTGATCACAACCCTCACGGGCTTTCTTTATTTTATTCTCTTGTCATTAGTTATTAATTAATCATTTCAACCTTAAAATCTGTGACTCCTAGACTTAGTTAAAATCCGCACACATAGCTCTTGGGACGACCTCGGTTTTACCGAAATACTACACTACACACAACCGGGTACACTGCCCGTTAGTGCATTAGGGTAGACCATAGGTATAACGAGACAATATAAATATTAAAACCTGGTCAGTAAAACCTGCATCAATATACTCCTTATAACTCTGTTTTGGTTCTAAAATAGAGTCAGTCGTGATCATCCATATTCTTGGTATCATCATGGTTTCTGCAACATGGCGTGCTAAGAATGGTGTGCAGATTAATAATGTCTTGGAGTTGTGTGCTACTTTGTCTTCTAGAATTTAAGTCTTGGAACAAGATCTTGCTTCGACAAAACAGGTTTTGGGAGCTAAGGTGAACCAATTGGAAGAAGACATCCAGAACTTACAGGTTAGACAGGGTATTATTGATGAATCGACTCAATCTCAAGATTCTGTGAATAATCTTCATGATCTTGAAAATTCTTCCAAACAGAGGAGGAAATCAAAGTTAGATCTAAAGAAAGTGATGGTTAAGAATCTTGATCCAATAGTCGATTGGGAGATTTATTGGGATCAATTTGGAAAAGCTTGGAAGGTAATCAGATACAGTGGAGAGTTTGCTATCCACAATCATCTTAAAGATTTGATAAAATCTTATAATCGACAAGAGTTGGACACTTTTTGGAGTCTGGTTCAACAGAAGCTCAAAATTGCTTAAAACTCAGATGTTAAAGAGCAAGAACTTTATACAGATATTCAAAACTATATGAACCAGATCCTACAAATAACTATTGGAATTTTCCATGTCAAGATTCCTGTGTGTCATGGAAATTTTATGATAAGTGTGATGTTCATCATTTGTCCAGAAGAAGTGGAGTTGATCTGTTCATGTTGGCAGAAGTAGAGTATCCATTGTGTGCTGAAGTGCTTCAAGTAATGTTACTCTCAAAGCTTCAATATGAAAAAGAATCTATGGCTCTTTGAAAAGCTCATCAAAAGAATATGTGATCAATTGTTGGCCAGAATAGTTGATCATATTGAAGAAGAAACAGCAGTCAAAAGGAGACGAATGAGGTAAAATTGTTTTTCGAAAGAAATTTTGTAAAAAAAATTATATGGTGTTCAACTAACCATATCTGTCTGGATGAAGAGTTGACTAGCCCACAAGATCATGGTTTGTGGAAAAGGCTGTGGAAAACCATGACTAGTCCAAAAGGGTACAACTTTTAGTAAAGACCAATCAAATCTGTTGATAGCTACTAGTTTGCTAAAAATCAGATGGTTATCAATGTACCATGGTCTTATACACCAAAATATTGACTACTCCAATAGTAATGGCTATTTGGTAAAGAGACATCAAATCAATTAAATTTTCTATGATTCACCTCTCACAGAAGTTTACACATCTGGAAGTGATGAGAATAGTATGAAACTTTCATGTTTTGGTGTACAGATAGTCATAGTTGCTGAAAAGACCAAGGAGTTCTAAATGTTTGTTGATATGATGCTGCACAGAACTTATTATGAAGACAATCTCAAGAATGTAGCTTAAAGATAATTCCAAGATCCTCAAGAGTTTAAAAGAACTTGAAGTTCACAAGTGAAGATCAAGTTAAGGGAGGATTGTTGGGAATTATATTTTGTAATGTTTAAGTATTGTTTAGTGATTAAGTCTGGTAACATTAATAGTTAAGTCTGGTATATCAGACTTAAGTCTGTTAGTAGTTAATTCTGCCATTACTAAAGATGTTAAGTCTGGCAGAACAAAGTGTCGTTGGTTAAGTCTGTTTATGTCTAAAACAAAATAGTTGTTAGAGTTATATTAGGAATAGATATGAACATGTAGAGATATCTTAGGAGAAGATATCTTTACCCTTCTACAAGTTTGTTAGACAATTAGTGTTTCCTTGGTGTATAAAAGGATTCCTAAGGTGTTAGGTTAATGTACGAGTTGTATGCATTAGCTTTTGAGCAAGTTAATAGAAAATATGAAGTTAGTAATTCTTGTGTTCTTCATACTTGTGTGTTAAGATTCCGCATTAACACATTAAGCAATTGCAAAGAGTTCTTCATATAGTAAATTGAATTTATTCAAGTTTACGATTAGTCATTCAAGGCTACTTAGATCCAGAAATTTTTGTCTTAACACGTTTTGGACATAAGCAAAAAAAAACAAGACATGTGCATCATACGGGGTCTGACCATCATACTAACAACTTGGCAATAAACACAAACATTAAGCGATGAACAATTATATAAAACCTGTGTGCATCGCACGGGTTCGTAATGTGTTGAAACTTTAGACCTTGATAGATCTTGAGCACTCGCAGATCGTTACTATTGCTTATGTAATCACAAACAAACTAATAGACAATCTCTACAATTTATATTCTTTAGCGGAAATCAAATATAAGCACAAACACAAATAACTAAGAACACGTTGATCCTCTATGGATCTTAATATTACTAAAACTTTGTTTTTCAACTCGTACATAAATCATACTATTGTGTTCCTTTTATAGACAAGGAACCTTAACTTGTTTCCTAAGAAACGTATAAACATAAAACTTAATATGATATACATTATCACTTCCTAATAAAGCTCATGTATATCCTAACTAAATATAAACTATACGCGGAATAACTATCTCCGCAGAAACAAAATACATACTATATAACTTCAGATTACGTTCTTCAAAGATAAATATTGAACTTCAGAGAATCCTTCGGCAAGAACATCATCGAATTCTAACTTAGCAATTCCCAACAATCCTCCCTAAACCGGAATTTGACTGGTTAAGTTCCAGTTTCTTGATAGATCTTCAACGCCGCAGGATTGTACTCGAACATCGAAACAAAGAACCAAAACAGTAACATCTCTATGATGACAAAACTTTGAAACGCCAGATCTTTGCAGCAACAAATGACAAAATGTACATCAAAACATATTAGTTGCATACGATTCTCATCACATCCAGGTGTGTTAACGCCTATGAGAGGTGAATCATTGAAAATAATGGATTTGATGTCTCTTTACCAATAGCCATTACTACTGGAGTAGCCAAATGTTTAAGTTCGAAAACTATGGTACACTGATAACCATCTGATTTATTAGCAAACCAGCAACCATATAATGGATTTGAAATGTCTTTACCTGTAGCCGCTTGCTCAAGCTAGTCAATTCTTAGGATTGGTGAACTGATTACCAAATATGGTATTTCACTGCCTTTACCACAAGCCATATACATGTGGGCTAGCCAATTCTTGGATTCCAAAAAGGAATAAACCATGGTGAATTGATGACCATACAACCCTCAAAGAATTAAGCATGGGTGAGTTACATACCCTATGATTTTGAGCAAACCATTACAGCTATCAACAGATTTGATGTGTCTTTACCAAAGCTGTACCCTTTGGACTAGCCAACTCTTTGACATACACAAGGTACATCTGGTGAGTTAATAACCATAGAAATGTACAACAAATCTGCAAGAAAAGTTAGGCAAACACAGAATATACATATATATATATATATTTTTTAACTAAGAAAGAAACAAAGAAACAAATATTACAAAATATACACAATACCACAATCAAGATGATGCTTTATGTTGCAAGTGAGTTTTAATGATTCCAACACATTGTTCAAGATGCAACTTATCATTACCAACGGATCCGGAGGAACTTCCAACTTCGTCTAAGCATTCTTTCCATCACCTCATAGACAAGGGATAAATCTTATCAAGAAACATACAAAAGCTAATCCCACCCTTTGTCTCTACCACATGCACACAAGGCAAAGGATAAAATCTCCAAGTCTCAACCTTCCACTTATGTGAATTCTTCCAAATATGATACCCTTTACCATTTGAAGATTGAGAATCAAACAAAACTTGAAGATCACCCAACAAGTATAAACCAGAACCCTGTGGTGAATTTATATCCTAATGCTTAGTAACAAGACCATACAGCGTATTCAAGTCTTGCCTATCCACCAGATGAAACATTTCCTTTAAAAAATTAAACTGCATAGAAGTTTTGTCCAGCCTAAAAATAGTATTAAGTCGCCCTTCAGAGTCCAAGAAGTCAACACATCATGAGAGCCTTCGGAAAAACATCACAGATCCTACTCTAATGAAAGTTGAATCATCAGCTTTAAGATCCAAAGAATCATCCTGAGGAGATTTCTTAACCTTAGATGTGTGTGTCCCAGATGTTTTCACAGATCTCCATAAAGAAATGGTCTCGTTTAGACATCCTTTTTCCTCCTACCGGTATATAAATTCCCATACATGGTAGCTCCTGATTCATCATTGACATCTCAGAGGAATGGAAGAAGTAGACTTAAGCTGAACGCACCTCTCAATTCATACATTCTCTCAAGCATCACTGCCTTCTTAGCTTTAGCAACCGTGCAATTTCAGCTTTCCTACCCATCTCTTCTCCTTCTATATCAATTGGTGCAACACAAGGTAATCTTTGTAGAAGAAACAGTTTGTGGTTCAGCAGATTGAACCCTTTCATTTAAGGTATAGCCGCAGTAGATGCTTCAGGAGTAACCACAAGAGAATCCATCCGAGGTGTAACATCATCAAAATTATCTATAATCTCAACTGTCTTAGGCCTCTTTGCCCGTGGAGCATCGTACTATCAGCAATTCTCTTTTTAGAAGATGGAGCAGTCTGTTTCATAATCCTTTGATATATTCTCTGCAAATCATCATCGTAAAGCCGGACTTGCTTCTTTTCAAACCGTAATTAAAAATAGTAGAACTCTGATGAAGCACTATAGTTCTCATGTATGCTTTCATTTGAGCAGCAGTGGGTGGTCTCTCTCTTCTAGCTTTAGCTTTTGTGCAAGAAGAGCTTTTTTGTGTCGATGCAAGTTGTTTTCGTTTTTGTCTAAGGGCCACCATTTGTGTAGCAAAATTCTCACTATCAAAAGCTGCACCTAAGATACTCTGAGCAAGTGTAGGATCCGGCAGCTTTCGAGTATAAACATCCCATTGTGCATCAGGGATCTGAGTAGCCAAAGCATCCAGTTCTCTTTGTCTCTCAGGGATGCAAATTAGAAGTAGACTCAACAATCTTTTAGCCAATTCATTACTTTTCTTCAAATCGCACACTCCTAACATTCTTTCTTGTGCTTGCTTTCCTGTTCACTACGACACTGGACCAAGCTCATCTTCAATCATTACTCCTTTCCCTTGATCAACAGACTTATGAACAATATCAACTAGAGAAGTATCACTCATAGGTACTTCGAAGAAACATCCGAATTAGCATCAAGAAACATGTTGAGACAGATCTTCAACAGTGTGGAGAAGACATCACCGCCGGATCCAAAGTAAAACTTCTTCCACAAGAAGAAAGACTTTAATTATCTCAAGGTGGAGGACACGATTGTTCTTGTACACAAGAAGCTTGACCATGTTCAAGTAGCAACATCCTCCATTTGAACATCGCTAGCTGCAACACCTCGACACCTTTGAAGGTTCGAAGAATCCTCACTCAAATATCTCTTCTCTTTCTTCTAGTAAATGAATGGGTTTCTTGTTCTTTGAAGATTCAAGAACAACCGGTGAAGAAACATGAGTTTTCCGAGACACATCACCAAAATATCAAGTGACTCAAATTGAGTATCCTCTTGCTCCTCATTAGAAGAAACCATTAGCTTCCTTTTGCAACTATTCCCAAGTTGGTCCTCTAAGTCCTTAACCTTTCTTTGCAACTCCACAATCTCACCACCAAGAGTAGATTTAGTCTCAGAAGCTCCTTTTGAGATCGGCAACCTCGGCCACATACCCGTTCACTAGAGCATATACAAATGTAAGTGTAATAGGGTCCTCGCTCTACCAAAGATATTGCTCAGGGTAATGGGAGCATCATTGGGCCTTCGTAAGAAATATCAACATGCTCAATAAATGGAACACCATCATCAATGAATCCCCGAGGACTAGGAGTGATCAGTCTATTAAGCTCAGTCTCAAACTCATCAAGAGTAACCTGTGTAGGTGGTGGACTAGAACTAGGTCTAGGTGAAGGAGTAGATGAAGGTTGGTCAGGAGAAACATGAGTTGCTTCCAAAGGTTGTAGAAGGCCCTCATCAATGGCAACTGATGGATTACCATCAGCAGCAACATTTGTAGAAGGTGTATCACCAACAACATTATCCTCATCAGCATCCTCATTGCCTTGAGGAAACATAGCTGCTAGTAAAGGATGATGTGCCCCCTCATAATGAGTTTTCATAGAAGCAAACAGTTTAGCAGATAAAGCTCCTATGGGACAAAACATTTGGGCTTGGGTAGTAATGTCCAAAATCATTTGCAAAAACCTAGGGTACATAAAAAACTTATGATTTTTCCTATGTATACTTTCAACCATATTATCAAAAATAAACCTAGAAAAGTTATAAGTTAAACCCTGAGAAAGACATACAATACCACATCCCAGCTGAGTAGAAAATTGGTCCCATCCTCCTGATTTATTGCTTATACACTGAAGCAATGTGTGTACCAGAAACCTCCACATCGGGCAAAGCTGATTCTTGAACCATATATCAGTCCTCATACCCTGGTATCCAATAGCTCTCAGCCCATTAAGTATCTCCACCGAATTAGAATGATAAACCCCATTCTCATCATCCAAACGAAGCTTTCTTCTTATCAACTCCTCTGTCACTACATACTGTCTGTCAACCCTAGCCATGATCTCATGTCACTCCATTTTGTATCGATGCCCGTAATGAGTAACCAATGATTCATATATCATATTAGGAGAATGCGTTAAAGCATAATGAATCTTGAATCTTTTCAAGAACTCCACCATAGGCACATACAAATCATCACCCTTTACTTTTCCCAGAAAAGCAACTTTGTTATGATCTTTCTTCAATTGAAGAGCCATGTGTAATATTGTAAGTTAGGGTTAAGAATCACACAACTGAAAGTGTTTTAGACGTAAGTGAAAAGGGAATCGTTTAATTTGAAGTAAGGATATGCAAATAATGGATTGGTAGAAGTTGCCCAAATTATAGTCAAAAATATCGGAACTTATGTTGACCATATCTCACGTGTATTTCAACTTTAACCAAGAGGTAACATTTCAGCAGAAACACGGTCAATCTGCTGAAGTAATTCGCTTCAACAGAAACCACCCAAGATAAAGATATCATCAGTAAATATCTTGAGTGTTACTTTGCCACCCAACTCACATTAAATTTCATTAAACCACGAATCCGTCTATATAATAATCCCAATGCACACTTCAAATACATCTTTTATCCCCAATTTTCATCACAAAACCCTAATTTCATCACAAACCACAATCAACCACAATCAGCCATGAATACCAAACCAGAGGTTATTGATCCAACCTCTTCTCCATCATCCACATCATCATCATCATCCTCAAGTGATTATTTACTCCAGTTTTTTCCATATCCAAATGACCCTCGACCTTTGAAATCCCCATTTCTCCCTTCTTCTGAAGATGATAGTATAGTGGATCCAAGTGAATCTTCTGATGACTCTGATGACTCCACTAAGGAGATAACTTCACACCCTCAACCTCCACCACCTCAACCTAAAATGGTGGTGTTCGCCTCTCCTGCGTCATGGTTTGGTGCTTCATCTCATATCGTAAAAGGGAAGGGCAAAAGGAAGATGGATTGATTGCTTTTGGTGAAACCAGTGAAGAAACACAAAGGACAAAGTCATATCACACATCCATCTGCTGTATTCATCTTCATCATCTTCGTTTTCATCAATCCATCCTTCCCATTTTGATCCTTAGCTCGTCGTGAAATCTGGTCATGCATATCCCGTCATGCATATCCAGCATTTGGACTAGATGATATGAGCTAGTAGATGATAGGAACTTAGTATAGGTTCAGTAGATCATGTATAGTTATGAATCTTGTATTTCCATTTGAAGTTGATTGTATGCATTGTAGTCGTAAAGTCAACGCATATCTTGAATGAATGAGCCGTCTTTAACTTCAAGACTTGTCTTGAGATGAACTTTGATCACTTCAAATACTTATATTTCAGTAGAAACAATTTGCTCACTTCAGTAGAAAACAAGCTTCTAGCTTACATGACCATTCTTCAAAGAATCAAACTTGATATAGTAACAAGGTTTTTCTCATTATTTTATGAGAAAAACCTTGTTAGTAAAAACTTGTTGAAACTTTAGACCTTGATAGATCTTGAGCTGAAATATGCAATCTGCAAAACAGACACAGAGAAACACACAAACCAAACCAAGACAAACTAAAAGAACATTAGTGGGTTAGTGTTAGCAAATATATAAACTAAAATACAAAGTTTACAACATAAATAATTTATGTTGTAAACTTTGTATTTTAGTTTATATATTTGCTAACACTAACCCACTAATGTTCTTTTAGTTTGTCTTGGTTTGGTTTGTGTGTTTCTCTGTGTCTGTTTTGCAGATTGCATATTTCAGCTCAAGATCTATCAAGGTCTAAAGTTTCAACAAGTGGTATCAGAGCCTCGGGAGAGTCTCTACGATACTAAGAACAGTCTTTTCTAAACACCCATACAACCAACACAACATTCACCATGCCTGGATCAGTAGATGATATCGAAGTCACCAACAACCAAAACACCACCCATCTGCAACAACTAAGTCTGTCGAACTGCAATGCTAGATTTCCATACCTCAAGAAGGAAGAGTACGATTTATGGGCAATGAAGATGTTAACCGATCTCCAACATTGATTGGAATCTATGGGAGATTGTAAGGAAGGGGAACAGTTTGAAGAGAACTACCACATCCCGATGGTAATCTTATTTATGTTCCTCCCAAATCACGAGAGTTAATTGGCGGTTCGTGAGAGAAACAAAAGTTAAAACAATTCTTCTTCAAGCTATTCCTGAGGATTACTTGAGTGATTTTCACTTCATGAATGATGCTAAGGATATATGGTTGGCCATCAAGGCCAAGTTTGGAGGGAATGAGGAGTCTAGAAGAATGAGAAAATCGATCTTGAGACAACAGCTTTAAAGAATTTCAAATCTCAAGAGGAAGGAATTCACAAGGGTTATGACAGTTTCACAAGATTTTAAGTCACTTGAATCACCAAGGCAAAGCTAGATAATGATGATTGTAATTCTAAGTTTTTGCGATCTTTACCTCAATCCTGGTTACAAGTAAGCATTGCCTTCAAAACTAAAGGTGGGCTTGATATGATTACCTTTGATGAGCTATACAACAAGCTTAAAGCTCTTGAGCATGATGTCAGAAGTCCCTTCCGTTCATCATCCACTTCTAGTCACACAAAGATTTGTTGGGGCCTCCAATCCAAAGATGATTCATGCTCCAAGTCCAACTTACTCATCATCATCTTACACTACCACTCCTTCAAGTTCTCAATCTAAAACTAGTGGTATAATGGAAGATGTGCTTGGATCTTTCTTTGCCGATTATGACCCCAGCAGAACTTGCATATGAGGAGTTCAAACAGTGGATCCAATGGATATGGAGGAGATGAATTTGAAGTGGCAAGTGGCCATGCTCTCTATGGACATCAAGAGATTTGAGCGTAAGGTCGGGAGGAATTTTGGTTTCCAGGGAAGAGATCCAGCAAGGTTTGACAAAAAGAAGGTCAAGTGCTTTACATGTCATCAGATGGGTCACTTCTCCAGAAAGTGTAAGGATAGGAAATCCGTGATGAGGTGAGATACTCTTCATATCAGAATCAGAGGGATCTTTGGAACTTCAAAGACTGGATCCTCGGTTGCTATGGTCACTTTGGACACTAATGTCACCGGAAGCTACATGAGCAGGGAGAATGATGAAAGTTCGTGTGATAATATTGGGTTCGGCAAGTTGTACTTGAAGATAGGCATGATCAAATTGCCTTAATGGGCATCTCTCAGGTACAAAATTGTTTGTTTGGTTGTAGTGAACGTTATAATGAACTTAAGGAAGCATATGATATTTTGAAACCTAAATATAATGAATGCTATGTTGAAGTTGAAGCTTATACACAGGCTTTAAAAACATTAGAAAGACAAAAGGTTTGGTTTCAGAAGAATCAAATAACTTATGATGAAAAGATTAAGGTGTTAGAAAGTGATCTAGAATGTACTAAAAATGACTGAGAAAGATAAAGCAGGAGTCATTTCAGAAAATATTATGTTGAAAGAAAAATTAGAGAAAGAAATTGCTAGGCATAACGAATGGTTACTGAATGGTAATAAGTTAGCAAGTCACATCTATGCTAGTCAAACTCCTAATACTTCTATAGGTTTAGGCTTTAAGAAATATGTAGGATTAGAAGCTAGAGATGACACACGTAAATCTACACCAGCCAGTCGGATTAGCTAACTTTGTTAAAGAAGGAAATTTACATTGTGTGGACCTATTCGAGGAATACCTATGCCTTGACTGTCCATTACAGTTGACTTCGATGGATCACACCATCTATATGGCAAAAGTCAAGGGACTTGCTGACCTCGATACTTCATCTATGACTTTGTCTCTTGTCTTGAAAGGATGACAAGTCTTCCGACCAAAGGTCTACTTCTACCGGTGTGATTCAAATGACAAGTCGACCTTCCCAAGACCTCACCGCCTCGCACCCAAGCCTACCTTCAAGTCCATTAGAGTTGCTACTAAGGAATCATCTTCCAAGACAGTTTCCTCTGAAGACTTGTCTTTTCAGTCTTTGCATAAAAATTCTGTTAAAAATAATTCTTTTCATGGTTTTGGTTTGAATGCTTCTGCTTGTAATAGAACATCTTTTGGTTTGAATAAATCTTCTAAACAGAAAACGTGTTTTGTTTGTGGAAGTAAATTTCATTTAATTAAGGATTGTGATTTTCATGAGCAAAGAATGGGTGCATGTGCTAGGAAATCTAGACCAATGTGGACTAATGTTAATTGTATACCACCTTATATTCCACAAGCTACTCATAACAAACCTTTTCCTTGGAGAAGATCTGTAGCTAGACCATATGTGCAACCAACTAGTTCATACTTTAAAAATGGTTATTGGCCTGAATATGTTGACTCTTTGTATGCTGGGAAGGGTTATAGGGATACTGCTGTGAAGCCCTCAGCAGGTTGTTCTTGGACTCAAAAGGGACCCAAATATCAATGGCACAAGAACAATAATGGATCTTATAAATCTGCATGGTCTAAATCTTATGATCCACAAGGCAGGTTCAAGTCAGTGATGACTTGAACCTCTATAGTGTACTAATATTTTGTATATACTTTGTTGTTGTTGTAGGATCATCCTCTTAAGCACAAGGAAGTTGGCATTGTTGACAGTGGTTATTCAAGGAGCATGTAGAACAGAGATATGATGCATAACTTCATACCCATAGATGGAGGAGGCAATGTGACTTTTGGTGGAAGTGATGGTAGAATCACTGGGAAAGGCACCATCAAAACACCTCAACTGGACTTTGAGAATGTGTACTATGTAAAGGAACTGCAACACTTCAATTTGTTCTCACCTCACAAATTTGTGACACCAAGAACAAAGTATTCTTCTCTGAGGATAAATGTCTTGTGCTATCTAAAGACTTCAAACTCCCGTAAGATACATCAATTCTGGCCGAGAGTTCCTCGTACTCACAATCTATACACATTCAACTTAAATGATGTTCAACCTAAGGTGACTTAACTTGTTTGGTGGCTAAAGCATCCTCGGATGAGTCTACAAAATGGCATAGAAGGATGGCTCATGTGAACTTCAAGACCATAAACAAACTTTCCAAAATGGGTCTTGTTGAAGGACTTCCTTCAAAGGTTTTCACCAATGAACATAAGCGTGTTGCACTCGCAACAAAGGAAAGCAACACGTGAGCCTCTTACAAAGCTATTATCACAAGTGAGTGTTATCTCGAACCTCTTCGCTTGCTGCATATGGATCTTTTGGTCCAACTCAAGTCCGCATATTGATCACAAGTACATTTGTCCTGTAATCACCGATGGATTCAACAGTGAGGTTTTGTTGGGTGTTCTTTTTGAGAACAAAAGATGTAACATCTCCAGTTTTAAGAGAGTTTATTACCCTTGTTGAAAATCACCAACAAAAAGGTTAAAGGAATCCGGTGTGATAATGGGACAGTTCAAGAATGTTGTATCGATAGAACTCAGTAAGTCTAAGGGATAAAAGGGACTATAGCACTCCAAGAAGCCCACAACAAAATGGGGTAGCTGAACGAAAGAATAGGACCCTAATAGAGGCAGCAAGATCCATGCTTGCAGACTCTAAGTTACCCACTATGTCTTGGACTGAAGCAGTTGGCACAACTTGTTATGTTCTGAATAGTGTATTG
>OU343218.1:91849473-91946082 GCA_910596185.1 Chrysanthemum makinoi | reverse complement strand
ATCCGTGCCGAACCGACAAGTTTTATCACTCAAGCCGGCCACTTGTGAATGGCCGACCGTAACAAACTTCAAACAGTTCAAGCACAAACTCAATGAAGATCTGGAGAGTATAGTGTTTCCCCGGTTCGTTATGTCCCAGCGAGCTATGCGAACAATCACCAAACGTATAGTGATCGAGAGATTTGAACAGAAAAGAGGGATTGCATTATTATAACTACAGAAATAGCCTATAATTACAAAGGCTTAAATGCAAATTAAAGAAAATTAAAAAGATAAAAAAATATTAAATAAACGCTATCACTATTTGCAAAATGATGTTTTTGATTTTATGTTTTTATAAAACTGATTAAAAACTACGTAACGTACAAATAAAAATGTGAAACTTACACAATATTAATCCTAAAAATATGAAAATGATATTTTTACAAACCTACTGATAAAAGAAAATTTATAGAAAAAGAAAATTATTTTTATTACTAATTATCTAATTATTATTAATTAAAAACTATTTTTAACTATTTAATATTAGCCTAAAATACAAGAAAATAGGAAATAAAGCTAGAAAAATAAAATTATGACTTGGAAAAATCTAAAATATCAAAATAGAATTTTCAAAACTAATTTTATATTTTTATGATTATTTTTCTATTTTCTATGAATTAAAAACTATTTAAAATTACTTAAATTGCTTAAAAATACAAATTTAACTAATAAAATCTGGAAAAATATTTTTTTGGCTTTTTATATTTATCTTAACTTAAGAAAAATGAAAAATTATTTTTTTGAAACTTTTCTTAATTAATTTTATTAAATGCTAATTAAAAAGACTTAAAAACTAATTTAAATCAAGAAAAATGCCAAACAGTAATAGAAAAATATGAAAAATTCAGGATAAGTCTAAAATAATATTAGGAATCTAGGAAAAATGGAAAAACAAGTGCTTGTGTGTAAGAAATTGAGGCTGCAGTTGAATGTGCTTATAAATAAGCACTAAGGATAAACTAAAAGGACCAAGTGACTACCAAACTGAAACAGAAGCTTCAAAATGTTAAAACTACCCACATGCAACTTATCACAACTGCTCTAAACCTCAGAATTGCAAAATTAGACAGATTTGGTGTTTTGAGTTAATGTGCTAAAACAGGTTTTTGAGGCCTACTTGCAGCCTATGAATAAGCTATCAAATAAGCTGAGATTCAAAAACCAAAAATGAGAACCTACACTAGACCTGGCTAGGTGCTTGTAAACCAAAAAGGAGACCTAGATGAGCTCAAATGAGCTTTGTGCAAGGGCTTCAAACCCCTTGTGCTGCAGGTAAGTCAATGCACAGGGCATTTGTGCCCATTTTGTCAAGCATTTTTGAGGTTTGTAAAAAATTACTAAAAATCTACTAAAATCATAATAAGAATCTAGATCAGTTGAACTTATAAAACCCTAAGTTTCCCTTGATATGACCCAAGAATGAATCAATGAAAATTCATCTTAGTTTGGCTCAAAACTGATTTTTCAGTTTGACTTTTTTAACAAAACTGAAAAGTTGACCAACTTGAGGTTTGATTCATAATGGTGGACTGAGATTGAAGTTAATTGATGAAATAAACTTAGTGCAAGCTATATCTATGAATTTGAAACACAAAACAGGTTTTTGCTTTTTGAAAATTCTAACAGATTAGCTAATAAGACAGATAAATGGTGGATTTGACTATTGTGGTGCACAGGTTCAATATGATGACAGAATTGAGTATCTATGAGCTAAACAAGCCTAAAGCAACAAATCTCAAACACTTAACAACTCTCTAATACAGTGTAAGCAATAAATCCAAACACAACTATAATAACTGAAATGAACTTAAAACTGAACTACCCTCTTAACTAGCTAAAGCTATTGATTAAACTAAGCTTAATTGACCTAAATACAACTATATAAACAAGTAAAAACCAATCTAGACCACAAGAACAGATACAAGCATAATAAGCAAAATGGATTGAAAATGAAACTGAGATACTCACTCACAGGTGTCCAACTTGTTTGCAGGCTAAAAACAAACCCAAGATCACTACACTAAGCCCTTACCAACCCATATCCATGCTCTGCAACACCATAAACCATTCCAATGTCCATTTGAGCTTACAGTTGACTTATGTTGACCAATAACCAAATTGTTTGAAACTGAATTGTGAGCTTAACCAAAGCTATAATAAGCTTGAATAAGCTTATTTGAGATGGAAATTGAACTTTTTAAAGCTTGCAAATGAGAATTTGAACGAAGTTATACAACATGAACATGAAACTAGGAACTTATATAAAAACTTGAATTGATAATCAAAAGCACATTACAAAGATGTTTTAACTTAATTGTGATACATAAAAGCTGAAATTACAACATTTTGAATTAAACTAAGACATATATTTAAAAAACGACATTAAGAAAAATTATTAAAACTAACTACTCTCCTTCTTCTTGCATTTCTTCTCTCTTTTATACTCCAATATGTCTTCTCTCTCATCTCTGAGTGAATCCCACCATTTTCTTGACCATTGGATAGCTTTGATATCATCATGGCCATTGGATCAGTTTTGGCCAAAAAGATAAATAAGCCGTTGAGGTTGAGTGAGTTGGAGGAGGAGCATTTAATGCTTTCTTGGAGTGTTGTTGAGGTGGGGGACATGGAAAATGTAAAGGTGAGGAGGGGATGGGAGGCCCGGGTTTTGCAGGGGCTAGATGTTGGGGAAGACAGGGAAAAGTAGCGCCAGGGGGCTTGTTTAACTAATGGTTTGACTGGGGGTAATATTAAAAAGGGAGGGTCAAATTGGTAAGGGTCCAAAGGGTAATATGGCAGGGGGGTCACTTGGTTTATGACAAGGCCAGGGTTTAAATGGTTTAATAACACAAGGGCCTATTTGTAATTTCGAAAATTCGTGGACCAATTCCGCAATATCTCAAAGTTGTTCTAAGGGCTGAAAATGACAAGTTTTAATAGTACAAGGACCAAAGCTGACATTTTCAAAATTCCAAGGACCATTTTTGCCAAATTTGAAACTTGAAGGACCAATTTTGTAATTTCTCAAAACTTTATATATTTTTCACCAAAGGACTAATTTTGACAAGTTATGATTTAAAAAGGACCTTTGGTGATTTTTCTTTTGAAATTAAGGGCTCAAGGACTATTTTTGACAAAATTTGAAACTTGGGGGACTGAAACTGCCAATTATGCAAACTTAGCTCAATTTTCATCTGATTTTGAACATTTTGCATCTGAAACATATAAAATGCAATTTTGGAATATTTTCAAGATTTTGATGCATTTCGAGCATTTTAAACGCTTTGCGGTCAGATTTGACCAAAAAATGATGAGTATTTACACACTCATCAATTCCCCACACTAAACTATTGCTAGTCCTAGCAATCTTTTGAGAAAAACTTAATGGATTTGAATCTCTTTACCAAAATCCATTACTTCTAGAGTAGCCAAATGTTTCAGTTCAAGTAAGAACCATGGTACACCGATAACCATGTGATTTTGAGCAAACCACCAGATTTCAACGGATTTGATTTGTCTTTACCAGGAGCCGTTTGCTCCTGGACTAGCCAACTCTTAGATAAATTATCAATATTATCTTTGGTGAGTCGATTACCAATTATGGTTTTTCCACTTGCCTTTACCACAAGCCATAAACTTGCGGGCTAGCCAACTCTTCACTAATTAAAGATATGGTGAGTCGAATACCATACAATTTTGGGCAAATTGCAAGTCACAACGGATTTGAGATATCTTTACCAAGAGCCGTTTGCTACTGGATTAGCCAATCCTTTTGTTTATTAGACAAGGGCGATAACCAAGCGGTAAGTGCGAACACTTACTCCAAAAAAAATTTTTGCCAAAACGGGGAATTAGGCGTATAATTACATGATAAAATTCGTGAGAATTCCCCCACACTAGAAATGAATATTGCCCTCAATATTCAAAGTACCGGCGGTTATGCCAAAACAAAGAACGTAAAAGGGAAATACTACGGCCATTATTTTGAAAGATTTTTATTTTATTTTTATTTTTATTTTTTTTATTTTTATTTTTTTTTGAAACTTATATACATAACATGTGGGGCAACTCCCCCACACTAGGGTGGTAGAAAATAGAAAGAAGTCATAAATATGGGTGAAAACCCATATGGCATGCTACTGTTTTTGATTACCGAGTCGCTAGCTTGACTCGACCCCGAATTCATTGGTTCTTGGGGAAATAAGTGGAAGAGACAATCTCCATCGGACTTTCATTCAAGATGCTTGTATAAACATTGAAGTACGTGAAAGTTCCACACCGACGAGATATACAGAGAAAGACCCGACTTACAAATGATAAATGAAAATGCTGGGTCAAAGATAGTATCTTCTTACCCCGTGGGGAGAAGACATGGAGAAGTCACAATCAGATGTACTAAAGGAAGAAAGGTTCGATGATGTACGCTTCAAGCTCAAAACATCTCATTAAAATTTTCATCCATGTGCATTTTTCTTCCAACGAGTATCCCGATTGAAATTTATTCTCGCCGACATGGCTCAACGGATATTCACAAAGACATCTCATCAAAGGAGGATAGAATCGTCATCACATGATGGAAGAGATAAGTTAGAATACAGAAGTGGGACAAGTGGTGTGCTCTGAGAGCTAGCAATTTCCACCACTGTGATGGTCTCAGACGCCTGCATTTCATCGAAAAGAGGATTTACTTTCCAAAAGTGTAGTCATAAAATTCCAAAGAGGATTTGAGAAAATCCCGGAAGTAACCTCAGAAATGTCGAGAGAATCACAAACATGCAAATCACAATCACTATCGGATATATCCTCAGACTCACTTGGGATTGGGACAAGATCCTCAACACTTGATGATTCCGTTTCCGAAATAGTGCTGAGATGCTTATCCCCCATGGTGAGAGAGTCTTTAAGCAAATAGGTAAGATAGGTGTGATAGCAATAGACTGAGGGAGTTGAGAAATAATATCGTTCATTTGAATAGCACTCTCCTCGTCATAATCATAATATTCCCTCATTTGAATAGTATCCTCATCATCATCGTCATCATATCGGATTCTTATATTCATCTGCTGAAGCTTACATACCATTCTTTTCATTTGTAGTTGCTTTCGAATGCGTATTTCTTCAGAACTTTTGTGAAGATTACACTCCTCGTAATCATTGAAATGCTGTGAAGGCTCGGAAGTCTGATTACTAGGATTAGCCGTTCGTTCCTCAGCTAGTAACTCTCCAATAGTTTTATCATGAGGATATTGATGAATGAAGGAATACTGTGGGGTTGAAATTGTCAAAACTGGGAGAATTGGAATTGTGAAAATTTTGATTCATCGGTTGACATTCAAAAGTCGCATGAGGACCCTTACAATTTCACAACAGATAATTGGGAAAATATTTTCACCAAAGTTCTGATTGTACATGGTTCTGGCTCATAGACAAGCTGACCCGTGGTGGACAATCAAAACCGAATGAGAATCATTCCCACAAAAACTCCGCATGAGTAGGATCTGTATTGGGGCCGTGGGAGGTAGGTAGGAAAATCGGTGTTTCATTATTTGAAATGGATCGATTACCACAATCTTGTCTCCTCAAACTCACATTGGTATTATTCTACAATTTCCACCGCTAAATGGACCTACACCGTGAACATGTCGAAAACCATGACATAAAGAATTAACCCGATAAGAGGGATAAGAGATGAAAGAATTAAACGTTATAGAGGATAAGGAATGAGAATTAAATGATTAGAGGATAAAGGATGGATATTTTTGGATTTTTGAAAAACATTTTGCAAAAATAAGAAAGAAAATCTTTTTGGGTTTTTGGATTTTTTATAAGAAAATATGGATATATATATAGATAGATGGTATAAACAAGGAGTGAATATTCAAATCACTAATCTGCTAAACGGAAGATAATCAAAGACAACCCCCGCAATGGGCGCCAAAATTTGATTCACGACCAACAAAATAAGTTTTCACACAAACTCCACTTGTGAATGGTCAATCAGAAGGAACTTAAAACAGCTTAAACAAATGCAATGAAGATCTGGAGTATAGTGTTTCCGGTCGTTATGTCCCAACGAGTATGCGAGAATCATCAAACGTAGTGATCGAGAGATTTGAACGGAAAAGAGGGATTGCATTATTATAACTACAGAAATAGCCTATAATTACAAAGGCTTAAATGCAAATTAAAGAAAATTAAAAAGATAAAAAAATATTAAATAAACGCTATCACTATTTTCAAAATGATGTTTTTGATTTTATGTTTTTATAAAAACTGAATTAAAAACTACGAACGCATAAATAAAAAGTGAAACTTACACAATATTAATCCTAAAAATATGAAAATGATATTTTTACAAACCTACTGATAAAAGAAAATTTATAGAAAAAGAAAATTATTTTTATTACTAATTATCTAATTATTATTAATTAAAACTATTTTTAACTATTAAATATTAGCCTAAAATACAAGAAAATAGGAAATAAAGCTAGAAAAATAAAATTATGACTTGAAAAAATCTAAAATATCAAAAGAGAATTTTCAAAACTAATTTTATATTTTTCTGATTATTTTTCTATTTTCTATGAATTAAAACTATTTAAAACTACTTAAATTGCTTAAAAATACAAATTTAACTAATAAAAATCTGGAAAAATATTTTTTTGGCTTTTTATATTTATCTTAACTTAATAAAAATGAAAAATTATTTTTTTGAAACTTTTCTTAATTAATTGTATTAAATACTAATTAAAAAGACTTAAAAACTAATTTAAATCAAGAAAAATGACAAACAGTAATAGAAAAATATGAAAAATTCAGGATAAGTCTAAAATAATATTAGGAATCTAGGAAAAATGGAAAACAAGTGCTGTGTGAGAAATTGAGGCTGTAGTTGAATGTGCTTATAAATAAGCACTAAGGATAAACTAAAAGGACCAAGTGACTACCAAACTTAAACGAAGCTTCAAATGTTAAACTACCCACATGCAACTTATCACAACTGCTCTAAACCCTGAATTGCAAAATTAGACAGATTTGGTGTTTTGAGTTAATGTGCTAAAACAGGTTTTTGAGGCCTACTTGCAGCCTATGAATAAGCTATCAAATAAGCTGAGATTCAAAAACCAAAAATGGGAACCTACACTAGACCTGGCTAGGTGCTTGTAAACCAAAAAGGAGACCTAGATGAGCTCAAATGAGCTTTGTGCAAGGGCTTCACAAACCCTGTGTAGACTCAGTGTATGCCGAGTCAATGCACAGGGCATTTGTGCCCCTTTTGTCAAGCATTTTTGAGGTTTGTAAAAAATTACTAAAAATCTACTAAAATCATAATAAGAATCTAGATCAGTTGAACTTATAAAACCCTAAGTTTCCCTTGATATGACCCAAGAATGAATCAATGAAAATTCATCTTAGTTTGGCTCAAAACTGATTTTTCGTTTGACTTTTTAACAAACGAAAAGTTGACCAACTTGAGGTTTGATTCATAATGGTGGACTGAGATTGAAGTTAATTGATGAAATAAACTTAGTGCAAGCTATATCTATGAATTTGAAACACAAAACAGGTTTTTGCTTTTTGAAAATTCTAACAGATTAGCTAATAAGACAGATAAATGGTGGATTTGACTATTGTGGTGCACAGGTTCAATATGATGACAGAATTGAGTATCTATGAGCTAAACAAGCCTAAAGCAACAAATCTCAAACACTTAACAACTCTCTAATACAGTGTAAGCAATAAATCCAAACACAACTATAATAACTGAAATGAACTTAAAACTGAACTACCCTCTTAACTAGCTAAAGCTATTGATTAAACTGAGCTTAATTGACCTAAATACAACTATATAAACAAGTAAAAACCAATCTAGACCACAAGAACAGATACAAGCATAATAAGCAAAATGGATTTGAAAATGAACTGAGATACTCACTCACAAGTGTCCAACTTG
Source organism: Chrysanthemum makinoi (assembly GCA_910596185.1). NCBI lineage: Eukaryota > Viridiplantae > Streptophyta > Magnoliopsida > Asterales > Asteraceae > Chrysanthemum > Chrysanthemum makinoi. The sequence goes on along the minus strand of OU343218.1, from coordinate 91,938,086 downwards.
TTTGCGGCTAAAACAAACCCAAGATCACTACACTAAGCCCTTACCAACCCATATCCATGCTCTGCAACACCATAAACCATTCCAATGTCCATTTGAGCTTATAGTTGACTTATGTTGACCAATAACCAAATTGTTTGAAACTGAATTGTGAGCTTAACCAAAGCTATAATAAGCTTGAATAAGCTTATTTGAGATGGAAATTGAACTTTTTAAAGTTTGCAAATGAGAATTTGAAACTGAGTTATACAACAGTAAACATGAAACTAGGAACTTATATAAAAACTTGAATTGATAATCAAAAGCACATTACAAAGATGTTTTAACTTAATTGTGATACATAAAAGCTGAAATTACAACATTTTGAATTAAACTAAGACATATATTTAAAAAACGACATTAAGAAAAATTATTAAAACTAACTACTCTCCTTCTTCGCATTTTCTCTTTTTTATACTCCAATATGTCTTCTCTCTCATCTCTGAGTGAATCCCACCATTTTCTTGACCATTGGATAGCTTTGATATCATCATGGCCATTGGATCAGTTTTTGGCGCCAAAAAGATAAATAAGCCAGTGAGGTTGAGTGAGTTGGAGGAGGAGCATTTAATGCTTTCTAGGAGTGTTGTTGAGGTGGGGGGACATGGAAAATGTAAAGGTGAGGATGGGGGATGGGAGGCCTGGTTTTGCAGGGCTAGATGTTGGGGAAGACAGGGAAAAGGCGCGTAGGGGGCTTGTTTAACTAATGGTTTGACTGGGGGTAATATTAAAAAGGGAGGGTCAAATTCGTAAGGGTCCAAAGGGTAATATGGCAGGGTCACAATGGGTTTTTGACAAGGCCAAGGGTTTAAATGGTTTAATAACACAAGGGCCTATTTGTAATTTCTGAAAATTCAGGGACCAATTCTGCCAATATCTCAAAGTTGTTCCAAGGGCTGAAAATGACAAGTTTTAATAGTACAAGGACCAAAGCTGACATTTTCAAAATTCCAAGGACCATTTTTGCCAAATTTGAAACTTGAAGGACCAATTTTGTAATTTCTCAAAACTTTTGATATTTTTCACCAAAGGACTAATTTTGACAAGTTATGATTTAAAAAGGACCTTTGGTGATTTTTCTTTTGAAATTAAGGGCTGTGGACTATTTTTGACAATCTTTGAAACTTGGGGGACTGAAACTGCCAATTATGCAAACTTAGCTCAATTTTCATCTGATTTTGAACATTTTGCATCTGAAACATATAAAATGCAATTTTGGAATATTTTCAGTATTTTGATGCATTTCTGAGCATTTTAAACGTTTTGCAGTTCAGATTTGACAAAAATGATGAGTATTTACACACTCATCAATCCCCCACACTAAACTATTGCTAGTCCCTAGCAATCTTTGAGAAAACTTAATGGATTTGAATCTCTTTACCAAAAGCCATTACTACTGGAGTAGCCAAATGTTTCAGTTCAAGTAAGAACCATGGTACACCGATAACCATGTGATTTTGAGCAAACCACCAGATCCAACGGATTTGATTTGTCTTTACCGAAGCCGTTGTTTCTGACTAGCCAACTCTTTAGATAAATTATCAATATTATCTTTGGTGAGTCGATTACCAATTATGGTTTTTCCACTGCCTTTACCACAAGCCATAAACTTCCGGGCTAGCCAACTCTTCACTAATTAAAGATATGGTGAGCTGAATACCATACAATTTTGGGCAAATTGCAAGCCGTCAACGGATTTGAGATATCTTTACCAAGAGCCGTTTGCTCCTGGATTAGCCAATCCTTTTGTTTATTAGACAAGGCGGACTGATAACCAAGCGAGTAAGTGCAGAACACTTACTCCAAAAATTTTTTTTGCCAAAAACGGGGGAATTAGGCGGTATAATTACATGATAAAATTCGTGAGAATTCCTGGTGCGGTGAACGTGGAACAAACTTCAAAAAGGTTCAAGCACAAACTCAATGAAGATCTGGAGAGTATAGTGTTTCCCCGGGTCGTTATGTCCCAGCGAGCTATGCGAAGAATCACCAAATGTATAGTGATCGAGAGATTTGAACGGAAAAGAGGGATTGCATTATTATAACTACAGAAATAGCCTATAATTACAAAGGCTTAAATGCAAATTAAAGAAAATTAAAAAGATAAAAAAAAAATTAAATAAACGCTATCACTATTTGCAAAATGATGTTTTTGATTTTATGTTTTTATAAAACTGAATTAAAAACTACGTAACGTACAAATAAAAATGTGAAACTTACACAATATTAATCCTAAAAATATGAAAATGATATTTTTACAAACCTACTGATAAAAGAAAATTTATAGAAAAATAAAATTATTTTTATTACTAATTATCTAATTATTATTAATTAAAAACTATTTTTAACTATTTAATATTAGCCTAAAATACAAGAAAATAGGAAATAAAGCTAGAAAAATAAAATTATGACTTGGAAAAATCTAAAATATCAAAAGAGAATTTTCAAAACTAATTTTATATTTTTCTGATTATTTTTCTATTTTCTAGGAATTAAAAACTATTTAAAATTACTTAAATTGCTTAAAAATACAAATTTAACTAATAAAAATCTGGAAAAATATTTTTTTGGCTTTTTATATTTATATTAACTTAATAAAAATGAAAAATTATTTTTTTGAAACTTTTCTTAATTAATTGTATTAAATGCTAATTAAAAAGACTTAAAAACTAATTTAAATCAAGAAAAATGCCAAACAGTAATAGAAAAATATGAAAAATTCAGGATAAGTCTAAAATAATATTAGGAATCTAGGAAAAATGGAAAAACAAGTGCTTGTGTGTGAGAAATTGAGGCTGCAGTTGAATGTGCTTATAAATAAGCACTAAGGATAAACTAAAAGGACCAAGTGACTACCAAACTGAAACAGAAGCTTCAAAATGTTAAAACTACCCACATGCAACTTATCACAACTGCTCTAAACCTCAGAATTGCAAAATTAGACAGATTTGGTGTTTTGAGTTAATGTGCTAAAACAGGTTTTTGAGGCCTACTTGCAGCCTATGAATAAGCTATCAAATAATAGATTCAAAACCAAAAATGGGAACCTACACTAGACCTCAATAGGTGCTTGTAAACCAAAAGGAGACCTAGATGAGCTCAAATGAGCTTTGTGCAGGAAGCCATTAAACCCCTAAGTGCATCAAGGTATGCTGAGTCAATGCAATGGCATTTGTGCCCCTTTGTCAAGCATTTTTTAGGTTTGTAAAAAATTACTAAAAATCTACTAAAATCATAATAAGAATCTAGATCAGTTGAACTTATAAAACCCTAAGTTTCCCTTGATATGACCCAAGAATGAATCAATGAAAATTCATCTTAGTTTGGCTCAAAACTGATTTTTCAGTTTGACTTTTTTAACAAAACTGAAAAGTTGACCAACTTGAGGTTTGATTCATAATGGTGGACTGAGATTGAAGTTAATTGATGAAATAAACTTAGTGCAAGCTATATCTATGAATTTGAAACACAAAACAGGTTTTTGCTTTTTGAAAATTCTAACAGATTAGCTAATAAGACAGATAAATGGTGGATTTGACTATTGTGGTGCACAGGTTCAATATGATGACAGAATTGAGTATCTATGAGCTAAAAAAGCCTAAAGCAACAAATATCAAACACTTAACAACTCTCTAATACAGTGTAAGCAATAAATCCAAACACAACTATAATAACTGAAATGAACTTAAAACTGAACTACCCTCTTAACTAGCTAAAGCTATTGATTAAACTGAGCTTAATTGACCTAAATACAACTATATAAACAAGTAAAAACCAATCTAGACCACAAGAACAGATACAAGCATAATAAGCAAAATGGATTGAAAATGAAACTGAGATACTCACTCACAGGTGCCCAACTTGTTTGCAGGCTAAAAACAAACCCAAGATCACTACACTAAGCCCTTACCAACCCATATCCATGCTCTGCAACACCATAAACCATTCCAATGTCCATTTGAGCTTACAGTTGACTTATGTTGACCAATAACCAAATTGTTTGAAACTGAATTGTGAGCTTAACCAAAGCTATAATAAGCTTGAATAAGCTTATTTGAGATGGAAATTGAACTTTTTTTTAAAGCTTGCAAATGAGAATTTGAAACCGAAGTTATACAACAAGTAAACATGAAACTAGGAACTTATATAAAAACTTGAATTGATAATCAAAAGCACATTACAAAGATGTTTTAACTTAATTGTGATACATAAAAGCTAAAATTACAACATTTTGAATTAAACTAAGACATATATTTAAAAAATGACATTAAGAAAAATTATTAAAACTAACTACTCTCCTTCTTCTTGCATTTCTCTTTATACTCCAATATGTCTTCTCTCTCATCTCTGAGTGAATCCCACCATTTTCTTGACCATTGGATAGCTTTGATATCATCATGGCCATTGGATCAGCTTTTACCAAAAAGATAAATAAGCCGTGAGGTTGAGTGAGTTGGAGGAGGAGCATTTAATGCTTCTAGGAGTGTTGTTGAGGGGGGACATGGAAATGTAAAGGTGAGGATGGGGAATGGTTTGACCGGGGTAATATTAAAAGGAGGGTCAAATCAGTAAGGGTCCAAAGGGTAATATGGCAGGGGGTCACAATTGGTTTTTCACAAGGCCAAGGGTTTAAATGGTTTAATAACACAAGGGCCTATTTGTAATTTCGAAAATTCGGGACCAATTGCCAATATCTCAAAGTTGTTCCAAGGGCTGAAAATGACAAGTTTTAATAGTACAAGGACCAAAGCTGACATTTTCAAAATTCCAAGGACCATTTTTGCCAAATTTGAAACTTGAAGGACCAATTTTGTAATTTCTCAAAACTTTATATATTTTTCACCAAAGGACTAATTTTGACAAGTTATGATTTAAAAAGGACCTTTGGTGATTTTTCTTTGAAATTAAGGGCTCGTGGACTATTTTTGACAAAATTTGAAACTTGGGGATGAAACTCAATTATGCAAACTTAGCTCAATTTTCATCTGATTTTGAACATTTTGCATCCAAACATATAAAATGCAATTTTGGAATATTTTCGTATTTTGATGCATTTCGAGCATTTTAAACGCTTTCTAGTTCAGATTGACCAAAAATGATGAGTATTTACACACTCATCAATCCCCCACACTAAAATTGCTAGTCCTAGCAATCTTTTGAGAAAAACTTAATGGATTTGAATCTCTTTACCAAAAGCCATTACTTCTGGAGTAGCCAAATGTTTCAGTTCAAGTAAGAACCATGGTACACCGATAACCATGTGATTTTGAGCAAACCACCAGCTTCCAACGGATTTGATTTGTTTTACCAGAAGCCGTTTGCTCTCGACTAGCCAACTCTTAGATAAATTATCAATATTATCTTTGGTGAGTCGATTACCAATTATGGTTTTTCCATTGCCTTTACCACAAGCCATAAACTTGCGGGCTAGCCAACTCTTCACTAATTAAAGATATGGTGAATCGAATACCATACAATTTTGGGCAAATTGCAAGCCGTCAACGGATTTGAGATATCTTTACCAAGAGCCGTTTGCTCCTGGATTAGCCAATCCTTTTGTTTATTAGACAAGGCGGACTGATAACCAAGCGAGTAAGTGCAGAACACTTACTCCAAAAATTTTTTTTGCCAAAAACGGGGGAATTAGGCGGTATAATTACATGATAAAATTCGTGAGAATTCCTAGTGCGGTGAACGTGGAACAAACTTCAAACAGTTCAAGCACAAACTCAATGAAGATCTGGAGAGTATAGTGTTTCCCCGGGTCGTTATGTCCTAGCGAGCTATGCGAAGAATCACCAAACGTATAGTGATCGAGAGATTTGAACGGAAAAGAGGGATTGCATTATTATAACTATAGAAATAGCCTATAATTACAAAGGCTTAAATGCAAATTAAAGAAAATTAAAAAGATAAAAAAAAAATATTAAATAAACGCTATCACTATTTGCAAAATGATGTTTTTGATTTTATGTTTTTATAAAACTGAATTAAAAACTACGTAACGCATAAAATAAAATGTGAAACTTACACAATATTAATCCTAAAAATATGAAAATGATATTTTTACAAACCTACTGATAAAAGAAAATTTATAGAAAAATAAAATTATTTTTATTACTAATTATCTAATTATTATTAATTAAAAACTATTTTTAACTATTTAATATTAGCCTAAAATACAAGAAAATAGGAAATAAAGCTAGAAAAATAAAATTATGACTTGGAAAAATCTAAAATATCAAAAGAGAATTTTCAAAACTAATTTTATATTTTTCTGATTATTTTTCTATTTTCTATGAATTAAAAACTATTTAAAATTACTTAAATTGCTTAAAAATACAAATTTAACTAATAAAAATCTGGAAAAATATTTTTTTGGCTTTTTATATTTATATTAACTTAATAAAAATGAAAAATTATTTTTTTGAAACTTTTCTTAATTAATTGTATTAAATGCTAATTAAAAAGACTTAAAAACTAATTTAAATCAAGAAAAATGACAAACAGTAATAGAAAAATATGAAAAATTCAGGATAAGTCTAAAATAATATTAGGAATCTAGGAAAAATGGAAAAACAAGTGCTTGTGTGTAAGAAATTGAGGCTGCAGTTGAATGTGCTTATAAATAAGCACTAAGGATAAACTAAAAGGACCAAGTGACTACCAAACTGAAACAGAAGCTTCAAAATGTTAAAACTACCCACATGCAACTTATCACAACTGCTCTAAACCTCAGAATTGCAAAATTAGACAGATTTGGTGTTTTGAGTTAATGTGCTAAAACAGGTTTTTGAGGCCTACTTGCAGCCTATGAATAAGCTATCAAATAAGCTGAGATTCAAAAACCAAAAATGGGAACCTACACTAGACCTGGCTAGGTGCTTGTAAACCAAAAAGGAGACCTAGATGAGCTCAAATGAGCTTTGTGCAAGGGCTTCACAAACCCTGTGCAGACTCAGTGTATGCTGAGTCAATGCACAGGGCATTTGTGCCCCTTTTGTCAAGCATTTTTGAGGTTTGTAAAAAATTACTAAAAATCTACTAAAATCATAATAAGAATCTAGATCAGTTGAACTTATAAAACCCTAAGTTTCCCTTGATATGACCCAAGAATGAATCAATGAAAATTCATCTTAGTTTGGCTCAAAACTGATTTTTCAGTTTGACTTTTTTAACAAAACTAAAAAGTTGACCAACTTGAGGTTTGATTCATAATGGTGGACTGAGATTGAAGTTAATTGATGAAATAAACTTAGTGCAAGCTATATCTATGAATTTGAAACACAAAACAGGTTTTTGCTTTTTGAAAATTCTAACAGATTAGCTAATAAGACAGATAAATGGTGGATTTGACTATTGTGGTGCATGGTTCAATATGATGACAGAATTGAGTATCTATGAGCTAAACAAGCCTAAAGCAACAAATATCAAACACTTAACAACTCTCTAATACAGTGTAAGCAATAAATCCAAACACAACTATAATAACTAAATGAACTTAAACTGAACTACCCTCTTAACTAGCTAAAGCTATTGATTAAACTGAGCTTAATTGACCTAAATACAACTATATAAACAAGTAAAAACCAATCTAGACCACAAGAACAGATACAAGCATAATAAGCAAAATAGATTGAAAATGAAACTGAGATACTCACTCACAGGTGTCCAACTTGTTTGCAGGCTAAAAACAAACCCAAGATCACTACACTAAGCCCTTACCAACCCATATCCATGCTCTGAAACACCATAAACCATTCCAATGTCCATTTGAGCTTACAGTTGACTTATGTTGACCAATAACCAAATTGTTTGAAACTGAATTGTGAGCTTAACCAAAGCTATAATAAGCTTGAATAAGCTTATTTGAGATGGAAATTGAACTTTTTAAAGCTTGCAAATGAGAATTTGAAACTGAGTTATACAACAGTAAACATGAAACTAGGAACTTATATAAAAACTTGAATTGATAATCAAAAGCACATTACAAAGATGTTTTAACTTAATTGTGATACATAAAAGCTGAAATTACAACATTTTGAATTAAACTAAGACATATATTTAAAAAACGACATTAAGAAAAATTATTAAAACTAACTACTCTCCTTCTTCTTGCATTTCTTCTCTCTTTTATACTCCAATATGTCTTCTCTCTCATCTCTGAGTGAATCCCACCATTTTCTTGACCATTGGATAGCTTTGATATCATCATGGCCATTGGATCAGTTTTTGGCGCCAAAAAGATAAATAAGCCAGTGAGGTTGAGTGAGTTGGAGGAGGAGCATTTAATGCTTTCTTGGAGTGTTGTTGAGGTGGGGGGACATGGAAAATGTAAAGGTGAGGAGGGGGGATGGGAGGCCTGGTTTTGCAGGGCTAGATGTTGGGGAAGACAGGAAAAGGCCAGGGCTTGTTTAACTAATGGTTTGACTGGGGGTAATATTAAAAAGGGAGGGTCAAATTGGTAAGGGTCCAAAGGGTAATATGGCAGGGGTCACAATTGGTTTTTGACAAGGCCAAGGGTTTAAATGGTTTAATAACACAAGGGCCTATTTGTAATTTCTGAAAATTCAGGGACCAATTCTGCCAATATCTCAAAGTTGTTCCAAGGGCTGAAAATGACAAGTTTTAATAGTACAAGGACCAAAGCTGACATTTTCAAAATTCCAAGGACCATTTTTGCCAAATTTGAAACTTGAAGGACCAATTTTGTAATTTCTCAAAACTTTATATATTTTTCACCAAAGGACTAATTTTGACAAGTTATGATTTAAAAAGGACCTTTGGTGATTTTTCTTTTGAAATTAAGGCTCGTGGACTATTTTGACAAAATTTGAAACTGGGGATGAAACGCCAATTATGCAAACTTTGCTCATTTTTCATCCGATTTTGAACATTTTGCATCTGAAACATATAAAATGCAATTTTGGAATATTTTCTGTATTTTGATGCATTTCTCGGCATTTTAAACGTTTTGCTGTTCAGATTTGACCAAAAATGATGAGTATTTACACACTCATCAATCCCCACACTAAACTATTGCTAGTCCCTAGCAATCTTTTGAGAAAACTTAATGGATTTGAATCTCTTTACCAAAAGCCATTACTTCGGGAGTAGCCAAATGTTTCAGTTCAAGTAAGAACCATGGTACACCGATAACCATGTGATTTTGAGCAAACCACCAGATCCAACGGATTTGATTTGTCTTTACCGAAGCCGTTGCTTCTGGACTAGCCAACTCTTAGATAAATTATCAATATTATCTTTGGTGAGTCGACCAATTATGGTTTTTCCATCGCCTTTACCACAAGCCATAAACTTGCGAGCTAGCCAACTTTTCACTAATTAAAGATATGGTGAGTTGAACACCATACAATTTTGGGCAAATTGCAAGCAGTCAACGGATTTGAGATATCTTTACCAAGAGCCGTTTGCTTCTGGATTAGCCAATCCTTTTGTTTATTAGACAAGGCGGACTGATAACCAAGCGAGTAAGTGCAGAACACTTACTCCAAAAAAAAATTTTGCCAAAAACGGGGGAATTAGGCGGTATAATTACATGATAAAATTCGTGAGAATTCCTGGTGCGGTGAACGTGGAACAAACTTCAAACAGTTCAAGCACAAACTCAATGAAGATCTGGAGAGTATAGTGTTTCCCCGGGTCGTTATGTCCTAGCGAGCTATGCGAAGAATCACCAAACGTATAGTGATCGAGAGATTTGAACGGAAAAGAGGGATTGCATTATTATAACTACAGAAATAGCCTATAATTACAAAGGGTTAAATGCAAATTAAAGAAAATTAAAAAGATAAAAAAAAAATATTAAATAAACGCTATCACTATTTGCAAAATGATGTTTTTGATTTTATGTTTTTATAAAACTGAATTAAAAACTACGTAACGTACAAATAAAAATGTGAAACTTACAAAATATTAACCCTAAAAATATGAAAATGATATTTTTACAAACCTACTGATAAAAGAAAATTTATAGAAAAAGAAAATTATTTTTATTACTAATTATCTAATTATTATTAATTAAAACTATTTTTAACTATTTAATATTAACCTAAAATACAAGAAAATAGGAAATAAAGCTAGAAAAATAAAATTATGACTTGGAAAAATCTAAAATATCAAAAGAGAATTTTAAAAACTAATTTTATATTTTTCTGATTATTTTTCTATTTTCTATGAATTAAAACTATTTAAAACTACTTAAATTACTTAAAAATACAAATTTAACTAATAAAAATCTAGAAATATATTTTTTTGGCTTTTTATATTTATCTTAACTTAATAAAAATGAAAAATTATTTTTTTGAAACTTTTCTTAATTAATTGTATTAAATGCTAATTAAAAAGACTTAAAAACTAATTTAAATCAAGAAAAATGCCAAACAGTAATAGAAAAATATGAAAAATTCAGGATAAGTCTAAAATAATATTAGGAATCTAGGGAAAATGGAAAAACAAGTGCTTGTGTGTGAGAAATTGAGGCTGTAGTTGAATGTGCTTATAAATAAGCACTAAGGATAAACTAAAAGGACCAAGTGACTACCAAACTGAAAAAGAAGCTTCAAAATGTTAAAACTACCCACATGCAACTTATCACAACTCTAAACCTCGAATTGCAAAATTGACAGATTTGGTGTTTTGAGTTAATGTTAAAACAGTTTTGAGGCCTACTTGCGACCATGAATAAGCTATCAAATAAGCTGAGATTCAAAAACCAAAAATGGGAACCTACACTAGACCTGGCTAGGTGCTTGTAAACCAAAAAGGAGACCTAGATGAGCTCAAATGAGCTTTGTGCAAGGGCTTCACAAACCCTGTGCAGACTCAGTGTATGCTGAGTCAATGCACAGGGCATTTGTGCCCCTTTTGTCAAGCATTTTTGAGGTTTGTACAAAATTACTAAAAATCTACTAAAATCATAATAAGAATCTAGATCAGGTCGGTGAACTTATAAAACCCTAAGTTTCCCTTGATATGACCCAAGAATGAATCAATGAAAATTCATCTTAGTTTGGCTCAAAACGATTTTTCGGTTTGACTTTTTAACAAAAGCGAAAAGTTGACCAACTTGAGGTTTGATTCATAATGGTGGACGGATATTGAAGTTAATTGATGAAATAAACTTAGTGCAAGCTATATCTATGAATTTGAAACACAAAACAGGTTTTGCTTTTGAAAATTCTAACATTAGCTAATAAGATGTGAGATAAATGGTGGATTTGACTATTGTGGTGCACAGGTTCAATATGATGACAGAATTGAGTATCTATGAGCTAAACAAGCCTAAAGCAACAAATCTCAAACACTTAACAACTCTAATACAGATTGTAAGCAATAAATCCAAACACAACTATAATAACTGAAATGAACTTAAAACTGAACTACCCTCTTAACTAGCTAAAGCTATTGATTAAACTGAGCTTAATTGACCTAAATACAACTATATAAACAAGTAAAAACCAATCTAGACCACAAGAACAGATACAAGCATAATAAGCAAAATGGATTGAAAATGAAACTGAGATACTCACTCACAGGTGTCCAACTTGTTTGCAGGCTAAAAACAAACCCAAGATCACTACACTAAGCCCTTACCAACCCATATCCATGCTCTGCAACACCATAAACCATTCCAATGTCCATTTGAGCTTATAGTTGACTTATGTTGACCAATAACCAAATTGTTTGAAACTGAATTGTGAGCTTAACCAAAGCTATAATAAGCTTGAATAAGCTTATTTGAGATGGAAATTGAACTTTTTAAAGTTTGCAAATGAGAATTTGAAACTGAGTTATACAACAGTAAACATGAAACTAGGAACTTATATAAAAACTTGAATTGATAATCAAAAGCACATTACAAAGATGTTTTAACTTAATTGTGATACATAAAAGCTGAAATTACAACATTTTGAATTAAACTAAGACATATATTTAAAAAACGACATTAAGAAAAATTATTAAAACTAACTACTCTCCTTCTTCTTGCATTTCTTCTCTCTTTTATACTCCAATATGTCTTCTCTCTCATCTCTGAGTGAATCCCACCATTTTCTTGACCATTGGATAGCTTTGATATCATCATGGCCATTGGATCAGTTTTTGGCGCCAAAAAGATAAATAAGCCAGTGAGGTTGAGTGAGTTGGAGGAGGAGCATTTAATGCTTTCTTGGAGTGTTGTTGAGGTGGGGGGACATGGAAAATGTAAAGGTGAGGAGGGGGGATGGGAGGCCTGGTTTTGCAGGGCTAGATGTTGGGGAAGACAGGGAAAAGGCGCGTAGGGGGCTTGTTTAACTAATGGTTTGACTGGGGGTAATATTAAAAAGGGAGGGTCAAATTGGTAAGGGTCCAAAGGGTAATATGGCAGGGGGTCACAATTGGTTTTTGACAAGGCCAAGGGTTTAAATGGTTTAATAACACAAGGGCCTATTTGTAATTTCTGAAAATTCAGGGACCAATTCTGCCAATATCTCAAAGTTGTTCCAAGGGCTGAAAATGACAAGTTTTAATAGTACAAGGACCAAAGCTGACATTTTCAAAATTCCAAGGACCATTTTTGCCAAATTTGAAACTTGAAGGACCAATTTTGTAATTTCTCAAAACTTTTGATATTTTTCACCAAAGGACTAATTTTGACAAGTTATGATTTAAAAAGGACCTTTGGTGATTTTTCTTTTGAAATTAAGGGCTCAGGGACTATTTTTGACAAAATTTGAAACTTGGGGGACTGAAACTGCCAATTATGCAAAATTAGCTCATTTTTCATCTGATTTTGAACATTTTGCATCTGAAACATATAAAATGCAATTTTGGAATATTTTCAGTATTTTGATGCATTTCTGAGCATTTTTAAACGTTTTGCAGTTCAGATTTGACAAAAAATGATGAGTATTTACACACTCATCATGTATCTATCACTAGACCTCATTTCAAGACACCTTATGAACTTCTCTATAGGAAAGTTCCTGCTATTCATTACCTCAAACCTTTTGGATGTCAAGTGACTATTTTGAATACTAGTGATCCACTGGGTAAATTTGATGAGAAGGATGATGAGGGATATATTGTGGGTTATTCGGCTCATAGTAAGGCTTATAGGGTATACAATTTGAATGCTAAGAAGATTGAGGAGACTTTGAACCTGAGATTTCTTGAAGACAAGCCTAATGTTCAAGGACAAGGTCATGTTTGGTCATTTGACCTTGATTACTTAACCGATTATTTGGGTTATTCTAGACATGTGGCTAACCACAATGCGGTACACAAGAGTTTCCCACTGCACGTCTTTGCTACCATGAATGCTTGATTACGATAGTGAGTTTGAGGATGATGAACATCCTATTATTGTACCTTCTTTCTCCCCAACAATTTTGCGGTGACACTTCCAAAGTTAATCTGATGAGAGTGAAGATGAGTCCAACTATGCAGGAGGACCTTTCACGCTTAAGAAACAAGAGTATGCACTAATCTAGAAGCTGAGAGGAATCTGAGGAGATTGCAAGAGAAGCAATCGTGGAAATCACCATTCTGCTGAAAGTGATCCTGTTTCTCCTATCATCACCAAATCTGCTGATAGGCATGTTGTTTCTACTCCCGTTTCTACTAGAGTGTCAATGAGACTTGGGAGAACCGTATACCGCGTTTTCCAAGTCCTTCTGATCTTGGTCATCATCAACCTAAAGCTGGCATCTTCACCTCACCTTCCTATGACACTGATTTTGAACCAACTGTGACTAATCTTGATACCTCCATTGATGTAAACACTACTGCTACTAAAAGGATCAACATTGCTCATCCACAGTCCAATATTATTGGTGATCCTCATGCACCTGTTAGAACTAGGGGCACTGTGACAAGTTCTAAATATGGTCAAGTGGCTTTTATCTCTTATGTCTCAAACCAGCAAAGAGACAATCACACAGACTTTGATCATTGTCTTTTTATCTCTTATGTCTCCAACCAGCAAAGAGACAATCACACAGACTTTGATCATTGTCTGTTTGCTTGTTTTCTCTCTCAAGTAGAACCAACCAGTGTTACTCAAGCTCTTGAAGATTCAAGTTGGCTTGAAGCAATGAAAGATGAGATGCAACAATTCAAAAATCAGCAAGTTTGGATATTGGTGCCACTACCTGATGGGAAGTATGCTATTGGGACAAAATGGATATTGAAGAATAAGAGAGATGCAAGGGGTGTTGTCATTAAAAATTAAGCAAGATTAGTAGCTCAGGGGTATAGAAAAGAGGAGGGGATTGATTATGATGAAGTGTTTGCACCTGTTGCTAGAGTAAAGGCCATACGGATATTCTTGGCTTATGCATCTTACATGGGTTTCATGGTATATCAAATGGATGTTAAAGGTGCATTTCTGTATGGTGAAATAGAAGAGGAGGTGTATGTCACTCAACCTAAAGGATTTGAAGACCCAGACCATCCAAATCATGTTTACAAGGTAGTTAAAGCTCTCTATGGACTACATCAGGCACCAAGAGCATGGTATGCTAGGCTTTCATCATTTCGCTAAAGCATGGCTATATAAGAGGTGCCATTGATAAAACACTTTTCCTGAAGAAGAATTCCATAGACATCATTCTTGTGCAAGTTTATGTGGATGATATTATATTTGGCTCCACTAAAGAAGCTTGGTGCAGGGAGTTTGAGGAGCTGATGAAGGGAGAGTTTCAGATGAGTGCTATGGGGGAGCTGACTTTCTTTTTGGGTCTCCAAGTTCAGCAGAAACCTGATGGTATCTTTATAAGTCAGGACAAATATGTGAGGGACATTTTGAAAAGGTTTGGTATGGAGAGTGTCAGGACTGCCATAACACCTTATGAAGCTCCAAGTCAAAGACCAACAATGAACCAGATCTACGTGTGAATGTTCATTTATACAGATCTATGATTGGTTCATTGATGTATCTAACGACTTATAGGCGACATCACTTTTGCTGTGAGTGCTTGCTCTAGACATCAAGTCACTCCACTTGCTTCCCATCCAATGCAGTGAAAAAAGATCTTTAATTATTTGAAAGGCCAACCCCATTTGGGCCTTTGGTAACCAAAAGAGTCTCCTTTTAAGCTGGAAGCATATAGTGATAGTGATTATCTTTGGTGAATCTGGATAGGAGATCCACAACCGGAGGTTGCCAATTCCTTGGTAGCGATTGATTTCTTGGCAGGCAAGAAACAAACTATTGTGGCTACCTCATCTCTACTGAAGCGAGTATGTTGTCTGCAAATTGCTGTGGACAGGTTCTTTGGATACAAAATCAATTGTTGGATTATGGGTATAACTTCATGAACACAACAATTTTTATTGATAATCAAAGTACCATATGCATTGTAAAAATCCAGTTTTTCACAGTAGAACTAAGCATATTGAAATCAGGCACCACTTTATAAGAGATGCATATGACAAACATTTGATAAAAGTGGTTAAAATTCATACTGATGATAATGTGGCAGATCTGTTAACTAAGGCTTTTGATGGACCAAGGTTTCAACACCTTGTGGTCCATATTGGTATGCTTAACCCTTAACTGCCAAGTTTAAGGGGAGGCATAGGCCTCAGGGGAGGATTTATGTTGTAAACTTTGTATTTTAGTTTATATATTTGCTAACACTAACCCACTAATGTTCTTTTAGTTTGTCTTGGTTTGGTTTGTGTGTTTCTCTGTGTCTGTTTTGCAGATTGCATATTTCAGCTCAAGATCTATCAAGGTCTAAAGTTTCAACATAATGCCTAGTACAAATATATGTATGTATGTATGTATGTATGTATATCATTTATGAGTTATGAATGTGGTGGTATTATTTCGCAACCTAATATTGAAACTGATGATGGCGTTACTCCGCTGCTGTCCACTGTAACTGCAGACTCACTCCAATGCTTGGAATTGTTAATTAAGGTACCTCAAAACTAATACTCACATTACCAATCGTATGTACATAATTGTATACAGTATGGAACTTTTTATAAATGATATTCAAACCTCATTTTGTATGCCTTGTAAAATCGTTGGATGACAGACGAGTTATATGGTGATCTTGATGACACTGTTAATACGAGTTTACCTTAGGGTTATTCTTCTTCTGATGAACCAAAGTTTGCTGATTAAAAAGATTTTTGTATGGTTCAAAATAAGCTCCTAGATAATGAAATTCTACACATACTTATGTTTTAATTGAAAATGGATTTAGTTAGAGTAGAAGATTTGTTTACTAAGTCTGATAATGGTCTTTTTATTGGATTACATGTTTAAGTGGATGATATTATTATTATTACTGGAACAGTCTTGTTGAAATTGAAAATTTTAAAGTGTTTATGAAAACAAAGTTTATAATTAAAGATTTAGGAAAACTTAAGTACTTTCTTGGAATTGAAGTTGTTGATAATAAGAAAGGTGTTTGTCTTAATCAAAGAAAATCTTATTCGTATTTATTGTCTGAGTTTGGATCACTTTCTTGTAAACTAGTTGCAACACCTTTGTAGTCTAAACTGGTCATTACAAATGAGCTAACTGATGATGATCATTTACTTGAGAATGTAACTGAATATCAAAAATTGATTGAAAAGTTGATATATTTGACTAACACTAGGCCTGATATTTCTTATGTTGTTAGGAAAACTTAAGTACTTTATTGGAATTGAAGTTGTTGATACTAAGAAAGGTGTTTGTCTTAATCAAAGAAAATCTTGTTCGTATTTATTGTCTGAGTTTGGATCACTTTCTTGTAAACTAGTTGCAACACCTTTGTAGTTTAAACTGGTCATTACAAATGAGCTAACTGATGATGATCATTTACTTGAGAATGTAACTGAATATCAAAAGATGATTGAAAAGTTGATATATTTGACTAACAATAGGCCTGATATTTCTTATGTTGCTCATTGTTTAAATTAGCTTATCCATTATCTATTTAAGTCACATCTGAAAATTGCCTTAGAGGTATTGAGATACCTCAAAGGATCGTCATGTAAGGGCATTCACATTACAAGGGATTTAGGTATGGCTTTGAAAGCTTATTCTGATGCTGATTAGGCAAAGAGAGTAGTTAATAAAAAATCAAGATTTTTTTTTTTTTGGTATCATAGAAAAGCAAAAAGCAAAATAGTCTCTCAAAATAATCTATAGTTAGCTTATGTAACAAGTGAAGTTATTTGGATTTAAAAATTTTAAAGATTTGCAATGTGAATCTTTTGCGTGTCTCTTTATTCTGTGACATTATCCAATATTTTATGAAAGAACAAAACATTTTGAAATTGATTTTCATTTTGCAAGGGAAACTTTTTTGGCTAATGTGGTTGAAACAAAGAAAGTAGATACTGCAAATCAAATTGCATATATTTTTACAAAAGGGTTGGATACAACACAACATAAGTTTTTAAGTTCTAAGCACCTATTTTTTATTGATATTTTCTAGAGTCAGATTAAGTGAGGATGATAGAGGTCATAATTAGTTTGTAAAATATAATTTTATAAGGATTTATTGTGTCATTTTGCTGTTTTGTAGTTTGGTCTGATTATGACAAAATTAGAAAGATTAGCTAAGAAGTGTTATAATTAACTTTTGAAAAATGAAGGACAGACGGAATAATTTGCTTAAAGATGTACCAGCATATAATGCAAAATTTCTGGGGACCCATTACACCCTTTTTCTTTCTCATTTTTAGTTTATTTGATGTTGTTATCTTATTGTTTGATTTTTTGTATTGAGTTGTAATAGAATATTCACTAAATAAGTGAATAAATCATATCTAAATAGCAGTCGTGATTTTGGTTGATTTGTTATTGGTTATCTTATTTATATCAGATTAGTTTGGTGTGTTGAATTTGGTTCAAAAAAAATTTGTGTGTGGTTTTATAAATTTTTACACATCTACTACGCCAGCGTTATTACGAGTTAGCTAGAAAACTCGTCACGATATTATTGCTAATGTTAGTGACATGTATAGTAGATATTGGTTAAGCTAATAATAAAGTAATTATTACCTTTTTTTTTTCCTCAAAAAATAAGCATCCTATGTATTCTTTTCTCAATAGAAATACAAACTAGAGAGGGTGTGTATATTCAAAAGTCCCACGGTTTAAATGAAAATGTTCCATTCCTACAAAAAAAATTCATTTTCCTTACGCTTGTTTTTATTAATGATAGCTAATTTCAAAAATCTTAAGAAAAAAGGAACCAATATTTTTGTTGATGATTACAGGAATCTATAATATACACATTGATTAGACAGAACATATTTTATTATTTTAAGCATGTATACCAAGTGCTTAAAATTATTCTAAGAGCATCTACAATAAATAAAGACTTTTTACTATTACAAAAAGCTTTTTGATGTAGTTTTTTGCATTGTATGACTAGTTTTTTTAAAAGCTTTTTGGAAAAGCTTGATAAACACCAAGTCTTTCATATAAGTCTTGGTCATTAAATTAGATTTGCATTAAATGCATCAAGTTTTTAAGACTTGATGCATTGTAGATGCTCTAAACAACATGTTGTTGATCACGCTACGAAACCAGCAACCAACATTATTCAAGCATTTGAGTGTCGACGGTCTTTTGCTTTTCCAAATAGTCTATGAAGTCGTCCATGTATTTCTGGTGTAATTTCGTGTCACCGAATATTTGACTCCACGCCATCGCGTTTGCCTTGTAGATCTTCCCTTCATCGTCCACAACAACCGAGCTAAGTGATCTGGCCACCGAGTCCTTGGTGAAGGAGCCATCTTGGTCATTTCTAGACACTTCGATTCCCAATTGTTTCTCGACCAAGACTCGAGCATTCAGACCCTGGTCCACCAGAAACGGTAGCATTATTAGAGGGTGACCGAACATAAGCCCTTGCACAATCGACCCCCAACCACAGTAAGTCAGAAATGCACCTATCGACTCATGGCTCAGTATCTCTAACTGGGGTACCCAAGTCGTCCACACCATCCCTTGGTTACATGTTCTTTCCAAGAACCCGTCAGGCAATTCAATCGAGTGTGACTCGATTGAACCTGCTGGCTTTCTGAGAGCCCAAAAGAATGGCAACCCAGAGAGCTCTAGACCCAATGCTAACGCACAAAGCTCGGTTTTGCTCACCATAACCTCGCTCCCTAATGCCACGTACACCACATGACCTTTCTGTTGACTATCGAGCCACTTTTTTATGGTCACCCATCTACCAGCGTTCTCATCTTTAACATTTTTGGCAGTTTGCGGAGGCATCAAGCCAACTGGAACAACCTGGAGGTGGTTTAACTCTTCCAAAAGTGGTAGCCAGTTAGGTTCGAATTCATAGCAATGTCGTATAAGAATACATTGAGACCCTTTCTTAACCAGCGCTTCACGATATAAATCTGAAACACCCGAAGCATTAGTAGAACTAGCTCCTACCATCCAACTGGCTTCATACTTCTTGTAGCATACTTTTGTAGGGAACGGGATCCACTTTGGCGGTGTCATGAAATCCTCCAATGTTTTACGATCATCTGAGCCATTTATCACGTCCTCTGGTGACCGTGATAAAAAAAAGGGTGAACCATGGATTGATAATTGAAAAGAATGCTCTTGAGACACCAAGGCCAGCAGCAATTGATGGTAACCAATACGGTGCAAAATCATAAATAATCCAGTCTGGAGACGCTTTCTCGAGAAATTGAGTGACCTCTGGTTGAAGACCGTCAAAGGCCTTCTTGAGGTACTGAATGTCGTCAGTGTGGACGTCCATGGTGGCCTCTGCATTCTCGGGTAGTTCTTGAACTCGTGGAAGTTTGAGTTCAATAAGTTTTATTTGAGGCGAGAGGTGAGAAGGAAATGTAGGGAGTCGTTGGATGTTTCGAGTGGTGGAAAGGAACGAGACTTTATGACCTTTTTCAGCTATAAATTTTGAGACTTGAAGGAAGGGTATTATGTGACCAAAAGCAAGCCATGGGAACATAGCTACATGAAGTTTCTTAGGATCGTTCATGGTGTTGGTGTTAGTCATTACTCTAAATGACAATGGTGGTCTTGTATGGTTTAAATCTGTGTTTATAAGATTAGCTAGACAGCAAGAGTGCAATCTATACTACATAAAATGGAAAAACAGTCAAAGTGGAAAAGTGGAAAAGTGAAAAAGTTTAATGGTCAAATGAGAGAGAAATATATTTGTGTAATTAATACTCTTATTAAAACACCCCATTACTTAAAAGTACAATAATTTATTCACATTATACAACCAATTAAAAGCATATTTACCAAATTAAAAACAACCAATTAAAACACCCCTTATTAAAAAGTACAATGAAATTTTCACAATGTACAATTTAAACAAGTTACAACATAATTATAAATATAAAATAATTAAACAAACTAATTAATGTTATTTTTAAAACACCTTAAAATGAAAAGTACATGTTATTATACACGTTATACAAATTAATAAAACACACAAAACTTCATACAAGCTAACAAGTTGATGGTACATATAGTTTTAAAAATCGGACCGAACCAACGGGTTCAACCGGAAACCGGTGTCGCCATCGGTTCGGCTAACCAATAACAGCCATCCGGAACGAACTAGAGAGGACCGTTAAAACCGATACAAACCTGTTGAATCGGTCTCATCGAGATCTATTTCTCCGGTGAATAGTCACAGGTATTTTCGCCAGCCAAGCACGGTACCTGCTATATTATATATAAAGGAAAAACCAAAAAGTAAAAAGTAAAAATTTGAAACTATTAGCACATATTGAAAACCGGGTTGACACAATACGCTTCAAATCCAGTGGGTTGACCCTGTTTAATTTGACCCGTTTTGACCCAACATGTCATATTGACTCGGTTTAAATCGACCCGTTTTTCGACGGAACGGTTCAACCAGTTGAACCACCGGTCGAACCGGGATTCAAAACATTATGTTTAATCCCCAAATCTTCAAACTTTTATTATTTTCCGTTTATAACCCATAAACTTTTTTTTAACACAAAACGATCTGTCGCTATATAAATATATTATCTATAAGTTTTTCTTCAAAAACAATTATAATGTTTTACAATTATGAGAAAATATATGCCCCGTTAGTGTACATTTAACTTTTCAATATGCTAAATACGCTCATTTAAAAAAAAGATGGAGCTAAATGTGCCCAAATATTTTACAAAATAGCCAAAATTAGCCAATTTTTATTTTATTTTGGGCTAATCATATTCACGCTACTTTTAGTCACCATTAATCCCATCCTTGTTAGTTTTTACGCAACAAGTAACGTGTGTTGTTAGTTTTTATACTATAACTAATGTAATGATTACTTTCATTTTCATTAAATGATTTTATATGTTGTTTGATAGATGTTAAGAATTTTGTCTAGACTTTAATTATCGTATAGTACAACCATTTGCAATTGCATTTTCATCGGTTCACGTTCTATTTTAAACGCTACACAAAACACTCACCACAATATCACAAATCATTAATTATCTGACGCTAGAAACAGCTGCCGCTAGGCGCGGGTACTCGTCTAGTATATATATATGGCTGTATATCATAGAGGTTTTTACACGTGATATTTGCCTCTTTCTTTTATAACTTGTATATTATTTAGCTTCTATAATGACTCTTAGGTAGTGTGAAGAGATTTTATAGATCTGATATCACAATAAATATTAAATATATACAAAATAAAAATAATATAAGAAAACAACAGTTTATCAAACAAATTTTAAAACTAAACGTTCACAATAAGGCCTCCATATTGATATGTCACTTGTGCAAATAACATTTTAGAACCATTTGGAGATTTACTAATAACATGATCGGCTGAACAAGGATCTTCTTCTTAGATCATGCATCAACATTGGGTGTTTATACATGAGTTTACATTGACATTGGTAATGAGATGGAGTTTATAAACTTCACTCTCCATCGGAAGTGAAAGTTTATAAAGAGAAAGGAGGATGAAGTTGGTATGGTTAAACGCGGTTAAACTTGAGAAATCTTTGGTAGGACACTAGCGGATCCATCTCATATTTCTTACACTCATGTATAGAATTTAGAAAAGGGCAAAGGTGAAGGAAATGTAATCAACTCTTTCAAAAGTATCAACGTACGTAGTAGAGTCATAAATATCTCATTGCTTGCAAATATACATTCAAATTTCGAGCAAAATCAATAGTTTTTTGACCTGTGACTTGTTTAACCAGTCACGTTTCAAGTGATTTGACTAAAGTCCTCTTATGTTCTTCATCTATATCTTTCTCATCATCAAACCCAAATTCTGACAACTTTTTTGGCCAACATCATATTTTCTGCCTAAATTCTTTTTAACTATATCCAATAATCTATCACCCAACGAAACTTAATTGGTTTCTTCAACGAAATTTTCGAAAGAGTTTAAGCCAACGAATTGCAATTGCCAACACCACTTGCTTTATAGTTTAATATCTCACAATTATTTCTCTATCTCTAAGTTAGATATAAAATCATACTCTATCTTATTAAAAAAGATGGAACACCACATGAACTACGTGGATTGCAAAATATTGTTACATCTAATTAAGTCAACACCTAGGAGTCAGAGCTCTTGATATGTTTTCTTTAAAACATACATACACACCGCAATATCACAGGTATACAAATATAAATACTGAGTACACCTTGTCACTCCTTATCTGTGGTCACGTGAAAATGAGTTGGAACGCGGAAATTGATGGAATGAATTTGTTAAGCTAATAAATTGTTGAAAAAAACAATTTCACCGGAAGACGGAAGTGTTAAGGCCGTGAGATGGTTCTGGGAAAAGACGGAGGTGTCAAGAGGATGCAATGCATCTTTTTTGACACTAGTTCCTAAGGTGACAGATCCGACTGAGCTTAAGGACTTTCGCCCTATTAGCTTAATTGGATGTTATTACAAGATTTTATCAAAAATTTTAGCGGAAAGAGTTAAGAAGGTTATCGGGAATGTGGTCGGCGAGGTTCAAAATGCATTCATCCAGGGTAGATTTATTTTGGATGGGTATACTCATTGCTAATGAAAATGTGGATTTCATGAAAAGGAAAAACAAGAAGGGTCTCATACTTAAGGTAGATTTTGAAAAAGCATATGATAGTATAAACCGGAGGTTCTTAATTGACATCATGAAAAGGATGAGATTTGGCAACAAGTGGTGTATGTGGGTTGAGGCGTGTTTGAGATCATCATCTATGTCCATCTTGGTCAATGGGTCTCCAACGAAAGAGTTTGGTTTAGAGAGGGGTGTGAGACAAGGAGACTCGTTGCCTCCATTTTTATTCATATTAGAGGCGGAGGGGTTTAATGCAATTGTCAGTGAAGCGGTCTCTAAGGGAATATATAAGGGGGTTTTAGTGGGTGAAGGCCGTGAAGCTATGGTATCAGTATCACATCTTCAATACGCCGATGACACTATATTTTTTGGAGAATGGGATAAGGAAAATGCACATAATTTAATGTGCATCTTAAAATGCTTTGAAGAAGTATCAGGTTTGAAAATTAATCTTAGTGGGAGTCTC
Source organism: Chrysanthemum makinoi (assembly GCA_910596185.1). Taxonomy (NCBI): domain Eukaryota; kingdom Viridiplantae; phylum Streptophyta; class Magnoliopsida; order Asterales; family Asteraceae; genus Chrysanthemum; species Chrysanthemum makinoi. The sequence goes on along the minus strand of OU343218.1, from coordinate 91,914,527 downwards.
ATCGAGTGAGGTGGAGGTTATGGTAGAATATATGGGATGTAGTGTTGATGAATTCCCATTTTTCTACTTGGGGCTGCCTATTGGAGCATGCATGAGACGAGTTCACACTTGGAGACCAGTGGTGGAAAATTCAAGAGTAGATTGTCCGAATGGAGAGCTAGATCGATGTCCTTTGGTGGTAGATTAACGTTGATTAAATCGGTCCTGGGTAGTTTACCGTTGTACTATTTCTCGATGTTCCGTGTGCCTTCGTGTGTGATTAAACAAATTGAGAGTATTAGGAGAGATTTTTTTTGGGTGGGGTAAGTGATAGTAAAAAAATGTCATGGGTTAAATGGGATAATGTTCTTTTTTCTTATGGGGGATGGTTTAAATATTGGGTCTTTAAGGGCAAAAAATTGGGCTTTATTGGGTAAATGGTGGTGGAGATTTTGGAGGGAAGGGGACGCGTTATGGGTTAAGGTAATCAGAAGTATTCATGGTTGTGACTGGGGGCTAAGGGATGTTGTAACAATTCCCATTTTCGAGAATTTACTATTCACTTTCACTATTCATCCCGTAAAATTTTTATTTCACATTCTCGTAAGATAAATTATTTTAGTAATGACCTGAGAGTTTGACAATCGTTAGATCATTTTTGCAAAAGTTATTAAGAAAACATCGTCTTAATGTTTCATTTTGGTCGGAACACCATTTCAACATCCCGCGCATAACGAAAACCGCCTCTGAAAATTTTCCCCACATCAGATTAATTTTTAGATCACTCATAATTAATTAGAGAATTTTTAAGATTTCTTTTAAATGTTACCAAATAAACCCTGAAATGCAGAGACTAAACTTACGTTTTAAACAATTTTACTTAGATCCAGACTTAACCATTCCTGCACTGTATTTCCTAAGATGTTTAGAAACTTTTAAATTTTTGGAAAAGTCAAACATATTTCCCTCCTCCTTTGACCATAAAGAAATTAACCTTGTACGTTCTACATTTTTGATTAAATCGCGTAACTTTTAGAATTCACGTATAACTGTGAAGTTATCCCACGTACGAAGAAAATGACATTTTGACATCTCATATCACTTTTAGACTAATTTTAGTCTACTCTAAATAAATCCACGGTCATTTCCCTGAAATCTCGTTCTTTTCTGATAAATTGCATTTTACGCGTTTTTGACTCGTGTTTCCAGTTTTAAGCAGCGTTTTGCACCCAATAAGACTTATCACTCATTTTATATTTTTAGATGGAGTATAATGATGAGTTTAATCATTCCTATAAGTTTCATATTTTTACGATACCCGATTTTACGTTTCATGAATTAAATGCTTACCGTTAGCGATTTTCGGGACTAAAACTCACTCCGTAAACACAAGATGAAAAACCAAAACTCTTAACCTCCTCATGAGGCTTCTCAAGGAAGCCTCCTAGACACATGGTTTGATCATGGCCATTCATTCCTAAGATCTTGCCAAGTATATAACTTAACCATGGTTAGTTTTTAACCTAATATGTAGTTAACCATAATCTCTAGCCTATAAATACCAAGCAAATCACTTCATTTTTTCTTGCACCACACCTTCTTAACATCTAAAGTCCTAAACCTAAGGCATTTCTTATAGATCTTGTAAGAACATTCATGTGTTCTTGAAGAAAACTAGCGTTTGATCTTAGTTCTTGGAAGTTTTCAAGAAAGAGTCGTTATAATCTTCAAATATCTTCAAGTCTCCAAAAAAACGTCGTTATAACCTTCTTTTCTTCTTCGGGTTCTCAAGAAGGCGTTGTTATAATCTTCTAATATTCGTGGGTTTTCAAAGACTGCAAAGTCTACGTCGAAGCTCCGTTAATATTTTTTTTTCCATAATACTCAAGCATTCTATTTTAAGGTAAGTATATATAACTCAAACTTATTTAAATACTTATAAACTTTGTTAGCTTATTTATTGTATTTATAAACTCTTAATATATCATATAATCAAGTAATTAAAATACATGTTTTACGTATTAAGCACTACAACACTAGGGAACTTCATGTGAGGGGTTCATTTGGGTAAACGGATCGACGAGTTGCTGGATTTACGATTTAAAGTGTCCTAGCTCCTCGAACGTTTACTGCATGACCTCTGAATTATGATGGCCCGAACGGTAGTACGAGATATACAAACTAAAACCATTTCTATAAACAAACATACAAATACTACGTCATGATCAATATAATGGCATATATAGGCTCGTTCATGTTTTCTTAGGCATTACTCCGAACCTAAGAGTTGACATCATATTCTAGGTTATACGTAGAGACTTCCAGGCTTATCCATCGACTTCGTTATACGTTGTGATATAATTTTTAAGGTGAGTTCATAGCCCCTACTTTTACACGTTTTGAATTACTTTTGGGGGAGATACATGGTCAACTATTTTCCTTTACTTTCACAAGTACTTTAAACTTTTAAGGATTATCGTGAGTTCTTAGCCCCGTTTTTATACTCGTTTGAAACTTTTGGGGGAGATACATGCTCAACTACTTGCTTTTACTTTTACAAATACTCAAAACATTATACTTGATTGCATTATACATGATTGCATTATACTTGATTGCATTATACTTGATTGCATTATACTTGATTGTGTTATACTTAAGTTTGAAAGTCCCCTTGTTCGGATGATAAGTCTCCCAACATACACGGAGCTATCCCCTTGTTCGGATGATAAGTCTCCCAACATAAACGGAGCAGTCCCCTCGTTAGGATGATAAGTCTCCCAACATACACGGAGCAGTCCCCTCGTAAACTTGATAAGTCTCCCAACATAAACGGAGCAGTCCAACTTGAAAGTCTCCCTTATCGATGGAGCAACACTAAGTGCAATAATGTGAACTATTATGAATGTATGTGTGCTTGACTAAAAATGTACTATATTTTAGCAGTGGGTTGTAAACACACAGGTTGCAAGTTTTGTATGGGTGGAACTTGGAACTGAGTGGATTTACAATGCCTTTCTTTGTGTGAACATTCTTCAAAAGCTTTACATGTTAAACAAACTCTATGAACTCACCAACCATTGTGTTGACACTTTTTAGCATGTTTATCTCAGGTCATAAGGCGATAGCTAGAGTTTGAAGCATAGAGTCGCACGACATATTTTGAAGACTTACGCTTTTATCATTTACCATTCGAAACATTTTTTAAACATTTAAACATTATACTTTGGGACCTCATTGTTTGTAAATCTGATTTCATTAATCGAATGGTAACTTTTCAAAACGTCTCATTTAGAGGTCGTTTTCTATAACTTGTAATTTGTATTATGAAGTAGCACCCCATTGACACAGTCTTCCGCTGCGGTACTTTGGGGGTGTTACAGATGTATAGATGCGTAAAGATGGGGCGAGCAGGGGTATATGGAATGATAATAATACGGGTGGGGTTTGATATAAATAAAGTGGGTATAGGCTTTACTTCATCTATTGTAAAAAAAGTGGGTTGGGGGAATAATACTTATTTTTGGCTCGATAGATGGGTTGGAGAATGGAGATTATGTGATAAATTTTCTAGACTATATTACTTAGATAGAAAAAAGATGCAAAGGTGGCAGAGAGGGGCGCTTGGATCGATGGGGTTTGGTCATGGGAGTGGCATTGGGTAAGGGAACCAAGGGGAAGGGGTTGTAGCGAATTTGAAGAATTGATATGAATCTTAAATACTATCACTTTGTCTCATGATTGTAGAGATCGTTGGAGGTGGACACTCATTAAGGAAGAAAGTTTCGCGGTTGAAGATCTATCATGACTAGTGGATGAGAAGTGGCTTGAAGTGAATGGGTCAAGTCAAGAAACAATGTGGAATAAACTTGTTTCGAAGAAGGTAAACATATTTGTTTGGCGCGCGTTGAAAGGTAGACTTCCGGTTCGTAGCGAGTTAGATAAAAGAGGCATTGACTTGCATACTGATGCGCGTACAAGGCGCGTTCGGGGTCAAAGGAAATTTCCTTTTTGTCGAGCAAGTTTTTCAACATCCTAGGCAGTGAACCTAATCGTTGTAGTGTAGTATTGGGTAAGCCTCGGGCATTGATATCGTTCTCTAGGGGAATAGGAATGCTAGTGAGAAATTACTACGCTAAGGTTGAGGTTGAGGAAGATTCTTTTTTTTATCTTTTTATATTTTTTTTATAAAGCTAAGGGTAAAAATCTCGGGGTTTGGATTTGGGGGTTGGTACTTATACCGATTACTCTACTTATCTAATTTATCTAACTAATGGGTAGTGTATGTCTTTTTGAAGTGTGCTCGTATGATGATTAAAAATGTGTTTACCTAGATACTATTACTCCCTAGTTATCATTTATAGGTGGTTGAATTGTCACATCCTTATTCTTAACGCATTGTGTTTTCTAAGGTCGTAGGATGTGCTTTTATCCCTAACTCTTTGAGACAACCTTAAGGTTAATGACTACGAAATCTCTAGGATTCATAAACTTAACACTAAGGTTTTCTTTGGATGTTTAGCCTACAATTCCACTAGTAATTATAAACTAATGTTCAACAAAGATTACTTAAGCATTAAAAACACAACGATGGCTTCATGCACTCCTAAGCCAATTACAACTAAGATAAGAGACAACCAATCAATAATTAATAACTAGGTTTCATAGATCTAAGAAAACACACAAATAAATTAGCCGGACATGTTAAACATGCAAGCATACACACATTCAATTGAAGACATAATGAAATCATGGGAATAAATAACTTATCTCGATGTAAAATACGGTATGAGAACCCTAAAATACTGTCCAAACCGGACTACAAGCGTTTTATGTTTTTACTCCACAAGTCTACCTCTTAAAGGTCTAAAAAATCGAATTCTATATATAATATTACAACTGCGATGGCGTCGCCTTATAGGTTGGACGCCGTCAGATCGCCGTCATTGGGTTTCGTCTTGGCCAAGTCATCATCATGACGGTGTCACGTTGTGGTTGTGACGCCGTCAGTCTTCAGTTCTGATGTCGTCTGAATCTGGATCTAGGTTGTTTGAGGAGGAAATACTATGTGACGCCCTTACTCTTCAAAGCCTGACGTCGTCAGGTACAAAATAGCAAAATCTCTATTGAGACGTCACAAATTCAATCACATAAAGAGGGACGGCGTCGCCCTTGGTTTGTGACGCCGTTAGGTGTAATTTCAGCCGCTTGAGTATCTTGATCTTGACTTAGCCATTTTCTTCACATATTCACTCTTTTTCGTCAAAAAATGCATCATTCTAGCATTTTGCTTCCAAGAGACCTAAAAAGTGAAAAGGAACGAAATTAAGCAGTAACGGATATAAAAGTGGGCAATTAAGGGCTTAAATGACCCCTTAAAAGTATACGTTTTAAATCCTTATCACATACACTTCTATGCCCTTGTTGTGATGATAACGTGGAAACAATTAACCATTCCTTGTTATTATGCAACATGGCATGGATTATATGGGTCAAAATATTTGATTGGTGGAATGGTGGGAATGTAGACTGTTAGGACCGATGAACTATAGATTCATGTGGTTTCGGGAGGTCTAGGTTGGTGGAAGAAGATGAAGAGATTCATCTCTTCTAGTGAGAGAAAGTAGTGAGAGGGAAGAGAAAATAAGGATAACTTTTATTGATGAAACACAATACAAGAAACCTAATGATCAACCACACCCCTCATGGAGAGTCATGAGGGGTATTTATAGGCTCATCACACTATACTTTTCCTCGTTTACATAAGTATTCCCTACAGGTGCAACTTACTACGCATCTAGTCTAATTCACATAAGTGACGTTATCTTTATAAAAGAGCGAGGCTAACAATCTTCCTCCAAGATATCGTCACACGTGAATGGTTACAATGAGACCTATAAATACATAAACAGAGTAAATTACAATAATAATGAACAGTGTTGACTTTGTTGAAGCGCAGAGTCTTTGTAGTCTAGATATTGAGGCAAACTTGAAGTTCTATCTTTCGACGATCTCGTCATTTGATCTTTGGCGCTGACGGCACAAATTCTTGTAGCTCTGAACTTCAACTATAACGGTCTAGTTAGGTTATTTCTCCCTCCTAACTAGTGAGCCTTTTTTCTTTATCTGCTCCCTCCTGAATCGACAACTCTCTTCTAACACGCAGTGGAGAAAGTGGACTCTTGATTGTAGCACAATGGTTGTCGTTCTGGGAACATCATAACAACATAACTCTCTTAGTATTGCATCCAAGTTGGTAAAAAGCCCCGATGTACACACACTACTTCTCCTTCTTCAGTATTAAGCACAATTCCCTTCGTCAATCCAATCACGAAAGATGAAACACCAACTTATCCCTCCTAATGGTTGCGAGCTATCGGAATCATCATAATGTTGCGTACATGCCGTATTACCTTTTTCTTGATGCAATATTAAACCTTGTCTTGTTTAATCAAATTTCCGTGAGAATATGTCGCAAAAATACTCTCCATACGTCTCTCAAACCATCCTGAAATCGAACCTCCTTTAAATTTACCGGCTAATAGTAATGACCACATATGGAGATAACTCGATACGACTAACTTGAAAAGGAAGTAAACATCCCAACTTTGTGACTTACTGCTTGTTATATATTTTTGAACAATCCACAACGCCGTGTGACACTGAGTACTACAACGTAACTCCTTAAAGTGATAGTTATACACTGTGAGCACTACAATGTAACTCCTTACATCAGTTATAACCAGATTGTCAATTCATAATCGCTTATGAAAAATGCCCAGACAAGTTATCTTGAGACATGCAACCAACCAACCAGCGTCTCAACGATAAAGAAGTTCACCCGTGAAACGTCACTTCTATTCCTCGTAAGCAATACCGTACAAAAACCCTGTAGCCATTTTTTCAAATTTTAGCTCAAGCCGCCGTGAATCTGTATCCTCTGTGAAAATTGTAGACCAGGAATACCGCTCTTTATCCAAAAGTTATTAAAAAGACATATTCTGAATTTAACTTTCGGATTCAACAACCAATAACGATCTCAATTAACGTTTCGTTTAGCGGCCCATAATGATTTCATTTTAACTTTCATGATCCAATATCTGATCCAGTTCCTTTTAGCAATCTATAATCCATCAAAATTAACTACACGATCCAAGTAAAGCCCAAATCCAATTGAGAAGCCAAAGCCCAAATCCACCCCATTCCAATAACCGGATATATAAAAATCATACACTTACATTTCACTTAACCTAAAACGTTTCTTAACCCTAAAAACACATTACGCTTCTCAAACACTTCGCCTACCAACACTTGTGAAACTCTCTCACCCAATTATCATCTCAACAGATATTCTTTCTTATTTAATCTAACAATCAAAACCCACCAGCATCGTTTCTTGGTCGAATGAACACCAAGCTTATCGGCATCTAGATCTTTAAAGGTCTTGGGTAGGTCTAATTAATATTATAGTTATTTTTTTTTCCTTTAAATTGAATTAAAGAGTATGAATAAAATCACAAGTTGTTTTATTCTCTCTGAAATTAATTCGAATATTAAAACAAGAAGGGTAATGATCTCTAGATCTATGATGATATAGGTTCAATGAAAAAAAAATCTTGTGAAAGATAAAATCTTGAACCATTTCTGAGATCTATTTGACATGCGAGATTACATGTCGAGTTGATTGATATTGGAGTTGGGATTCGAGAGTTGAGGTAGTTGAGGTTGTTTTTGATGGGTTAGGATAGATTGTAGTTTGATGTTGAAGTTGATTTTTGTTGCGGATCTGTTGAGACAGCTTCGTTGCAACTCGTTTTTATTGATTTGAGATCCATGTACCAATGATGTAAAAGAACTGAGGTCGTTGGAGGTGTTGGTATATGGTATATGGTCGTGGTCTTTTTATTCAGTTTACGTTTGTGGTCTTTGGTCTTTTAGCAGTTTACGAATAACATACGGGTAATCTTCTTTATCAACCTTAAGCGTAAACTGAGTAGTTACTCGTAACCCTTTTTCTTTTTCCTTATGCATAAGCCGTTTTTAGTCGTAAAAGTGTTATGCATAAACATTGAGTCTTATGATACACGTACAACGCGCGTTCGGGGTCAAAGGAACTTCTGTAACATATTGGATTTCACAAACACACTAGATCATAACCACAAGTAGGCGTGTAATATGGTTTTTAGAGAGAGAAAGTTAGAGGTTGGGAACTTTAGTGAGAGAAAGAAAAATCTTATTATGAGCTCCAACTCTCTACCTTGGGAGGTAGAGAGTATTTATAGTTCTTACATAAATCGCTACCTACGGGCTGTGGATCAGGCATACAGTGGGTAAAGACCCGTCCGTCCTCCACGGTGTTACTTAACTAAATACTACTTAACATTAAATAATCTAAGACTACGAGCTTTCTGTTGGGATATGAAAGTGCTGAAGATATCAAAGTACTGAAGATATCAAAGTACTGTAAGCTGCAAAGTACTGGAAAAAGTCAAAGAGTCAAAGTACTGCTAAAGATAAAGTCAAAGTACTGCACAATAAAGTCAAAGTACTGCAAGAACAAAGAACTGTTATATTCGTTTATAGAAAGTATAATAACTCTAGAATATTCTGTATTAGATTACTTGTCATACAAGGTTATCAATTGTAAACCGACTAGGATATCCTTGAGCCTATAAAAGGACTCCTAGATTGGCATTAGAGATATGACTTATGATTTACGATTTTAGAATTAGAGTTTTAGAAAAAGTTCGATTATCTTGGAGTTGTATTAGAGTATCTGCATAATAAGCAGATTTAGAGTTTATAATAAAAGATTATTCTTCTTAGCTTTGTTAAGTAAATTCCGCTTACTTAATAAAGATTACTCAGTGTTTCTTTGTTAATAATTTAGGATTTATCCGAGGTTATTAAACCTTAACAAGCTAGTTAAGTTAGTTTGATTAAAGTATATCGATCCAACAAGTGGTATCGAGCTTGTGTGGAAACTCTGACTAGGAAGAAACCCTACTTCAACTATATTCAAGATGTCGACTGAAGTTGTTCCACCACCCTCCATCACCTCACTCATAATTCCAATAATCAAGAAGGGAGAATATGATCTCTGGTGCATGAAGATGAGGCGGTACATTGCCATCACAGACCATGCTCTTTGGAATGTTATTGTGAATGGGAATGAAGTTGTAGCAGACCCCATTGATATTCCTGGACAACCAAAAGCACCTAAACTTGTATTACCAGCAGCAACCTTAAGGAATCAAGAGAAGGCACTCAATATTCTCTTATCTGCCATTCCGGATGGTCATCTTCTCAAATTTCATGATGCTAAAGATGCTAAGCAACTCTGGGCTGCTCTCAAGACCAGATTTGGAGGGAATGAAGCCTCTAAAAAGATGCACGGAAATTTGCTAAAGCAACAGTTTGAAACTTTCACAGTTGGTGAAAGAGAGTCTTGATCTTGCATATGATAGGTTTCAGAATCTTCTCAACATGTTGGAGCTATACAAGGCGGAAGTATCAGTTGAAGATGCCAACTTGAAGTTTCTAAGGAGTTTGCCATCTTCATGGCATGTGATTGCTACAATGATCAGAGGACAACAAGGTTTGGATGTCATGGACTTTGATGATCTATATCATCAACTTAAGGTGTATGAGCATGAGATGAGTGGTCAAACAAGTTCTAAATCTCACAGTATTGCTTTTCTATCATCTGAGAAGAAGGCCAGTACTTCCAAAAGTACTGCTTCTCCTCAAAGTACTGTTTCTCAAAGTACTGCTGTCTATACACCCCCCTCATATGTTCAACAGGTCCTATCAACTACCACTATGGCCTCAGATGAAGTTATGTGCTCCTTCTTTGCACAACAAGCTAGTTTACCTGTCACTTATGAAGAAGATCTAGCACAAATTGAAGAAGATGCACTTGAAGAAATTGATATCAGGTGGCAAGTTGCTATGATCACTGCAAGAATCAAAAAGTACATGAAGAAGACAGGCAAAAGCATTGATTTCAAACCCAAACAGGGCATAACTTTTGACAAATCTCAAATTGAATGCTTCAATTATCAAAAGACTGGTCACTTTGCAAGAGAGTGCAGGTTTGCTAAGTATCAAGCAAACAGGACATCTGAGAAGCCAAAACTTGAGCTTAAGGAAATTCCCATTATTGAAACAAAGGCTTTGGTTGCTCAAGAGAAATTATCAGAAGTTGACTGGAGTGAAGAGTTTGATGATGAACCGGTGACTTACTGTATGGTAGCAGTGGAAGATGCAGTTGAAGACACAGTGGAAGCATTGGACTGAGTACTTGCTTTTGATGAAGTATCTGAACATGCCGCTTTGGAATCGATGATGGTTTTGGAAGATTTGACTGGAGCAAGGAAAGTGAAGATGATCCTGTCCAACTCGCATTGGTGGCTACTTCACCAAATCAATCTCCTATCTCTGAGGTATGCTCAAATTGCTATGATTTTTATCATAAATTGCTTAGCAGTTATGTGATTGAGAGAGATAATTGTGTTAAGGCTAGGGTTGAGGTAGCAGGTTATCAAATAACCTTAGAATCTATGGAAGCCAAAATTTTAGCACATGAAACTAATGAAGTAGCTTGGTCTGAAAAATATGCACAACAGGATTACCAGTTAAAGCTTAGTGAATGGAAATTAAACTGTAAAATTGCTGAAATTGAGAAATTAACTAAGGAAAGAGATGATTTGTTAGCTAAGTTTGCTTCTTGGGGTGAAGCTGGTCTGTCACATGTTTCTTATGTTCAAAAACAGCAAAGAGCTTATCTTAAAACTGGATTAGGTTTTGGTATGGATTTTAGTAAGATAGAAGAAAACCAATCTAGTAATCAGGATGAAGGTGAGTATGAGGATATAACCACTAGTGATGAAGAACTCATTAATTATGTAGATACATCTAGTAATGATGGTTCATTAAGTGACTCACCTCCTGCATATAAGAAAGCTAATGATTATCATGCTGTTCCACATCCTACTGGTATTCATCAACCCCTTAGGCCTGATGTTTCTCGTTTTGGAATTGACAGTCTAGAGTTTAGGAAAAAGCTAGTTGCTAAATCTAGGTCTGAGACACCCAAAGAAACTGTTGAAAACGATGTTCAAAATCAAGCAGTACTTTTAAATCAAAGTACTGCTTCACAAGCAGTACCTTCTTCAAAATCTTTTCAAAACAAGATCTTGCTAAACCTTTTTGGGATAATTTTGGTCAAAACAAGTTTCATCACTCACCAAGAAGGCAAAATAATTTTGGGCATAGACATAGAAGAAATCACTTTGGTCATATGGGTCAAAAACTGTGTTTTGTGTGTTATAGTCCTACTCACTTAATCAAAGATTGTGACAAACACTCAGAATATCTAAGCAAGTTTCCAAGGAATAAGTCTACCAATCAGAAACCTAGAGAGCACAAACCAGTGTGGACTAATTCAAATAGGGTTAATCACAGAAACTTCACACCGGATCATAGCTACCCACATCGAGAGAAGATCTTCAGATTATCTCACAGTACTTTCTAAAGTACTGCTCAGAGACAAGGTACTGATACAACTGCTTGGAATAGGTATTCTAGGAGATCTCACTATCAACCTAGAATGTATCACAATTCATATAGGGGATCTAGATCATAGGAACCACAGTGTTAAAACTGAATGGGAAAAAGGGGAAGTACTGGTAAGGGACACACAGTACGTTCAACAAAAAGTGAATCAGATGTTTGTGTGACACAAGAAAATGCTAATCAACTGGTGAAAGAGATTTATGTTGAAAAACCAGAAAGTTTTGAAAATCCACATGCTAAAACACAAAAGATAATTTTGGATCATCACTTGAAAGATAGTGGGAATTACATTCTCAAAGAATTTGAGTTTGTAACTCCAAAAGGGGAACACAAGTCAGTAATGGCTTGGGTTCCTAAAAGTTTCTAACTCTTTTCTTTATGTGCGGGCAACCCGTAAGAGGAGCTTAAAGATCATCTTATTATGGATAGTGGTTGCTCTGGAAGTATGACAGGAGACAAAGAAATTCGGTCTGATTTTAGGAAGATTAGTGGAGGAAAAGTTGCATTTGGGAATGATCCCAATGGAGGAAGGATTACAGGGAAAGGAACAATTAAAGCTGGAAGAATCGATTTTGAAAATGTCAGATATGTGAAGGAGCTTAAGTTCAACTTGTTGTCGGTCTCTCAAATTTGTGATAAAAAGCATCCTGTGTTATTCACTGACACAGAATGTCTCATTCTTTCCTCGACTTTAAACCTTGATGAAGACTTGGTAGTACTTAGAGTACCAAGGACAAATGATGTGTATAGTTTAGACATGAAGAGTCTACATTCATATGGTACAGCCACATGTTTGGTGGCTAAAGCAACATCTGAAGAGGCACATCAATGGCATAGAAGATTGGGCCATGTTAATTTCAAGAATATCAACAAACTGGTCAAAGGCAATTTAGTTAGAGGTCTACCTTCAAAGACTTACAAGAATGATCAATCATGTTTGGCATGCAAGAAGGGTAAACAACACAAAGCTTCCTGTAAGAAGCTTGAGGAAAGAACTATTAGAGAACCATTGGAGCTGTTACATATGGATTTATTTGGACCTGTCTCTGTGACAAGTTTAAATAAGAAAAAGTACTGTTTGGTTGTTACTGATGATTGTAGTAGATTCAGTTGGGTTTTCTTTTGGGGTTTTAAAGATGATACTTTTGATGCTATCCAGACACTGATTATTGCTCTTGAAAACCAATTGAGACTCAAGGTTAGAGGTATTAGATGTGATAATGGGATTGAATTCAAGAACAAACTTATGGATGAATTTTGTGCAAACAAAGGCATAAAAAGGGAGTTTAGTATTGCTAGAACACCACAAAGAATGGTGTTGCGAAAGGAAGAATAGGACTTTGATTGAAGCAAAGAAGAACAATGTTAGCAGATTCTCACCTACCTATTCAGTTCTGGTAAGTACTTGCTTGTTATGTACTTAACAGAGTCTCAGTCACTAAACCACAAATCAAGACACCCTATGAATTGCTGATGGGCACTAAACCCAACATTCGTTTTATGAAACCTTTTGGTTGCCCTCTTACTATTTTAAACACTATTGATAATCTGGGGAAGTTTGATGGCAAGTCGGAAGAAGGATACTTATTGGGTTATTGCACTAACAGTAAAGGCTTTAGAGTATACAACAAAGTTACTAAGAAGGTTCAAGATTGTCTTCATGTTGAGTTTTTAGAAGATCAAGACAATGAAAAAGGTAAAGGTCCTGATTGGATGTTTGATCTTGAGATTTTATCTCCTTCAATGAATTATGTTCCTGTGAGAGAAGAAAATCAACCTATACACAATGAAGATGATATCCAATATGTTGTTCATGATGTTCATATTAGACCGATCTGTTCTGCTAAAGATTTTGTTAGTTCAAACCAAAGTACTGCTGTTCCTAAGCAAAGTACTGTTTCTTCAAAACAAAGTATTGTTGCATCACAATCCTCATTATCTGCTGAGGATCAATCTATTCAAGAGGAACTTAATCAGATGCTTCTTCAAGATGTTTTAGCACATTCTTACATCGATGAACAAAGGAGAGCTTATGAAGAGGCAAAGAAGAAGAACAAGACTGTAGAGTTATCTTACAGACTTTGGACAGATACTTTTGAACAAAGTACTGCTGCACTGTTACAAGATACTTTAGATGATCTAGATGATCATACCATGCCGGATTAGAAGATATCGATGATGAATTTGAATATGAAGGTATTTTCCCAAATTCCAATGAAGGTGCTGATGTTACTAATTTAGATGATAATTATGAAGTTCCACAGTCTCCAAACTTAAGAACTCATAAGGATCATCCTTCGGATCAAATCATTGGTCCTTCTACTTCTGGAGTGCTGACTAGACACAAAGCTAAGGGTTTCACAAAACCTCACAATGCTTTACTTAGCTTTGTGTATAAACAAAACAATGAATCATAAGGACCAGCAAACCTGTTTATTTACTTGTTTCATCTCTCAAGAGGAACCCAAGAATATTGCTCAAGCTTTGACTAAAGAAAGCTGGGTTGAAGCTATGCAGGAAGAGCTTCTTCAATTTAAACTTCAAGAAGTTTGGGTTTTATGTGATCTTCCAGATGGGAAGAGAGTTATTGGAACGGTGGGTTTTAGAGTTAAAAGAGATGAAAGAGGCAATGTTATCAAAACAAGGCAAGGTTAGTTGCTCAGGGTTATAGACAGGAGGAAGGGGTAGATTATGATGAGGTATTTGCTCCGGTAGCAAGAATAGAAGCTATCAGTATATTTCTTGCCTTTGCTTCTTATATGGGCTTTCAAGTTTATCAGATGGATGTTAAAAGTGCCTTTTATATGGCAAGATTACAGAGGAAGTTTATGTCAAACAACCTCCTGGTTTTGAAGATCCTAAACATCCAAACAAAGTCTACAAGGTTGTTAAAGCTCTTTATGGCCTTCATCAGGCACCTAGAGCTTGGTATGAGAGACTCTCCACATTCTTATTGCAACATGGATATAGAAGGGGAGCTATTGACAAGACTTTGTTTATCAAGAGAGACAAGAAAGATATCATGTTAGTTCAAGTTTATGTTGATGATATCATCTTTGGGGCTACCAAACAGTCCATGGTTAAGGAGTTTGAGCAGATGATGCAGAAAGAATTTCAAATGAGTTCAATGGGAGAGTTGACTTTCTTTTAGGACTTCGGTTAAGCGGTCAAAGGAAGGTATTTTTATAAGTCAAGACAAGTATGTTATAGACATACTTAAGAAATTCAATTTTGATGATATGAAGGCTGTTACTACACCTATTAAATCTATCAATTCATTGGGTAAAGATGAAGATGGACACCCTGTTGAAGTCAAGCTTTATAGATCAATGATTGGCTCTCTTATGTATCTTACTGCATCTAGGCCTGATATCATGTTTGCAGTTTGTCTATGTGCAAGATATCAAGTCTCACCAAAGATCTCTCACATGAATGCAGTTAAAAGAGTTTTCTGTTATTTGAAACAACAACCTAAGTTGGGGTTGTGGTATCCTAAAGAGTCACCTTTTCACTTAGAAGCTTTTTCAGATAGTGACTATGCTGGTGATAATTATGATAGAAGATCCACAACTGGTGGATGTCAATATCTTGGAAGAAGGCTAGTCTCCTGGCAATGCAAAAGCAGACAATTGCAGCAACATCATCTACTGAAGCTGAATATGTAGCTGCTGCAAGTTGTTGTGGTCAAGTTTTGTGGATGCAGAATCAACTCTTGGACTATGGGTTCAATTTCAAAAATACTCCTATCAATATTGATAATGAGAGTACAATTTGTATTGTTAAGAATCCTATGTATCATTCCAAGACAAAGCATATTCAGATTAGGCATCACTTTATCAGAGATTGTTATGAGCATAGGCTCATCAATGTAGTTAAGGTTCACACGGATGACAATGTAGCTGATCTACTCACAAAAGGTTTTGATGTGTCACGATTCAATCACTTGGTCGTGAGCATTGGAATGATTAACTACTAAGCTTTGTTTAAGGGGAGGACTATAAGGTGTTAGTATAGTCCTGTGTATTGCTTGAGGGGAGGATGTTTGTTGCTACTTAGTTTATATGAAGAAATTTTGGCACAATACTGTTTTTCCTGAAAGTACTGCTTAGAAAGTACTGCTTGAGAAAGTACTGCTTATGTGGAAAGTACTGTTTGTCGTATTAAAGTACTGTTCCAACGGTAATATTGATGGGTAATTGATAATAACGGTAACTTTGTTATTATAGGCTGTGATTTTTCAAATCCTACCTATAAATAACTACTTTCCGATTTTCCCTCTCATATTATTACCTTACATCTTTTCCATACTTATCTCCCAATCACCATCTCTTTATTCTTCGATCAATTCATTCTTGTGCTCACTTATTCAACAATGGCGAATCGTTTAACTGTTTCAAAACACAATATGGTGGCTAATTTGGACAAAACAGAGGCGAATATAGCTTTTTATGATATCGTTGATTATCTTACTGGGTCGCCTATTAGTTATGCTCTTTTAGTTGAGCCGGATATTATTGAACCATGGATTCAAGAATTTTGGGCAAATGCTAGAGATAATATGGAGGAGGATGAATACTATATTAGATCAACAGTTCTTTGGACGGACTATCAAGATTACAGAAGCCTCTATTCGAGAAGACTTATTATTTGGAGATGAAGATGGGGCTATTCGGTTTGACAAGCAACTGATTTGGGATACTTTTAGGAATCTTGGTTATGAAGGGTCTTTAACAGAACAAACATTCAAGAAAGCATTATTCTGTCCTCAATGGAAGTTTTTGATTCATGTACTGCTTCATTGCATAAGTTCTAAAAGTACTTCTTGGGAGCAGTTTGGGTCGAATATAGCATCCGCAGTGGTTGGTTTAGCTATAGACAGAGTGTTTAATTTTTCAAAGCTTATTTTGGATGGGATGCTATCACATATTTCTTCTGGGTCAAAATGGTTGATGTACCCAAGGTTTGTACAGGTTTTCTTAAACAAGCAATTGGCTGATGTTCCAAAACCTGCTACTTTGTTACCTGTTATTGTGCAACAAGCCAAAATTTTTACATTCATGGCTAGGCGCAGTGTTTTGTTTAGAGGTGGAGATATTCCATTAACTTCTACAATGATGGAAGTTGTTCAAGCTGTACGTAATGATGCTGGAGAGGATGAAGAAAGTGAAGGTGTTGATTTTGTACAAGGTACTGCTTCGCAAAGTGCTGCATCTGAAAGTACTGCTTCTCTTGAAGGTACTGCATCCTTACAGGGTACTGTTTCTCCAAGCCCTGAGGTTCAAGCTGATATTGAAAGCACACCTACTCCATCTCCACAACATTCTATTCCTGTTTCGGAGGAACATTCCCATCCTCACAGTACTGATCATACAATACCTCGTGAAGGATTAACTTTGGATAACTATGCTTTGACAAAGGAGCTAGTTCGATTGAACAAGACTGTTGAGTCTCAAGCTAAGGCACTTAGGAAGTTGAGACGTAGGTATATTTGGTTGAGGAATTTTATTAAACCCTATATTCAAGGTTTCAATTTATGGGTTAAAGAGGAAAACAAACGTCGTAAACAACTTCGAAAGGAATTCAAACGAAAGAAGGTTCCTAAGTCATCTTCTGTCAACTTGGGGAGGAATTTAGCAAAGGAAAATTTGAAAGAAGATGTTACAAAGAAGAAAGAATCTGTAAGTACTGCAGAAAAGATTATTTCAGATTCTGAAGAAGTGCAAGTTCAAAGTACTGAACATCAAGGTACTGATGTTCAAGGTACTGAACATCAAAGTACTGATCATCAAAGTACTGATTTTCATGATACATCTAGACAAGAAGTAATAACTCCAAGGGTATTGAATTTTGAAGAAGAAGCTGGTCCTTCTACATTTGTTATAGAAGAAGAAGAGGAATTCACATTCATACCTATTCATTCTGCTAGTGATGATGAAGTAATTGCTACAATATTAGATTTATCACAACCAAGAGGAGGGGTTACTATTAGAGATGTACAAGAAGAAGAACAATCAAGAGTTTCTCAACCAGCCATTGATCCTAAAGACAAAGGGAAAGGTATTCTGGTTGAAACAAAGAAAAAGAAACTCACTTTGGCAGAACTTAGAGCAATTGAAGTTGCTAGGAATGAAGCTGCTGCTAGAAAAGTTCAAGAAGAGTTAGATGCTCAAGATAGAAAAGAACAAGAAGCTCAAGAGGCTCTGAATAGAAAAGTAGCTCAAGAGGTGCAAGATGAATTAGATGCTGAAACTACTGAACCTTTACAGTCCCCTACACCTGTTAGATTTATGCCAAGAAGACCTAATTTAGCCAAGGACAGGAATGCTATGATGGCTTATCTGAAAAGTCAAGGGTATAAAGGATTACAGAAGTTTAATTATCTTGAGATGAAAAGATTATATGATGCTGCTAGGGAGGACTATAAGAAGAATGTTGCAGGCATCAAAGATTTTAGAGAAGAAGCTACACTGGCTGAAAGGAAGAAAAGTTTAAAGAGAAAAAGAAAAATTGAAGTTACAGATGTTCAGTTTTCAAAGAAAGAAAAGGTAGAATTAAGATCTGAGACTAGTGATGAATTGAAGAATTATCTCAGAGTGGTAGATTTTGATTATACAAAGGAAGATGATGATATGAAGATGAACAGATCAAAGATCAGTGTTTTCAAAGTTGAGAAATCTAAGAATGGAGATTACATGATTTTTCAAGAGGTTATGGGATTTGTTGCATGTTATTGATAGAGTAGATCTATTTTATTTATATCATGTTGTGAAGGCTTATTTTGAAGATCATCCATTGGAAGGGATTGGATTGGTTTTACATGGTGATCTCATAACTATGTGGGAAACTGAAGAAGAAAGTTCGATGATATCCGGAAGAATCAGGAAAACTGGGAAATAGTTTGTTGGAGATTCTTTGAAGAATCTGGAGTTCATGTTTTGGAGCTAGAAAATGGAACAATGATACACATGTTTGCAGAAAGAAGATATCCTCTCACAGTTGAGCTCATGAGAAGAATGCTAGAGCATGGATTGGAAGTAGAAGAGGATAATGAAAATGCTTGCATGGTTATCAACTTGTTTATAAACTGGACTACCATTGCTGAGGATGATCAATAACTGGTATGAATTTTATTTGAATAAATACTTTTTGATATATCAGTACTTTTATTCAAAGTACTGCTGATCGGACAGTACTTTCATCAAAGTACTGTTTGCTGAACTAAACCAGTTAAATAAATTTTAGAAGAAACCTTTTGCTAAGTAATAAATATTTTGAAATAAAGGTTGAATAAATGGTTTTAGTGATGATAACATCAATAGGTTATCAATCCACCATGGTTACAAAAGGATTGACTAATCCATGAGCAAACGGCTCTGGTAAAGATATATCAAATCCGTTTTTAGTTGACAACTTGCTAATAAGTTGGATGGTATTCAACTCACCTTATCAGTAATGTGAAGAGTTGGCTAGCCCACAAGAAAATGGCTTGTGGTAAAGGCTGTGGAAAAACCATTATTGGTAATTAGTTCACCATTAGATAGAAGAACTAACTAGTCCAGAAGGGTACAGCTTTTGGTAAAGACAAAACAAATCTGTTGATAGCTGGTGGTTTGCTAAAAATCATATGGTTATCAATGTACCATGGTCTTACACACCAAAACATTTGGCTACTCCAGAGATAATGGCTTTGGTAAAGAGTTCTAAATCCATTATTTTTCAATGATTCACTTGAAAGTGATGAGAATAGTATGCAACTTAAACTGAATGTACAAAATTGTCATATGTTGCTGTGTTGCTGAAAAGATGGAGCTTGCTGGATGCTGCTGTAAAGAGAACAATTCTAAGAGATACTTTGACAAGAACAGATGTTACAGAGATGAAAGCTTAAAGACTAAGAAACAATCCGTCTTTAAAAGATGAAGTTGTTTAAAGATATATTCACAAAGGAACTTGAAGTCAAGCAAGTAGAATTCAAGTTAGGGGAGGATTGTTGGGATATGAAAGTGCTGAAGATATCAAAGTACTGAAGATATCAAAGTACTGTAAGCTGCAAAGTACTGGAAAAAGTCAAAGAGTCAAAGTACTGCTAAAGATAAAGTCAAAGTACTGCACAATAAAGTCAAAGTACTGCAAGAACAAAGAACTGTTATATTCGTTTATAGAAAGTATAATAACTCTAGAATATTCTGTATTAGATTACTTGTCATACAAGGTTATCAATTGTAAACCGACTAGGATATCCTTGAGCCTATAAAAGGACTCCTAGATTGGCATTAGAGATATGACTTATGATTTACGATTTTAGAATTAGAGTTTTAGAAAAAGTTCGATTATCTTAGAGTTGTATTAGAGTATCTGCATAATAAGCAGATTTAGAGTTTATAATAAAAGATTATTCTTCTTAGCTTTGTTAAGTAAATTCTGCGTACTTAATAAAGATTACTCAGTGTTTCTTTGTTAATAATTTAGGATTTATCCAAGGTTATTAAACCTTAACAAGCTAGTTAAGTTAGTTTGATTAAAGTATATCGATCCAACACTTTCTAATGATTACATATACTTGAGGTGACCGACTCTTTTATAACTGGATTTACTAAATCCCAACAATCTCCCCCTAAGGGAGGTCACCTCAAGATCACCTCAAATTTACATTGAATACAAACAGATATTACATTTTAAATGGTTCTTGCATTCTTGATGTAGTTCTTTGCTCAGGAGCTCGTAGTCATTGATTCTTCATAATTGCATGATTGGTTAAACCAAGTGGAGGTCTTTTACTGATCCACGTGATAATGAATTTTGAGCCGCTTTGAGATCATCACTATCATAAATCTCGACTCATCCTTTATGGTGTTGGTATTATGTGATGTTGTGACTTTTGGACCGACATGCTCACATTCGGGATCATGATTTCTTCTCATCAGAGTAGCGGAAGCTTTCGTTGATTCATGATATTGGCAGCAGCGAAGCATGGAGTGAAATTATCAGAGTCATTGATGCACTTAATCATGATTTCTTTAGAAATGAATGTGTTGTGTGAGCATGCGGCTATGGATTGACCGCTTCATTCGAATCAGCTGCAAACGTCGGGCGTACCTGCATACAACAATTAGCAATAAAGTGCATGAAAGTGTCTTTGATCACTTTCGTTGAATTGAGGTACACGGCCCACGGTTTCTCGTTGATCAGTACAAGTACTGCCTGTGATCAGGTATAATTCCGAAGAATTTCCTTGACAGGGTTTCGCAGCTGCTCTAGCTGTTCTCAAACCGGAGCGTCTCAAAGAAGACAACACGGAGTGAGTGAACCAGCGAATTGAGATTCACTGATTGATAAAAAGAGATTTGAAAAATAATCGTGTATCACTCAATAGAAATTGTTTTTGTAATACAATGAAGTTTTTAATGAAAATCAATTATCAATCTTAAACACCTTTTATTTTGAAATATTAGTACACAGTCGATGTGCTAAAGAAAAGAGTTTTTAAGCACAACGACCGGTTTTTCAAAGGTATCCGTCAATCCATAACCTGAATCAGGATTGATTCAAAAGATTGAATCGCCCTATTGTTTCTGTTCAGTTGTCACATGGTTGATCTATTGAATAGATCTCACATGCCACCCACCAGGAGCTTGTTTGATGTTGGCTCCAGAAGGCTTTCCATCTTCATTGTGAATATGTTTGCATATCACTCAGATGTTCTGGCAATACCACAAGGATAATGCGTAGGACTCATAAGATATAATCTCTCTTTCCACATTGTGTGAAACAGAGAGTCTTTATTGAAAGTGTCCTAATGTGATTTATATATGATCTCGTGGCTCTAGACTCAATTGTGCATATTTGGTTCCTATGCCGGAGACTAGGGAGAGGGTCTCCTTCTTCAATATCAACAATCTCTAAGAGAAAGTCGATAGATAATCTCGGTTCCCCGTGAAAATGAAACAAGTCCTTTTAAGAGGAACTTGAGTGGTTTGGGAAGTTGTAGTGCAGTGCGTCACTGGGTCCATGACGTCTTGTCTTCAATACCAGTGTTACCATGGTAACCACCAGTAGCATATGAATTGAACCCGGTTTCTGCCCTAAGGTTGAATAAATGGAGGGCTAATTCTTTTCACCCTTTTTCTCATTTCATGTCATTTTCATTCTTCAACCACTTCAGTGCTTACCGAGACTTCATAACTAGAACCTTGTTGGGTTTATTCCAGTACTAGCTCTGTCTCAGTCCGCACTCTTCCCATTTCTCATTTTTCTCCTTTTTTCATGATACCTAAGGACTTCTACACTATCTAGTGGATTGTCCCTGGGTAGATCCCTCCGGTTCTGGCAGATCATGGGAACAAATACCTAACCTTATCGTCCTTATATCACCATACATAAAGTAAATTTGGTCGGTCTATTTGGTATTGTTCATCTGCCATTGGAACCAATTGAAAACCATTTTAAAATCAATCCAGATACTTGTAATATATTATCAAAACATTTTGTACCTGAATTGTTTTTGATAATTTTAGAAACAGAGCTCCCCCTCAACATGTGCATCAAGCATCATTTTGTAATAGAAATAATTTTCATCTTTGCGGGGTTGGCTTGCATCTAAGAGTAGTTATATTAAAAAATGTGGTTTTTCAAAATAGTTGCTCCCCCTCAATATGTGCATAGATATTTGGAAATGTTTTGCACATATTAGGAAAAGACTGCACATTGAAATAAATTGATCACATTTCAAATCTTTGTGGTTTAAGATAGATGCTCCCCCTCAACATGTGCATGAAAATTTGAAATCGTTGGCACATGTGGGAAGGAGAGCTTTTATATCCTTATAAAACCATTTACCGAATTATCAGATTAAATCCAATTTAAATCACAAATTCTCCCCCGATCACAATTATCAAATCATTTGAGATTTGTGATATCTGTAGATTTAAATTGATTTTGAAAGCTTTTAAGGAGAATTGTGA
This sequence comes from Chrysanthemum makinoi, assembly GCA_910596185.1. Lineage (NCBI taxonomy): Eukaryota > Viridiplantae > Streptophyta > Magnoliopsida > Asterales > Asteraceae > Chrysanthemum > Chrysanthemum makinoi. The sequence continues at coordinate 91,892,013 of OU343218.1, read as the reverse complement.
CTTAATTATGAAAACGTTTTAACTGATAAGGATCGGATTTTTGAGACTTTAAACTCCATTGATTAAACATGCATGATTATCTTTTGAAAACAATTGTATGACAGATAACCTTTTGATTTAATTGAAATCATTCTCCCCCTCAATCAATGACATAAGTTGTTGATTGAGAGATAGATATTTTGACAAAAGTTAAGTCCAGATGATTTTCAAAGATAGAGTCCGAGTTATTTAACAAAGCAATTAGTTTTCATTAGATGTTAAGGAATTGTTAAAAGAATCAGAGCATGAGATTTGAAAAGCAATATAAAGCATGGCTATATTCTTTCTTTGAAAAACGGGTTACTGCCTGAAATGACAATAAACCATTGTTTCACTTTCTCCCAAAAATATTTTTTGATTTTTGATTTTTTTTAAGAAACAAACTTATGTACATTCGAAGAACATCTAAAGACCCGTGACATTCTTTGAATGTCAACACAAAGTCCGTAGATGATATCGAACAAGGAAAAATATGACAAAATAACAATATTTTTGGAAATTTTCAGGATTTTCTAATTTTTATGGTTTTTTGAAAGTTTTATATTTTTCTCTTTGCTTTTTGTTGGTTTTATAATTTTGTATTTTGGTTTTTGAATAAATATATACAAAGATATGGATGAAGAAAGACATTTACTCCTCTTCTTCCTCTTGAAGACGTTTAAGTGTTTCCGGTTGAAGACTCTTTAGACCAAGTCATGGTAGGATAAACTCAAAACGTTCTCTAGGAAGAGCTTTGGTGAAGATGTCTGCTAACTGGTATTCAGTCCTCACAAAGTATAGTTCCACCACACCGTTTTCAACTTGCTCCCTGATGAAATGATGTCGAATGTCGATGTGCTTTGCTCTTGAGTGTTGTACGTTGTTGCATGAGAGAGCAATAGCACTTTTATTATCATAGTACAGAGGGATTTTGTTGAATTCAAAGCCATAATCAGATAATTGGGATCTCATCCATAGGATTTGAGCACAAAAAGATGACATGGCTATGTATTCAGCCTCTGTAGAGGAAATAGAAGTACTGATTTGCTTCTTTGAAGACCAGCTCACAAGCTTATCACCCAAAAACTGAGCACCTCCAGACGTACTTCGACGAGTATCTTGACATCCTGCATGATCAGCATCTGCATAGGCTGTTAGTGACATACCGGTGTCCTTTGGGTACCAAAGTCCCATATTGATGGTTCCTTGAAGATACCAAAAGACCCGTTTAACTGCTTCAAGGTGCTTTTTGGTAGGCTTAGCCTGATATCTAGCATACATGCAAACAACGAACAGAATGTCTGGTCTATTAGCTGTGAGGTACATCAGGGATCCAATCATACTACGATATTTCGTTTGGTCTACCATGATCCCTGAGTGGTCCTCATCTAGTTTAGTACGCTCTATCATGGGAGTGTCAACAGGGTCACTAGAATCAAATCCAAATTTCTTTAAAATCTCAATTGCATATTTAGATTGATTTATAAAAATGCCTCCGGGATTTTGTGAAATTTGTAATCCTAAGAAAAATGACATTTGTCCCATCATTGACTGTAAAACCTGAAAATCTAAAACATGAATAAAGACTAAAATACCCTTGGAATCAAAATTTATAAAATACGTAAAAGACATTTATATTCATTTAACGAAGTTAAAAGTTAACTTATCTATAATTAAAACTTAACGAATATGTGTACGTGATCGATTTTGTACGACAAAAAGATTTAAACGTCTCGCGTAAGAGTTTGGGCCTCGCCATTTGTTTGATTTTTGGATCCGATGGACTCGTTTCTTTTTGCCAAGCCGAGAGTCCAAGAAGCCCATGGGGGCGTTTGTTTTGTTCGTGTGGATCAAGAGCCGAAGGCCATTGGGCCGTGGGTTTGTGTGCTCGGTTGGACCAAGCCGAAACCAACCCCCTCCTCAAGCCCTAACCGAAAATGCTACCACTATAAATATAACACATAAACTCAAAAGTGAAACCCTAGTTTTTGGTTGCCTCTCTTTTCTTTTTGTTCCATTCGGCCGAATACCTACACCTTGGTGTCGAGACTTTTCTTCATCAAAGCTAAGGTATAACACGTTTGTCGTCTTATTTTGATAACACCTAACGTATCATGTGTTGTAGCTTGTTTGTTTTAGTCGACTTGTGTTTCTTTTTTTTTTGTCGAGCCGTGTGAAACCAACAAAGGCAAACCATAATGTATTGAACCTTGTAATATTAAGAGAACGTGTTATGTAATACGTAATAAGTATTATTGAACCGGATCGTAGTTAAGTCGAGCTATATAAGAACCGAACCACATGCATGTGAACCGAACCATGTATATGTTTCGGCCAAGGTATAAAAACATGATAACTTGAATATGTAAAGTACCTAGGTGAGCTAGGGCTTGCGTAAAATGTTGTAGCCAAAACCCTAGGTTTGAACCGAACCATATAAGAGTTTTGGAAGTGTGTTTAATAAGTAAAGGTCATGTAAACCTAAACCCTAGTTTGAATGTGTGAACCGAATAATGCAAGCCGAACCATAAATGGTTTATAAACCGTGTCTCATATGCGTGCGTTTTATAAGTCAAGTGACTTGTGGATATGTAAACGTAGTACGTGGTCGTATCTAGTCTAAACTATTGTGCATGTGTGTGTCGATGTGTCTAATCCGGATAATAAGTAACTTGTGGGGTCACATGAAATCATAAACGTCTATGGATATAAAATTTGACGTATAATATGTGTATAAGTAACGTATGGTTAAGACATGAATGTGTTGAGTAAATAAACAAGAGTAATGAGTCATTAAATGACGTAACATGAAAAGTAAATGCATATTAATATGATATTAAAAGAATGAGAAAACCCTAGAACATAAATGAGAGTTGATTAAGGTTTGAAGCTAATTATATTAATTCGTTATTTCATGTGTGAGTTATGACTTTTAAACTATTTTCACATTTAACCATAAACTTTATTAAATGACATAATGAAACCTAATCTACGATATTGATATAAAACACTTAAGTCTCATTTAATCATAAATCTCTAAAGTATTAAGATCATTAAATACACTAAGTATAAACACCAAATGTTAAAAGATCATTTCGACGATTATGGAATCATAAATAACATGGACGACCGTTAATGTGTATAGGTTCTGAGAAGAAGGAGTAATCCTTTGCTTTCCGTATTTCTGCTTTTCGATCATTTGCTTTGGAATAAGGTACAGATATTCTGACCTTTTCAGTAAAGGTTCCTTATAACGTTTTCTTTTCGTTAGCTTTTATATTAGGATTTCCTAAGCCTTTGCTATGAACCCCATTCTGTTTGTTTGAGCTGTTGCTTATCTGAACTCTGATTTCTGAATTATGAAACATCTGATTTTGAACTATATGATATGAAAACTCGGATTTTGAAAATATGATTAATCTTCTGATGAAGTATGATCTGTGTCGTTTTGACATTCGATTTGACCTAAGATAGTTTGAAACCCGAGCCAAATATTTCACTAGTCATGGGGTTCCATGTCCGTGTCAGTGATGCACCTCTGATATGACTCTAGGGCAGTAGAGTGATGTTCTGCCACGTCCCTTATCTGTTATCTGTTATGAGCTCAAGTTATGTTATATGACCAATATCTGTCTGTGGGGCGTATGGATGCATCCTAGATCTGTTATCTGTTATCTGTTATATGTTATCTGATGATTGATGCTGGGTGCATGCACGTCCTTCATAACTCTGGTAGGTCTCCCCTACAAATGTTGCCTTATGTGAATATGATTATGATCTGATATTTGTTTCTGGGCTCGAGGTAGTTAAATATAAACTTTATTCGATAATTCTGATTTATACTTTGAAAATGATTATGATTTTGCTATCTTTCGTTTATTATATTTCATATTCGATATCGTTTAGTATTCGCTTTGCTTTCATATCTGTTCACTGGGCTTTTGAAGCTTAGCCGCATTTCTTTTCTTCCGCGGCAGGTATCTAAGCATTGGAGCTGGGTTTTGCTTTGGGATGAGTGCATGAGTGGACTTACCTTAGAGATTTTAGTTTTGATCCTATGATGCCATTAAAGACTTCATTATTTTAGATATTTTGTTGGAGTTTATTTTTCCGCTGGGACCTATGTATTGAAGTCATGTTGACTTGAATTTTCCGCATTTATGTTAAGATTTCTTTTGGATGTTTATGTTTGCTTTGATATGACACCATTACTTGTGACTCCTTTACCCTTGTCGGGTTGGGGCGTTACAATTTATGGCATCAGAGCCCAGGTTTACGACTTGTAGTCAGGACCTGTGACATATGGACCCTAGGTTTTGAGACCCTTAGAGCTTAGGCTATGACCTGTGAGGATTGGGTAGACTTTAGGATTCCTTCTGCGTACTTCCATTTCGTATCTCACCTTTGTTCATTTTGCTAATCGTTTGAATATCGTTTATATGGTTCGAACTCGTACTAACGGTAGCGCTGATGGAGACGATGATGCTCCTAACTTGGATGCTGCGATTGCTAATGCTCTCAACACTCTTTTCCCTGGTCTTACCACACTTGAGATGATGACACAGGTGATCAACAACATTCGTAATCAGAATGGTGCTTCGGGTAGTGGTGGAGGAAATCTACCCGTCGGCATTCACACTTGGCTCGAGCGTTTCGGTAAGCTCAAGCCTCTTTCTTTTAGCACTGCTGCTACTCCCACTGAGGCCGAGGACTGGATCACTCATATTGAGAAGCTGTTTGAAGTACTGGGTTGTGGAGATGAATTTAAGACCCGTTTGGCTGCATTTAAGATGGAAGGTGATGCTTTGAATTGGTGGAAGGCGCTCAAACAGGCAAGAGGAGGAGATGCTTTTGCTGTTACTTGTACTTGGACTGAGTTTCGGACTATCTTCTATAACCGTTACTTCCCTGACGCTGAGCAGCAAAGGTATGAGAGGGATTATCAGGCGATTTACCAGTTTGATCATGAGAACTCCAATGAATACATGGGCAGGTTTATGAGGCTGGTAAGTTTTGTGGGAACGAATGCTGGGCATGGTAGGCGCCAAGCCAAGCACTTCAAGTGGGGACTGAAGAAGTGGGTGTTGGACCGACTGCTTAATATCGAGTATGAGGATGTGTCGGCCTGCAATGACGCAGCTCGTAACATTGAGATCTTTCATGAGGTTTCGGGTTCCAACAAGCGTAATCGCGATGGTGATCGGATTCAAGGTAGGACTCAAAGTAATGATTATAAGGGAAATTCTGGCAGGAGTTATGATTCGAGGGGTCAAGTGGATAGGAGTTATGATCAGCAGGGTCAGTCAGGAAGGAATGTGGACTCTAGGCGCCCTGAGGCGAGGAGTCAGGATAGCAGAGCTGCTGGCAAGAATGGAAATGATCGTCAGAACCAAGGTAACAATAACCAGCGTTACAACAAGGATCAGTCATCTCGAGGATCATATTAGGGTCGTGCTTCAGGATCTTCTGGTCAGCAAAGGACGGTGAAGTTTTGCCTCCCCTACCTATCTGTACTACTTGTGGAAAGGCTCATCCGGGACCGTGTTTCAAGGCCACTGGTGGATGTTTCTCTTGTGGTTCCACTACTCACAAGATCAAGGATTGTCCTAAGAAGAACCCGGTGATTCCTGGAAACTACATCAAGCCGCCACCTACTACTGGACGTGTTTATGCTACTACTCGAAATCAGGCGAAGCGCACTTCAGGTACCATTATGGGCATTCTTTTCATTGATGATTATTCTGTCTTCGCTTTATTTGATACCGGTGCCACACACTCCATTATATCTGTCACATTTGCTAAGAAACTTAATATGAAGCCCAAACCGCTAACGAATCACTTATCGATATCTACGCCTATGAAAAACCACATGATCATTGATCATAAATACGTTAAGTGCCCTCTTCGTTTTGATGATCGTATTCGCCTTGCAAATCTGTATCCTCTCGATATGGTCGACTTTGATATCATTCTAGGCATGGATTGGTTGGCTTATCATAGAGCTTCCATTGACTGCTATGCTAGAACTGTGATCTTTGGAGACATAAAACATCCTGAATTTGTTTATTATGGTTCTCAACCCCTCAAATCTGTTAAGCTCATTTCCGCTATGAAGGCACGGACCATGCTTGCTCATGGGTGCCAAGGTTTTCTGGCGTCTGTTAAGGACACATCTTTGGAGAGTCCTAACATTGAAAACCTTTCTGTTGTTTGTGAATTCACCGACGTTTTTCCGATGAACTTCCCGGTCTTCCCCCAGCTAGAGAAGTTGAGTTTAGCATTGAGTTAATTCCTGGTGCTGAACCGATTTTGAAGGCTCCGTATCGTATGGCACCAGTAGAACTGAAGGAATTGAAGGAGCAGCTGCAAGAGATGATAGAGAATGGATTTATTCGACCCAGTGTTTCTCCATGGGGTGCACCTGTTTTGTTTGTGAAGAAGAAGGATGGAAGCATGCGTCTATGTATCGACTACCGTGAACTCAACCGTATTACCATTCGAAACCGTTATCCTCTGCCGCGTATTGATTATTTGTTTGATCAACTGCAAGGAGCGAAATTCTTTTCTAAGATTGATCTGAGATCTGGTTATCATCAGCTACGTGTGAGGGAGCAAGATGTTCCTAAGACCGCGTTTCGTACCAGATATGGTCATTATGAATTCCTCGTTATGCCTTTTGGCTTGACAAATGCGCCTGCTGTGTTTATGGACTTAATGAATCGTGTTTTCCATGAGTTCCTCGATAAGTTTGTTATCGTTTTCATCGACGACATTTTGGTTTACTCCAAGTCTGAAGAAGAGCATGAGCAACATCTCCGGATAGTTTTGGAGATTCTGAGGAAGAAGAAGTTGTACGCCAAATTTTTGAAGTGTGAGTTTTGGTTAAAACAAGTCGCGTTCCTTGGTCATATTGTATCTGCTGATGGTATCACCATGGATCCGTCTAAAGTTGAGGCTATCACTAAATGGCCAAGACCTACGACAGTGACTGAGGTTAGGAGTTTTCTAGGACTTGCTGGTTACTACCGACGTTTTGTTGAAGGTTTCTCTCGCTTAGCTCTACCCCTAACCCAACTGATGAGAAAAGGTGAAAAGTTTGTATGGACGGATGAACGAGAAGAGAGTTTTGAAGAGTTGAAACGGAGATTGGTGTCCGCTCCTATTTTGACTCTTCCATCTGGTTCTGGAGGATTCCAGATTTACAGTGATGCATCTAAGAAAGGATTGGGCTGTGTTTTGATGCAACATGGAAAGGTGATAGCTTATGCTTCAAGGCAGCTAAAACCTTATGAGGAGAATTACCCAACTCATGACCTTGAGTTAGCTGCAGTGGTGTTCGCGTTGAAGATCTGGAGACATTACTTGTATGGAGAGACGTGTGATATTTTCACTGACCATAAGAGTCTCAAGTATATTTTCACTCAGAAAGAACTTAACATGAGACAAAGAAGATGGTTAGAACTTCTTAAGGATTATGACACCAACATTCAGTACCATCCCGGTAAGGCTAATGTAGTTGCTGACGCACTTAGCCGGAAATCAGGCATTCTTGCAAGTATTGAGATTGAACCTAGGATTCTTCGTGACTTAGAGCGTTTGGATGTTGAGTTGTGTGTACGAGGTTTTGATGGATACTGGGCTAGTATGAAGGTGGAGTCGAACCTTATACTGCAAATTAAAGAAGCTCAGAAAGATGATGGTGAGCTGTGGGCCGTGGCGCAAAATGTTGAAGAAGGTAAGCAGACGGAGTTTAAGGTTGATAATGACGGAATTGTATGGTATGAAGATAGGCTTTGTGTTCCCAATGATTCGGTACTTCGCGAGAAAGTTATGACTGAAGCTCATAGTTCTCCTTTCACTATAGATCCTGGTTCTACCAAGATGTATAGGGATTTGAAACAGTACTTCTGGTGGAATGGCATGAAGCAAGATGTGGCGACGTTTGTGTCGAAATGTATGATTTGTCAGCAGGTTAAGATTGAACATCAAAGGGCTAGTGGACTGTTGCAACCATTGGATATTCCGACATGGAAGTGGGATTAGATATCTATGGATTTTGTGACTGGACTACCTCTTACTCGGAAGAAGCATGATGCGATTTGGGTAGTTGTTGATCGACTAACCAAATCTGCTCATTTCTTACCAATTAGAAAGGATTATGGTATTGGTAGATTGGCGGAAATTTTTCAGCAAGAGATCGTTAGACTTCATGGTACTCCGGCATCTATTGTGTCCGACAGAGATCCGCGTTTTACTTCCCGTTTCTGGAAAGGTTTGCAAAAATCTTGGGGTACTTGACTTAATTTCAGTACGGCATTTCATCCTCAAACAGATGGTCAGTCAGAGAGGACTATTCAGACAGTTGGCATGCTAGCATTAAGGCAGCACCGTTTGAACTTCTTTATGGGAGAAAATGTAGATCACCTACTTGTTGGGATGAAGTAGGTGAACGTTTAATTGAAGGTCCGGAAATGATTGAGATCAGTAATGAGAAAGTAGCTGTTGCTAGAGAAAAGTTGAAGGAGGCTAGGTCTCGTCAGAAAAGTTATGCCGACAAGCATCGTCGTGATTTAGAATTTCGGGTTGGAGATCGTGTATTTTTAAAAGTTTCGCCGTTTAGAGGTGTTAAATGTTTTGGAATCAAGGGCAAGCTCAGTCCTCGATTCATCGGTCCGTTTGAAATTTTGGAACGTATAGGAGAAGTTTCGTATCGGTTAGCACTTCCGCCTCAGTTATCGCATGTTCATGATGTCTTCCATGTATCTCTCCTAAGGGGATACAACTATCATCCGTTACACGTTGCTTCGTATCCGTTTGATCAAATTCAATCTGATATGTCTTTATCTGAAGAACCGGAAGCTATTTTAGAAAGACAAGAAAGAGTCATGAGAAACAAAGTCATTCCGTTCGTAAAGATTCTTTGGAGAAATCACCCGGAGCGTGAAGCTACCTGGGAAACCGAAGAGTCAATGCGAGCTAGTTATCCTCAATTCTTTGAATAGTTTGGTATGTTCTCATTTCGTTTTCGTTTCGTTTCATTTCAATTTTCGAGGACGAAAATTCTTCTTTTAGAGGGGAAGAGTTGTAAAACCTGAAAATCTAAAACATGAATAAAGACTAAAATACCCTTGGAATCAAAATTTATAAAATACGTAAAAGACATTTATATTCATTTAACGAAGTTAAAAGTTAACTTATCTATAATTAAAACTTAACGAATATGTGTACGTGATCGATTTTGTACGACAAAAAGATTTAAACGTCTCGCGTAAGAGTTTGGGCCTCGCCATTTGTTTGATTTTTGGATTCGATGGACTCGTTTCTTTTTGCCAAGCCGAGAGTCCAAGAAGCCCATGGGGGCGTTTGTTTTGTTCGTGTGGATCAAGAGCCGAAGGCCACTGGGCCGTGGGTTTGTGTGCTCGGTTGGACCAAGCCGAAACCAACCCCTCCTCAAGCCCTAACCGAAAATGCTACCACTATAAATATAACACATAAACTCAAAAGTGAAACCCTAGTTTTTGGTTGCCTCTCTTTTCTTTTGTTCCATTCGGCCGAATACCTACACCTTGGTGTCGAGACTTTGCTTCATCAAAGCTAAGGTATAACACGTTTGTCGTCTTATTTTGATAACACCTAACGTATCATGTGTTGTAGCTTGTTTGTTTTAGTCGACTTGTGTTTCTTTTTTTTTGTCGAGCCGTGTGAAACCAACAAAGGCAAACCATAATGTATTGAACCTTGTAATATTAAGAGAACGTGTTATGTAATACGTAATAAGTATTATTGAACCGGATCGTAGTTAAGTCGAGCTATATAAGAACCGAACCACATGCATGTAAACCGAACCATGTATATGTTTCGGCCAAGGTATAAAAACATGATAACTTGAATATGTAAAGTACCTAGGTGAGCTAGGGCTTGCGTAAAATGTTGTAGCCAAAACCCTAGGTTTGAACCGAACCATATAAGAGTTTTGGAAGTGTGTTTAATAAGTAAAGGTCATGTAAACCTAAACCCTAGTTTGAATGTGTGAACCGAATAATGCAAGCCGAACCATAAATGGTTTATAAACCGTGTCTCATATGCGTGCGTTTTATAAGTCAAGTGAGTTGTGGATATGTAAACGTAGTACGTGGTCGTATCTAGTCTAAACTATTGTGCATGTGTGTGTCGATGTGTCTAATCCGGATAATAAGTAACTTGTGGGGTCACATGAAATCATAAACGTGTATGGATATAAAAGTTGACGTATAATATGTGTATAAGTAACGTATGGTTAAGACATGAATGTGTTGAGTAAATAAACAAGAGTAATGTGTCATTAAATGACGTAACATGAAAAGTAAATGCATATTAATGTGATATTAAAAGAATGAGAAAACCCTAGAACATAAATGAGAGTTGATTAAGGTTTGAAGCTAATTATATTAATTCGTTATTTCATGTGTGAGTTATGACTTTTAAACTATTTTCACATTTAACCCTAAACTTTAATAAATGACATAATGAAACCTAATCTACGATATTGATATAAAACACTTAAGTCTCATTTAATCATAAATCTCTAAAGTATTAAGATCATTAAATACACTAAGTATAAACACCAAATGTTAAAAGATCATTTCGACGATTATGGAATCATAAATAACATGGACGACCGTTAATGTGTATAGGTTCTGAGAAGAAGGAGTAATCCTTTGCTTTCCGTATTTCTGCTTTTCGATCATTTGCTTTGGAATAAGGTACAGATATTCTGACCTTTTCAGTAAAGGTTCCTTATAACGTTTTCTTTTCGTTAGCTTTTATATTAGGGTTTCCTAAGCCTTTGCTATGAACCCCATTCTGTTTGTTTGAGCTGTTGCTTATCTGAACTCTGATTTCTGAATTATGAAACATCTGATTTTGAACTATATGATATGAAAACTCTGATTTTGAAAATATGATTAATCTTCTGATAAAGTATGATCTGTGTCAGTTTTGACATTCTGATTTGACCTAAGATAGTTTGACACCCGAGCCAAATATTTCACTAGTCATGGGGGTTCCATGTCCGTGTCGGTGATGCACCTCTGACATGACTCTAGGGCAGTAGAGTGATGTTCTGCCACGTCCCTTATCTGTTATCTGTTATGAGCTCAAGTTATGTTATATGACCAATATCTGTCTGTAGGGCGTATGGATGCATCCTAGATCTGTTATCTGTTATCTGTTATATGTTATCGATGATTGATGCTTTGGGTGCATGCACGTCCTTCATAACTCTGGTAGGTCTCTCCTACAAATGTTGCCTTATGTGAATATGATTATGATCTGATATTTGTTTCTGGGCTCGAGGTAGTTAAATATAAACTTTATTCGATAATTCTGATTTATACTTTGAAAATGATTATGATTTTGCTATCTTTCGTTTATTATATTTCATATTCGATATCGTTTAGTATTCGCTTTGCTTTCATATCTGTTCACTGGGCTTTTGAAGCTCAGCCGCATTTCTTTTCTTCCGCGGCAGGTATCTAAGCATTGGAGCTGGGTTTTGCTTTGGGATGAGTGCATGAGTGGACTTACCTTAGAGATTTTTGTTATGATCCTATGATGCCATTGAAGACTTCATTATTTTAGATATTTTGTTGGAGTTTATTTTTTCGCTAGGACCTATGTATTGAAGTCATGTTGACTTGAATTTTCTGCATTTATGTTAAGATTTCTTTTGGATGTTTATGTTTGCTTTGATATGACACCATTACTTGTGATTCCTTTACCCTTGTCGGGTTGGGGCGTTACATTGACATTTGAAATTTAGAACCCATTTCATTTGAAAAACGATCACATTCATTGGGGTCAGTCGAGGCAAAGATAATATCATCAACATATGTTTGAACATGAATTAAATGTTTGCCTGACTTCCTGGTGAACAAAGTCGGATCAACTGCTCCTTTGCTGAATCCAGTAGATAGAAGAAACTTTGATAGTGTATCATACCACGCCCTTGGAGCTTGCTTTAAACCATAAAGAGCCTTCTTCAAACGATAGACTTGATTAGGATGTTCTGGATTCACAAAGCCTTCAGGTTGGCTGACGTATACGACTTCTTTAAGATCTCCGTTAAGAAACGCCGTCTTTACATCCATCTGATAGACCACCATGTTCTTACTTGCAACATTAGCCAAGAAGATTCTGATCGCTTCGATACGAGCAACAGGAGCAAATGATTCTTCAAAGTCAATACCCTCCTCTTGACGGTATCCTTTTGCAACCAATCGAGCCTTGTTCTTTAAAACATCACCATGCTCATCAAGTTTCACTTTGAAGATCCACTTTAGAGCAATGATCATAGCACAATCAGGAGCAGGTACTAATTCCCATACATCTAGTCGATCAAACTCATGAATTTCTTCTTCCATGGCATTGAACCAGCTGTCTTCATTCATGGCGGTTTTAACATCTTTTGGTTCGATCTTAGAGAGTACGGAGTTGAAGAAGCACCATAAGGCATCGGTTGCAAGTTGTTTCCGTGTGGATACTGGACGAGAGAGGTTTCCAATGATGTTGTCCAATGGATGATCATGTGTCCACTTTCTAAGGTGTTCATGTGGTTGTTGTTGAGGGACTGAGGTAGCAGAGTCGATATCTCCTGATGAAGATGGTTCTGATGATGATTCAGGAGCAAATATGTTTTCAAATGGAGCATCTTCGGGAGTAGAAAAGGGATTAACTTCATCATTGATGCCAGAAGCAATTTCATGATGTACATTCGATGATTGATGATTTGTTGATGAGACAGAGAGATCAGCAACAGGAGCTTCTTGACTTAATGATATTGAGACTGAAGGATTGACTTCATTAACAGGGATAGGAGCAGCCTCTGTTGATGGAATTGACATTTCATCAGCATTTGGTTCATAGTGTTCATCAAACATTGGATCAAACAATTTCTTTAAATCATCTTCTGAAGGAGATACATAAGGAGTTGCTGGAGAGGGATTAGAAACAAGAGTAGAACTGATAGGACTACTTGATGAAAGTTGAGATGCGGGTCCAGAACTGGTTTGTCCTGGAGCCATTTGCCCGGATAGCTCATCGAACGTGACGTGAATAGTTTCCATGATATCTCGAGTTCTTTTGTTGTAGATTTGGTAACCCTTCTTGTTTGATGCATAACCTACAAAAACTCCAATGTCCGCCTTAGCTCTTAATTTACCTAAATCTTGACCATCATTTGTTGGATAGCACAAGGCACCAAACACACGAAGATAGGATAAATCAGGTTTTCGTTTATGGACAAGTTCATATGGAGTTTTTCCATGAGCGGTGTGTATGAGGGAAAAATTTTGGGTGTAGCAAGCAGTGGCAATGGCTTCAGCCCATAGAAACATTGGAACCTTTGAATAAATTAACATTGTTCTTGCGGCTTCCACAAGAGTTCGATTTCGTCTTTCAACTACACCATTCTGTTGAGGAGTTCGTGGAACACTTCTCTGATGACTGATTCCAACACTTTCATAAAACTGAATTAAGTCTTTGTTAATGAACTCTGTGCCATTGTCTGTTCGAACAATTATGACTGTATTGTTTAGTCGAACCTGAAGCTGTTTGATTAGTTTGATGATGACATATGGAGTTTCATCCTTTGTCCTCAAAAACTTTACCCAAGTAAATCGAGAGTAGTCATCAACAACTACTAGATTGTATTTCTTTCCATTTATCGTTTGCACTCTCATTGGTCCGCACAGATCCATATGAAGGGTATGAAGAACTTCCATTACTGAGTTTGTGGGTTTTGGTTTGTGGGCATATTTCGTGCTTTTACCCAATTGGCAAGCTGAACAAAGATGATCTTTTTCATATTTTAATTTGGGTAATCCTCTGACAAGATCCTTTCTGGAAAGGTTATTAATGGTGCCGAAGTTCAAGTGATTGAGACGATGATGCCATAACCATGACTTTGTTTTAGAAGCCTTTGACAGCAAGCAGATTGGAGAAGACTTCATCATGTCTTCGATAGAGATGGTGTATAGGTTAGAACCACGAGTACCTCTTAATAATTCCACACCATCAAGTTCTCTAACGAAGAAAGTATGTTTTCTAAATGCCACTTCTAGATCGGAATCACAGAATTGACCAACAGAGAACAAATTATGACCAAGACCTTCCACATAATATACCCTGGAAATAACACTTTTACCAACCACATAATCTCCATAACGCATAATAGCACCAGAATGGTCGTTCCCGAATCTAACAGTCCCAATGAATTTACTCACGAAGTTCATGAGCCGCGAGCGATCTCCAGTCATATGCTTAGAACAACCTGAGTCTAGGTACCACAGAACGATTTGAACGATCTGCAGTTGAACACAGACAAGAATGGATAACTGGATAATTGGGAACCCCATGTAATAATGGGTTCCACTTGGTTAGTAACAGTGATTGGAACACCCACATCAGAAGTAGAAACAGTGGGATCATCAGAAATATATGCAGTGCTAATATCCGTATTCGACCTATTCGAAGTATGTTCACTTCTTAAGGGAATAGTTCTACCATTAGGCATCCATTTTCTAGTGGGCATTGATTTAGCAACTTTAGGGCAAAGCTCATTAATCTTACGGCCAGTAGGTATCCATTGATAACCTATATTACTAAATTTCCTTCCTGTGGGTTTCCACTGTTTTCTAACTTTCTTTCGCCTTTGCCTTTTAGCCTTCTTAGCTTGATTTTTTGCATTAACAGTTTTAACTGGGCATTTAATAGTGTTAGAAAAACCATTCACACCACAATTAAGATTAGTAACAGAAACCACGCAATCATCATTACATGTTTTGCCAAAAGTAGCAGAATTCGCATTAATTACAGTACGCTTAAAGCTAACACTCGAATCAACACGATTCGTTTTATTCAACTCAAACTTAATATTCCTAGGGTGATCTTCTACTCTCTTCCAATGCACATTCTTAGCTTGCGAGGTCCTATCTTACTTGGTATTGCCTAGAGGCTTTGACCCGCTTGCTTTAATGTCACTGATTACTCTTGTAGAGGGAATTATGGGAACATTAGTTGGTTGATCTACTTTTTGCATTCCTGAACTAGATGTGCAGGGATCTGAACTACTTGAGGGCACATTAGTGTTCAATTTCTTGAAACTGTGCATAGAATGGTTTGTATGCTTAGCACTAGGCATAGAACAAGGCATCACAGCTTTACCTTTCGCACCTAAGGATTTAGGACATGTTGCAATTAAACATTCTAGCAGCTCTTGAGATCGTTTGGCACAAATGCAAGCAAACCTAATTTCTCTATCAAGAGGTTTATTAATGAAATCCTCTTCCACAATCTCACGAGACATTCTAGACTATCCTTAAGGTGAGCACAATAGTTATGAAACACAGGTTCATTATTCCTAAGATGAGGAGGAATATATTTAACTTGATCCACAGTATATTTGCGTCGAGGATGACTTTGAAGCAACATTCTCATTAAAACAAGTGGCGGTTTCCCTTTTCCTGACTCCTCAGATTCTCAATTTCCTTTTGTAAAGACGTTATTTTTTCGTTGTTTTTGTCACGAGTGACTTTCATTGAATTATATAACTCTTTAAAGTGTTGTTTAACTTTTTATTTTTCTTCTAGAAAACTCTTGTTTTCCTTTTGTAAAGCATTAACCAAGTTTTGAAGATGAAAAGTTTGAGAATCCTGAGAATCTAAAGGAGGAGGCATTTGGGAGCCAGTCACATTGTTCTTTTCACCCTTTAATTGAGAGATTTGGGCTTTCAATTTTCTGATCGTGTTACAATGAGCTCGAATCTGTTCATCACGTTTGTTAATTTCAAAAACTGCATCAAATTCAGGAGCATCCAAGGATGTCTTGATATTTGAGGTTTAAACATTTTCTTTCAGATGTTGATATTTTAATTGCAAAGCAAGATGCTCAACTTCCAATTTAGAAAACTGTTTCACCAGGTTATCATGATCATCTTGTTCAACTTTATCATGCAGTTTAGAGTTAGTTTTTTCAAGCTCAATGACACAATCATGGGAGACTTTCAGAGCAACAGATAATTCATGAAATTGAGAAGCATTAATGGAACAATTCGTAGCAGTGTAAAACACATCTTGAGTAATACATTCAGAAATAAGATTCTCATTCAAGGTATGCAAGTTCTTCCTCTCAATCTCATTATACTTTAATTCTCGCTCATAGTCACTAACCTCAACAATCATCGCATCAAATTCCTTTTCCATTTCTTTAATATCTAAGTCCATCCCCTTTTTAAGACTCTCAAATTGACCTTTTAATTGTTTAAAGAAAGGCATGACCTCAGTTAAATAGCATTCTTTAGTTTGCTCAAAACCCCTTTCCCCTTCAGTTATCCCAGTGGGTGTGATCCTTTTCTTACAAGTTTTCTCAAAATCAACAAATAGTTGAAAAATAACATATTGACTGATTAAGGTCTTGCTTTTAGTGGCAATAGTTCTAGGAACTAAATGCATTGGTGTATTCGGAGGATACACAGTCGCTGAAGGCATTTTCCTAAGGGGAGGGTTTGTTACAACAAGATTCTCTGCTTTTTTCTTATCTAAATCCTTTTTCCATAACACTTGTTCGGGTGTTAACAACGTTTGAGGCTTAAACTTGTTTAAGGAAATCCAGTTCTCCTTCTTGTAATCATGGGGTTTGATCGTTATGTTATTCTTTTTACATTCAGGATCTTCTAGCTTCTTATTCATTTTCTCCCTAGATGCATTATCTAATTTTCTATCTTTCTCAGCGCACTCAACGCAACTAGGTTTCTGTCTTGGCTTTAGGATTTCATTACCATCATAAAGTACCTTATTAGCATCTCTAGCCTTTTTAATGACCTCTGGATTTGGTTCCTCAACAAGGGGAATATTGTGCTTATCGCTTAAAACTCTATGCTTTGTGATCAAGTGAGCAGTCTGAATGGTATTCCCTTGTACGTACAACTTATTTTCAAGCTTGTTTTTCAAATTTTTTAGATTGGAAAAATCATTCAAAAGTTTTGATTCCTTAGCATTGAATTCTTGCTTAAGCATTTTAACATTTTCTTGAAGTTCTTGTTTTTGCTTAGCGGTTTTAGAAAGCTTTTCTTGTAAGGAGTTTAACTCTTGTTTTAAGACTTCTTCTCTAAAGTTACTTTTTCTAATAACTGTACGCATTTGGTCATCCATTTCCTGCTCATGGGTGGTCAACTCAAACTTTGCACGTTGTTCATAAATAGTAACTTGTTCTTTATAGGCATTCAGTTCAGAGATAACGGAATCATCAGGGGCACATGCAGTGTATTCATCAAAGACATAGTCCTCATTGACTGCGGAAGATGCATTACTTGGTACAACCTCACTTTCACTTTGCTTCACATATTGATCATATGGGACAATATTGCTATTACCCTCATCATCAATATCTGATTCATAAGTTTCAAGATATTGTACTTTATTATGCATCTTTTACCCATCAACATTATCATATAGTTTTAATACCTCAGAAATGATTTTGTCTTTGGATGGGCCAGCATGTTGTGGTAGAGAGACCTTTAGAGAGACCATAGGTGAGATGCTAGCCATGAAAATTGTTTAGGCAGTAGGTTTATCATCGACATCAAAGTCAAATGCATCACAGTCAGCTACTTGAAATGCATTTTGATGATTATGACCTATCTCCTGAATTGGCTGTTCATCAACATCAGCATCATAGGTTCGGGCATTTCCCTCAGCAAGGAACAACAACTCCTCTTCATCCAAAGCTCCTCCATTATCCTGAGCTTGCACAAGCAGCATCTTGTCTCTGAAGTATTCTGCATTCTGAGGACGTTTTGGAGATGTGCAGTTCCTAGCAATATGTCCCTCACCACCACGGTTGTAGCACTTAATCGGCTTTGCTTGACCTTGATTCCCATTCCTTCCCCTATTCTGATTTACCATATATCCTCTACCAACTCCTCCTCTTCCCTGTTCATACTGCGTTTCTTGAACTGGTTGCACCATAACCTTCCCATCTCTGACAGTTGCTTGATTGTGTGGATTGGATGCTGTTCTGAGGTTATTGTTGGTGTGTGGAAGAGAGTTCATGTTTTGAATGACCATGAGAGACAGTTGATTGATGAAGTTTTCCATGAATGTGTTTGGGTCTGGAGGCTTATATGCTGGATCAGGGATGAGTTTGTAATTACCATCACCCATGGGAATGACTTGAGAAGCTTTGGTAGTAATACCAACATTTGTGTAAAAGGCTGTTGAGTCATTTGAGGAACTTGTTTCTCCCTGGTTGGTTTTGAACTGTTCTAGAATCCTTTTCTCAAACATAGCATGTCTCTCATTCTGGAGAAGGAATGCATACAGTTGCTCATAGTTGGTGTTCTTCAATCATTTGGTTAGCTTCACAGAGGTGACAAACTTGTGCCATTCGGGATTCATGTTGTTCACAAACTTTGAGTTCAGCTGAATGTTTGGCATGGTCATTTTGATGTTCCTCATGTCATTCACAAGCTTGTGGAATCTCACGTAGTACTCATAGATACTCTCATCAGGTTCATCTTGAAGTGCTCAAACTCATCATACAGTTGTGATTCTTTGTCTTCCTTGATTAATTCAGAACCTGAGAGAAGCATCTTGACATTATCCCAAACTGCCTTGGCTTCAGTGTTGTGATTGATCAGCTTGTAGATGTCTTTTGGAAGACCTTGAAGTATAATGTTAGAAGCCCTGATATCAGCATCGAATCTTTTTTTCTCCTTATCATTGAGCTCATCATACATCTTTGGTCTGTCTATTCCATAGATCATTGTTCCATCTGCAGCTGTATCAATTAAGTCTCTTCTAGTCTGAATCTGATAAGGTCCTTCATCAATGGATTTGAGAATGTTGACCCCATTTTCCTTTCCAAGACAGTACAATCTGATTCGTTGAGCCCAAGAGTCGTAGTCAGTTCTGTCAAGCATGGGTGGACGAGTATCTGAACCAGCTGCTTGAACATCCTCAGCAACAGTGGAGATAATTGTAGGTACGTTGGTAGACATGTTTAAAGATTACACGTGATTTTATAACTCAATGATTAAACCGGGAAATAGATTCTTTCACGGGATTTTACTAAACCAAGAGAAAACCGTATTACAAACAAAAATTCAACCAAGTCGCTAAGAAACCTTGAACCAAGTCGCAAAGCACCAAGTTGCAAAGTATTATCAATCAAGTCGCTATAATGCCAAGTCGCTAAGACACAGTCAAGTTGCTAAAGAACAATTCGCTAAGATCCAAGTCGCTAACACCAAGTCGTTGAGAATTATGACAACAAGTCGCTAAGCACCAAGTCGCTAAGTCGTCAAGTCGCTAAATAGCAACTCGCTAAGGTCCAAGTCGCTAACACCAAGTCGCTAAGAAACTTAAGTACAAGTCGTTATCAAAATTGAAAGCAAGTCGCTACCTTCACCAAGTCGCTAACCCGTAGTGGAGAATCCACTAAGTGTACTGTTTGTCGGCTTGTCTCAAAAGACAAGTCGCTAGGACCAAGTCGCTACCAAAAAGCACTACAACTCACTACTTTTTACTGAAGCAAGTCGCTAAGATGACATTCACTACGAGAACCAAGTCGCTACCAAGAAAAACTTCAAAAACACACTTTTCAATCCAAAACAAGCTCAACCACAATGATTTAAGCTTACCAAATCAAAACCCAAGCACATACAATGATTCTAAACACAAAAGTACACCCAAAATTCAAACTTTAACACTAGAAATGATCCAAATGATGCAAAAACCACTAAACTTTTTCAAACTCAAAAACCACCTAAAAACCACTAGAAATCCAAGGATATGTAAGAGATGATCTAACCATGGCTCTTGATACCATTTTTAACATATTGGATTTCACAAACACACTAGATCATAACCACAAGTAGGTGTGTAATATGGTTTTTAGAGAGAGAAAGTTAGAGGTTGGGAACTTTAGTGAGAGAAAGAAAAATCTTATTATGAGCTCCAACTCTCTACCTTGGGAGGTAAAGAGTACTTATAGTTCTTACATAAATCGCCACCTACGGGCTGTGGATCAGGCGTACAGTGGGTAAAGACCCGTCCGTCCTCTACGGTGTTACTTAACTAAATACTACTTAACATTAAATAATCTAAGACTACGAGCTTTCTAACGATTACATATACTTGAGATGACCGACTCTTTAATAACTGAATTTACTAAATCCCAACAACTTCCTTTTCGTCGAGCAAGTTTTTCAACACCCTAGGAAGTGATCCTAATCGTTGTAGTGTAGTATTAGGGTAAGCCTCGGGAATTGATATCGTTCTCTAGGGGAATAGGAATGCTAGTGAGAAATTACTACGCTAAGGTTGGGGTGGAAGAAGATTATTTTTTTATCTTTTTTTATATTTTTTAGAAAATGGAAATGTACGAATCTCGGGGTATTGGATTTGGGGGGTTGGTATTTCTACCGATTACTCTACTTATCTAATTATCTAATCTAAAGGTGAGTGTAGTCTATGTCTATTGTTGTGTGCTCTTATGATGATAAAAAATGTGTTTACTTAGATGCTATTACTCCCTAGTTATCTCCTATTGATGGTTGAATTGTCACGTCCTTATTCTTAATGCGTTGTGTCTTCTAAGGTTGTAGGGTATGCGTTTATCCCTAACTCTTTAAGTCTACCTTAAGTTTATTGCCTACGAAATCTCTAGGATTCAAAAACTAACTCTAAGGTTTTCTTTGGATGTTTAGACTACAATAACTCTAGGTGATTATAAACTAATGTTCACAAAGATTACTTAAGCATTAAAAACACAACGAATGACCTATCGCAATACTAGGTCAATCACAATTAAGATTAGAGACAACCAATCAATATTCAATACCTAGGTTTCATAGATCTAAGCAAACACACAAGTAAATTAGCCGAACATGGAAAACATGCAAGCATACACATAAACAATTGAAGACATAATTGAATTAATGAATTAAATCACTTATCTTGTTGTAAAATATTGTATGGAACCCTAAGATACTGCCCAAGACAGCCTATGTTCGGTTTAGGTTTTACCCACAAAACTACCTCCCTAAAATACTGAAAATTCGAATGCTATATATAGAGTTACAATATGCGACGGCGTCACTCTTTAATTATGACGCCATCGGGTCGCCGCCATTAGGTTTTCGTCTTGGCCACGTCAACTCTGTGACGGTGTCACCTTATGCTTGTGACGCCGTCGGCTTCAACCTCTGACGTCGTCGGGATCCAAATCTAGGCCGTCTTAGTTGCGACGCCCTACTCTTTTAAACCTGATGCCGTCACTTGTAAAATAGCAATTTGCTCTCTGAATCGTCTCAAGGTGTGTCTCGACGGCGTCGCAATTAAGCCGTGACTCCGTCCCCTTCAGTTCCAGCAGCTTGAGTGACTCGATTCTTGACTTTGGCCATTTGCTTTATTTATTCGCGCCTTTTCGTCCGAATAACTGTCATTCCAGCAATTTGCCTTCAAGAGACCTAAAAAGTGAAAAGGAACAAAATTAAGTAGTAACGGATACAAAAGTGATCAATTAAGGGCTTAAATGACCCCTCAAAAGTATACCTTTTAAATCCTTATCAAATATCCCTACACTTGGTATTTGCTTGTCCTCAAGCAAATGTGCTTTTAGCCAATTAATTTATAAGTTAGGGGTCATGAAGAATTAGTTTAGAACAATTCACAACACGTATAAGCCCCGCAAAAGTCATAACAAGCACGAAAATTATATACTAGCACCTCACAAGTGGTGTTTGGATACTCTCATCTCTCGGGTGTATATGAAATATATCAAGTTGGAAATGGAAGATAAACACTCATTAACCGGTCCTAATACATAGATAACCATAGGCTTGAGACTAGATCAAACCTCGATCGCTTTGGCGTAAGCACCTAGGAAAAACTATCCAAGAGGTCTTTTAAAGGGTTGTAACGATAGGCTTACGGTAGGGAGACAAAGGGTTTGGTGGGATAGGCGATTTAGTGGTGGCAAGTAAAAAATCTTTATGTTACAAGCATGCGAAGAATGACGTTGCTAAGCCAAGACTCGACACTCTAAACTCTAGATAACTTGAAACAAACAAACATAAATTTAAAGATAGATGTAAGATGGTATCCCATATGTTTTTTTTCATTTTTTCATTTTTTTTTCAAACACTCTTTTTTTTCGATTTTTTTTCATACACTTTTACTCTACCATCCTCTACGATAACATCAAAATAATAGGGATTTATAGGCACATCCCTACACTTGAGTTTTTATTACTCTAACACTAATTTGAACCGAATTGAAAAGATAAAAATACTTGGAGTACATTATTACACAAATAAAGGGAATTTGAATTTAACGTTCCTTCCCATCATTTCATAAAATTTAACTTTTCCCATGAGTCCCAATCGTCCCAAAACTGTGTACAAAGGATATGACTCGACTTAGCAACTTATGCAAGCAACTAGATAATAGAACTAAAGGTTTAGTATGACGACAATAATGCACTAAAAGTGAGTGCATACAAGGTAGGCTAAGGCGATTTGGGTGTACATTTGGGGGTGGATTGTAAACAATGCTCTTCATTGATATTCCTGAAAACCGAAAAATCACGAGAACCGCGAAAAAGATAGGCTCTGAGGGGTTAACTAGGGGTATCGTGTACTAAAGATGAGTACAACGCAAGGGTGTGGGGGAATTACTCAACAGAAGTGGAAGAAGTAATTATATTACGGGTATCAAACAAGGGTTATCCTAATGCCTCTTATCATTTAGTTATTCCTAACTACACAAGTGTAGTCTCACTAGCGATCTCGAAATGCATCACAAAACAAGTTCTAGAATCTATTATACTACCGGTACAAACTCGAAGCATTAAAGTGGAATGCTTTAATTCCTACAAATCTAAGGGCGGTCCTCACATTTTGGGTGGAATTTAAGTGGTAAAGGGTTTTGTGTTAGTCATATAACTTCCTATCCATGAGACGCTTTATTAAGACTAATGGCCCACTCCTACATGTCATGAAAAATTTTAAATTTGGTGCCAAAATTACCCTAACCGATATTTCTCATGGTTTATTACACAAATGAAATTAGACAAGGCAAATAGTCAAAGATAAGCATAGTTTCAAAGTCCCGTTTTATTTTCCCTCCCTACACTTAAGCTGAACATTGCCCCCAATGTTCCCCGAAAGTATCAAAGTTATGATAATGGAAGGTAATTAAAACGAAAGAAACTATTACTCCCCTGATTAGCTCGGTAGGATCCGTGTGAAACAGTGGTTAAATCTTTCTTTAAGAAGAATGTATGCGTGAAAAACTCCTTCCAATCTTATGTATCTTCTTATTGATAAACAAAACCTGCACACTTGAAGAAAACAAACGAAACCTTCGCGTAAAATCGGCGGTAACAAAATATATATGACTCTACTAACCAGGATATAATGCTTGTGGAATGGATGTTTACATATTTTCTGGAAAATTAAGACCTGGAAAATTTCAAAAATTTATAAGTAGCTAAGAAAACGAGAAAAAGTAGTAAGCTTTTCTACTCTCCCGACTTGCCGTCGGACGCCAACGTTATCTACAAGAAACCCGGTCTCGATTTTCTAGAATATTTATATCTTTAGAATCTGGAAAAATTCCCTGCAAAACATCCATTATGACTCGATACAAGCATTTGAACAAACACACATGTATATGTTTTAAATAATCGTAATTCTCATGTTCACGTTCTTTTTGAAAATGTGTGTAATCCTCCCTACACTTATCCCTTTTGTAAAATACCTTTATATGTAATTAAGACGAGGTTAAAGACAAAATAAAGCATTTTTACAAATTTAAACATGAGAATAAACAATCAATAAGAGATATACGACACACAAACAAGCAAACATTTAAGCATGGGTTGCCTCCCACGAACCGCTTTTCTTTATTTATGAATCTTGTAGCTAGACTCGAAGTCGTGCCCCTACATGACTTCATTACCGTCACCTCCTACCTCATGACGGTCTCTATTGGGGTTTTTCATGTTATAGTAATGCCCTATTATGCATCTTTCTAAGAAGTCATCTTCTCCCCAATCCGTTCTATATTCCGGTCCTAGTTTCAAGCAATCTTTATAGAACCCGAAAATCTTATTCATCACATAATCAACTCCCTTCTCCTTATCTTCCTCATTCCTATAGTAGACCGATAGCTTAAGTTCTTTTTCATCATTGGATAGTGATGAAAATTTCTCAATCTTAAAGGGCATTTGGTAAGCTACATCATCGGTCTCATCCTTGAATCTCACTATTCCTAACGACGGATAATAAGTCATTCCGGTGTTTTCTATGAAAGGCTTTCCTAGAATAACGTGGGATAAGCTAGGATCTATGGTCGTACTAATATCATTCACAACTATGAAATCCGTAGGAAAAGTGAAGCTTCCTACATAGACGGGCAATCCCTTAACTCTACTAAGAAAATTGCAACTAACCCTAAGATTATCGGGATCTTGCCTAGTTGGGATAGGATTCTTCATTACCTAATTATAGTAGGTGCTAGTCATGATATTTATTGGGGACTTGAGATCAATGCAGGATTTTGCCACAAAAAGGTGTCCTATGCAACATGGTATGTTAAGATTCCAAGGTCCCAAACTTGATCCTAGGGCTTCGCCTAACATACATGTGACGGAGGTCTCGTACTAAGTGTGGGTGGCAAGAGAGTTCTTCTTCCGTAGGAAACTTATTAAAATAGTCATTTCCCACTTCATCTACTTCCTCGGTTGCTCCATTCCTAGGAGTTTCACTAACCTCAAGTACCGTCTCATGGTTCGCTTCGTCATTTGTTCTATTAGGTTTCACTAAGGTGATGGTATTGGCGAATTGAATGTGCTTAGCTAACTTACTTGGGTCCTTAATCTCTACACCGGAAGCTTCGGGAGTTGAGATAGCGTTAACCTTCCTATCAGTATTGATCATGGCTTTCAAAAGGTTATCTATCTTCCTATCCATCTCGGCTTGTTGTTGGTTAAAATGGTCCAAGATCTTAGCTATTTGAGCTTCTTGGGATGTGACTAGGTGTTGCAACATCCCTTCTATGTTTTGTTGGTTAGGGCCGTGAAATGGGGGCCATGAGAAATCATTAGATGTGAATTCTTTGGTTTGTCCCCAATAGAAGTCGGGCTTGCCCTTCCATGCTTCCCGGGCGTCATTGAAAGTCCTAGGTCCGGGTGTTGTAGGGAATCTTCCTCCCGTTCCATTGGTACACGAGGATGCGTAGTCAACGGAAGCTTGCTCGGGGAGTCTTGTGCAAGTGCGAGTGTTATGAGGACCACTACATGGCTCACACAAGGAAGAAACTTTGTTCACTTGGCGTGAAGACTTAGGATTTTCGTAGGAGCTCATTAGGAATTTAACTTGATCTTCAAGCTCGAGCATCCTACGGTCGGAAGATTGTGAGTCAATGGGAGGCAAGGAGATTGCCTTTACGGTTTTGGGCAACTCACGGGGCTCATTCCAACTTTCGTTGTCGTAGAGAGCAAGGTCCTCTATTATACCCCATGATTCTTCCGCGGTGAGATCACTAATTTTTTCGCCAGCCGCTTGGTCAATGGATCGCTTAGTAGGGAAGTTGACATGATCATAAAAGAGTTGGACTTGAAGCCAAAGATCAATGCCGTGATGAGGGACTCTATGGAGTAAGTCCTTGAATCGAGTCCATGCTTCGTAGAGAGATTCACCTTGACGTTGTTGGAACATCAAGATTTCATTCCTAAGCTTAGTACTTCTCCCCAATGGGAAAAATTGAGCAAGGAAACGAGAGGTGAGATCATCCCAACTTGAGATGGAGCCGGCGGGAATTCGATCAAGCCAATTACTAGCTTGGTCCCGTAGAGAGAATTAGAAGAGACGCAAGCGCGTGGCTCCCGAGTAGTAGCATCGAGGTGGATGGAATCAACGATTTTAAGGAAATCCTTAAGATGCTGATTAGGATCTTCAGATCGAAGTCCATGGAATGCACATCCATTTTGCACCAACCGGATGGTGTCGGATCGGAGGGCCGTACTTTGGGCTTGGTCGGGAAGCTCAATGGTGTTTCTATAGCCTAGGTGGCTTGGTCTTGAGTATTCACCAAGAGTACGGCCTCTTGGCGGGTCATTTGGTGGTGGGTTGATGAGTGGTGGTTGATTATCACCTTCCATGATGAAAAGTGATGAGATTACTAACAAAGGTCACAAAGAAGGGGGATAGACTACGAGGAAGCTAAAAATGGGGAAAAAAAAAGCTTACTTGATAGGAATCAAGCAAGGAAACCTAAAAGAGGTGGAAATCTAACTAGCTATTCTATTCCCCGGCAGCGGCGCCAAAAACTTGATACGCGTACAACGCGCATTCGGGGTCAAAGGAACTTCCTTTTCGTTGAGCAAGTTTTTCAACACCCTAGGCAGTGAACCTAATCGTTGTAGTGTAGTATTAGGGTAAGCCTCGGGAATTGATATCGTTCTCTAGGGGAATAGGAATGCTAGTGAGAAATTACTACGCTAAGGTTGGGGTTGAGGAATATTATTTTTTATCTTTTTTTATATTTTTTTAGAAAATGGAAAGGTACGAATCTCGGGGTATTGGATTTGGGGGGTTGGGATTTCTACCGATTAATCTACTTATCTAATTATCTAATCTAAAGGTGAGTGTAGTCTATGTCTATTGTTGTGTGCTCTTATGATGATAAAAAATGTGTTTACTTAGATGTTATTACTCCGTAGTTATCTCCTATTGACGGTTGAATTGGCACGTCCGTATTCTTAACGCGTTGTGTCTTCTAAGGTCGTAGGGTATGCATTTATCCCTAACTCTTTAAGTCTACCTTAAGTTTATTGCCTACGAAATCTCTAGGATTCATAAACTAACTCTAAGGTTTTCTTTGGATGTTTAGACTACAATAACTCTAGGTGATTATAAACTAATGTTCACAAAGATTACTTAAGCATTAAAAACACAACGAATGACCTATCACAATACTAGGTCAATCACAATTAAGATAAGAGACAACCAATCAATATTCAATACCTAGGTTTCATAGATCTAAGCAAACACACAAGTAAATTAGCCGGACATGGAAAACATGCAAGCATACACACAAACAATTGAAGACATAATTGAATTAATGAAGTAAATCACTTATCTTGTTGTAAAATAGGGTATGGAACCCTAAGATACTGCCCAAGACATCCTATGTTCGGTTTAGGTTTTACTCCACAAAACTACCTCCCTAAAATATTGAAATTCGAATTCTATATATAGAGTTACAATATGCGACGGCGTCACTCTTTAATCGTGACGCCGTCGGGTTGCCGCCATTAGGTTTTTGTCTTGGCCACGTCAACTCTGTGACGGCATCACCTTATGCTTGTGAAGCCGTCGGCTTCAACCTCTGACGCCGTCGGGATCCAAATCTAGGCCGTCTGAGTTGCGACGCCATACTCTTTTAAACCTGATGCCGTCACTTGTAAAATAGCAATTTGCTCTCTGAGTCGTCTCAAGGTGTGTCGCGACGGCGTCACAATTAAGCCGTGAAGCCGTCCCCTTTAGTTCCAGCAGCTTGAGTATCTCGATTCTTGACTTTGGCCATTTTCTTCATATATTCGCGCCTTTTCGTCCGAATAAGTGTCATTCCAGCAATTTGCCTTCAAGAAACCTAAAAAGTGAAAAGGAACGAAATTAATTAGTAACGGATACAAAAGTGATCAATTAAGGGCTTAAATGACCCCTCAAAAGTGTGCCTTTTAAATCCTTATCATCTTACGAGTAACCTTTTCTTAGGCGTAAAGCCTTTTAGACGAAACTAGGTTCTTACGCTTAACTTTACTCGTAAGTATAGGTTCTTACGAATAAATTTCCAAGTTATTCGTAAACATATGAAGAGTTACACGTAAAAAGAGGGTTTTGACCAAGTTAACTTTTTTCGGCGACTATTTCTGACCATTTTCCGTTCATCTTCATAGAAACCCAGAAAAAATGACATTAAACTCTTCATTTTTTGCCTGTTTGGCCACAATATTTTCACATATTTGGTACAAAAACTAGTCTAAAAAGTATGATAACATGAATCTGTTTGAATCAGAAAATGACCCAAGACAGATATGTAAAACCTTGAACGGACCATATGACTTTTTTGACCCAAAAAAAGGATACAAAACTATCATAAACTGTTTACCATGAGAATAGGGAAAAAAAATTTCCCGACCAAGAAAATAGCAACAAAAACAGCTTAAAACATGTATCAAAACCACAATAAATCATCAAAACGCAACCTTGGATCGTTATACCACTTGTTAGGATGGAAAAATCTATAGATTTATGTGATTTTGGGAGGTCGAGGTTGATGGAAGAAGATGAAAAGATTCATCTTTTCTAGTGAGAGAAAGTAGAGAGAGGGAGGAGAAACAAAAGATGAGTTTATTGATAAGAACAACAATACAAAACTAATGCTTAACCACACCCCTCATGGAGAGTCATGAGGGGTATTTATAGGCTCATCACACTATTACTTTCCCCCGTTTACATAAGTAGTCCCTACGGGTGCAACTTAATACACATCTAGTCCAATTCACGTAAGTGACGTTACTTTATAAAAGTGCGAGGCTAACATGGATGTATTTACGGTAGGAGATATCTTTAAACACAATGGGTTTCTCTCACAATCAAACGAGAACAGAAAGTGGTGGCAAGTGGTGATATGGGTAACCGGATACTTCATTTGGAAAGAATGTAATAATCGGGTTTTCAACAATAAGGTTACATGTGTTAACAAGATTGTACAAGATATTCTATTAAAAAGCTTTCATTGGATCTCACGTCGTGCTAAAAATGGTTCGTGGTGCTGGCAAGAATGGTTAAGAGATCCTAATAAGAGTCGACACTAGTACAAAAACAGGATTTGGTCACGCATGGTCGAAATGGAACGGCCACACATTCATAAATTTCATGTGGCCATTGGATGATCAATAGTCACACAAAATACACCTTTCTTCACTTGAAACACCATATGGTCACACTTATTAACACTTTTAGCCACTTTATGATTAATTGTATGTGACTAAATACCCAAAAACAAACATTCTTTGTGTGACTAAATGTTAGAAAAGGCCACACAAACATAAAATTCATCTGGCCATTGGATGATCAATAGTCACACAAAATTCACATTTCTTCACTTGAAACACCATATGGTCACACTTATTAACACTTTTGGCCACTTTATGATTAATTGTATGTGACTATATACCCAAAACAAACATGCTTTGTGTGACTAAATGTTACAAAAGGCCACACAAACATAAAATTCAAGTGGCCATTGGATGATCAATAGTCACTCAAAATACACGTTTCTTCACTTTAAACACCATATGGTCACACTTATTAACACTTTTGGCCACTTTATGCTTAATTGTAAGTGACTAAATAACCAAAAGAAACATGCTTTGTGTGACTAAATGTTAGAAATGGCCACACAAAAAGAAATTTGATGTCGCCATTGGATTATCAATAGTCACACAAAAAACTATTATGTTTTTCATAAACAGAACTAACTACGAATACTAAACAGTCTTAGCTTATGTCTGCCAGACTTAACCTTGTACTGGCAGCCTTAACCACTAAAACTAACCTACTAGACTTAACTTTGTACTGGCAGCTTTAACCACTAAAGTTTTTTGTTTATAAGTAAACCACAACACAATATATATATATTTTTTTGGGTGCAAAGATGAACTTGTATTAATCAAGGAAACTTTGTAAAATGAAAAAATCAACACACACTGATATGGACAAGTCCCATATCAAGTTGCATACTAGGCAACTCTATTCAATATCTGATATAACTGTTCTTATAAGTCTGATAACAAAAACAAACTGCCCATATCATACAACCATGGACAGATGACAACCAACACAAAACCATCACAAAGAACACCTTTTAATGCACCAGTGTGAACCATACACTTCCAGATAGGGGCTATACCAAGTAGTTTACATTCCATCTCATGAATAGCTTCAACTACTTGGGAACACACACCCTAAATGAAGCCAACCAAATCCTACACAATCCTAAAATCTGTTTATAAACATGTCTACCAATAACAACTGATAACGTCTGGAATTACGTTTTAACACATGCTAAATACTGGAATTATAACTGGAGTACGGGAAGACACCGAAGCTTGCTCGTCGATGACAAAGTCAACAAGATTGAATCTGACCATTTTTTTTCGTTCCCACTGACACTCCTCAACAATATCTCTCCACCTGGCATTTATGGTAATGTGGTTCTTGCTTCTAGGCCTATCGCTGTGGTGTTGCAGATTCACGTTCACATAAAACTCCATGTCTTCCCGGTATCTCAGCAGTGCGTTATGGTACTTCCACATGTGATTTCGCTTCGTAAACTTATGTGATATGTTCTGCATTAAAAAGAACAATGTAGTATGCTCAATAAAAGCATGTCCATGTGTTGAAGCATATATTAGTTTTTGCAAAAGCAGATAACGACTGAAATGGTCCGATTTGTATCATTACTTACCAAACGACTCCTGTCCGTGACATATGCAAGGATGGGTGCGTAAAAACAATCCCTTTCACTTTCATGCTTTGTACATTCGTTCCATGCACATATGTGTTTCATACGCTCTTCTGCAATTGTAATTTAATAAAAATGGTAATTAATAATTTAAAAGCTATTAGATGGAAAGGTTTATTTTTAAAATAAAATCATAGATTATGTCTACACTTTGATTAACATACCTTCATCTACGGGTTTCTCATGAACGGTCTTGTACGATTCAGCTCCATATTGCACAAGTTCGAATGCATCATCAATCTATTTTCAGCAAATGGCATCAGGGAAAGAGTATTGTTTAGGAGATTTGTGAAAACAACTATTGTGCCAGCAAACAGGTTTTCATCGTGAACCAATACATTCCATCCGTGCCCACCAAACTCATGCACGTGTTTGTTTTCTTCTAGTATTTCAATTTGACTGTGAGTGATAGCTACTATGGGCACGCCAGCAACAAGAACGTCAAATTGGTTATTGTCAGTATTGTCCCGGAAATTGCAAGGAATGACCTACGTAACAGTTTAGTTTAAAGAAAACATTAGAGGGTCAAACAATTAAAATAATCCCCATTTTCAACAAACTTATACAATGTATTGATTAACATTTTTTTCTTACCAGAGGTTGTACAGGATATTCATCCAACGTAACAGGGCACCTACGTTGTCCAGAACCTAGAAGAGCCAGATCGTATCCAGGGCATTCGTGGCCGGCATCGTTGTACCCTGTTACATAATAACAGTCTTCTTCATGACGAATGAAATGGAATGTTGCCACATTGATGTATTGGCTTTGATCAATAAAAGCTTGCCACTTGGACCCTTGCAAAGTAAGGCGACCACGAACCAATTTCCAGAAAACCTTATGTTTGGTTCCCCTATTGTGGATTAGGTATATCCAGCGCTTCTTGGGGTACAGTGTTTCACTAAACAAAGCAGGAAGCATCTTAAATTTAAAAAGTAAGCACGTATATCAATTTGATGGTTACATTGATAAATTTATAACCTTAAGTAAGCATTTTAAGTACAACTTACCTGCAATGTCCTAATGTTTGTGCGGTTTGCCTCCACCAACAATTGAATGCTCATTCTATTTTAAAACCACAATCGTCTTAATGGTCAATAAGGTTATCACATATGCATAACATTCAACTAATACAAGTCTTAGATGATTAATACATCTTTATCATTAAGGTGTCAAACAAAAAATGATTGAAGATGTACTACTACATATTTAACTATGTTTCAAAAATCAATAATCATATAGTCCTTTTAGAGTAAAAATCTGTACTTTTTTATGTTTAATCATCTTACCCCATACGTTTGTTAAAATCTAGTAAGAAATCCATAATCTACCCAACATACCATATGCCATTGCTTCATCCAATGTTTAAACCTAAGCTCAGATAATTAATTACGTAAGGTGTAGTGCTTTACCAAATCATATAAAAGCTATACTAACCTAGGTTAAACATATGTTTACAAGTTGTCTAATTAGCTATTTAACAAATAGCTGCTACGTTTTTCCACAATCCACATATATCCATGATTTTTTTATTCAAATCATCCTACATTTACGTGTCACACAATATTCTAAAGAATCAAATCGCATATAGTTCTAATAAAACGGCATATACATTATGATCAAAGGATACTATATTCTTTAGGATATGTTAAACATTACAAAAAAAATACCAAACATGCATTTGTATCCATCAACATATCAGAAACATGCATATCAATCACTTTACATTTGCATAGCTCATGGTTAAAAAAACCAATGTGTAACATTACGTGATGATGCGGTTGTTGTGTTGAAGAAGATAGACTTGAATATTTTGCTTTGACTATGTGATTAAGTGTAACCGTAATATATCACGGTTCTCAAAACTGCAATGATTACTATTAATTAAGGGAAGGATTTTTGTTTTATTTTTTTAGCTTGTATTATGGGAGCATTGCATATATACTCACTAAAACTCAAAAAGTTGCATATTTCTCCATAATACAAGTTTTTAATGTATGATGTACAATGCAACTTAAGCATGTTTTGGGTATATATGCAAATATGTAAGTTTTAGTGAAACAATTACGTACCAAAACGGTACATTTGAAAAAGTACGCAACAATTTTATGACCGAAACCCTTGATTATATACATACAAAATATTTGGTAGAATCACCTTAAAAATTAAGTACCTTAACATACAAATAAATAATATTACATACAAATAAATAATAAAATTAAGTACCTTAACATACGCGATATCGTAACTTCTCGCAAATAAATACATATGTCGAATACAATATTGGTTAATCGAATATACAATGTAGCTATTGAATCATTTGCCGGTGCATCGCGTTTGCAATGTTTTTGTACGATGTTTCCCGTCCTTGAATGTCACGTTCAATGTGATGATAAAACTGTGTGGAATCAAGTAACAAAAAGTTAAGCGTTGTAATAAAGTATATAATTGTAGGTACTTTTTAAATAAGAAACATACTATTCAATAACTTAGCACTACCATTATTAACTTAGCACGCCGTATTAACTTAGCACTGCCTGTATGCAAATAGTAATAAATTTGGCTTTTACTTGCATCCTATTTGTGTTAGATACCTTCCAAGCGAATCAATATGAAATCTGCAGAGACAGTAGTGATTCTGTGTATTTTGTTTTCATGCAAATGGTAGTCAATGTGTAAGTATATGTTATACATGTGCCTATCACTATGCAAAACATATAGCCTTACTTTTTCTATTTAAGAGGGTCTACAACTATGCAAAACATATAGCCTTATGATATGTGTCTAATTACACATATATTTTATACTATTTAAACCCACAAAACAACCAAAAACACACAAATGACTCACAAAATGTTATAAATATCATTTAAATGTGTTTTTATGTGATTCAGGTACAAAAGATTGAAAAACAAGTGAAAAATGATCAATTTCACAACAAATGTCGTTTTTAGTCCCTGGAGTTACACAAATTGGCAAAACTAGTCCATAAATGTTTTAAATGAATGAAAAGTCAACTTAAGTCCTTGGGAAACCAAAAATATTCACAAATGATCCACGGATGAAAGTTTACACAAAATGGCAATTTTACCCTCAAGTTACAAAATTGGCAAAAATGGTCCCTGGTATTCTAAACTTGGAATTTTACAAATAATACCCTTGTACTATGCATGATTGAAAATTTGGAACATTTTGATAAACTTTTGAGAAATTACACTTTTAGTCCCTCAAAATCCAAAAATGACAATTAAGGTCCTTTTAAGTTTAAAAATGGAATTTTATGCAACAATTGTCCTTGTACTAACCAATAATTGCAGGTTTAACCCTTGTGATAACTTTGGGAAAGTTACAATCTCAGTCCTTCAACTTTCAGAAAATTGCATGATTAGTCCTTGTGATTTACTAGCTAAAACCAAATGGACCCTTGATTATTATTATCCCAAACCAAATCCAATCCTTAGCCCAGTGGTTCAACACCCCTAGCCCAAACCGCTACCCGTTATTAACTTGGTCAAACCAAGTCAAACCCGCGAAACTAGATGTACTTACATCTCCCTCACCCAACACTGAAACCCAAAACCACCAGTGGTTTCCACCTCACCACTACAACTCACCAACCTACCCACTCTCTTCCACCTCTGCAAAGCCTAAGCAACCACAATTAATGCATTTCCCACCCAAAGTCACCTAAAACCACCACTGCTACTATACCAGTCCATTGTTTCCTTGATATACCACCAATTGGCCTCCAAAATATCTATATTGTCTCCTACAACTCTCCACAACACAACAAGAGTCTTTAATTATACTCAAGCCACCTCAATTCCACGTGGAGCGTTTTGGCGCAAAATCGTTTTGAATGGCTAGGATCAAATTGACTGTATCAATGGTGAGATTAGAGGTGGGAAATGATCAGGGAAAGTGGGGAGAATTCAAAGTATAAAAAGAAGCAAGGGGCGAGAGGAACAACCACCTTTGGACTAGCCATTGGTCTCGTAGTATAATTTTTAAAATGCTTTCTTTAATTTCTTGTCATTTAAAGTTTTAATGTTGTAATCTTCTTTAAATTAGTGTAATGAACTTTTAAATTTAGTTTAATTTTAGTTTTATTTCAGTTTCAAGTTTTGCTTATTTTCCTTTAATTTTCAAGTCTTTTCAATTTCATGTTTTGTAGTTGTTTGATGGATTCTATAAGCCATATAAGCTCCTAAAAGCTTATTTAGCTTTTAGAGACCTTAAAACATGCTTAGACTTTTAAATTCAGAAAATACTAAAATAGAGAAATCATTGAAAAAACAAAAATAGTGGGTTAATAAAGATGATGAAGCGGTAAAATTTGGATTGCTAAGGGTATTAGGAGCTTGATGGAAAGCTATTGGGTGTAACCTTGTCCTTGGTTCCATGTTTCTCAGCTTGATGTATCTTGTAAGCCATTTTCTCAATTTTTGCAAATTCTTGTTGTAGTCCTTTTATGCTTTGATTTTTATGTTTCATGTTTCGTGTGTTGTTAGTTTATCATGTTATAGTTTAATATCAGGTGTTTATGTTTTGTAATTGGATTGTGGCTTGGAATTTCATTAAACTGCCAATATACTTGCTTTTAAAAATCCTAGACCTAGACTCTTGTGACTACTTGTTTAGGCTGAAAAAGGTTTGGTTTGACACACTAAAACCTCTGGATTTGATAAATCATGTTTACACAGTCAGATGTTAGGAAAACCTCAAAACAATCTCTTTTTAGAGTTTTGTTTGGATTTCTGATATATGAGCAGTCCGATGTTTGCTTGATGTTGTTGGTTGTTGTTTTACATCACAATAGTTCAAAATAGCTTAGTACAATCAATAAAATCAGTCCTTGTTTATCAAATAGTCAAAATCATGTTTAATCTTTGATAGATACCTGTTAAGATTTTGAGTACAAATTTCATCATAGTTGCTCATAAGCATGTTATCTAGCTTAATTCAGTTTAATTATAGCTTAATATATCTTATTTAATCAGTAGTTTAAGATTTAAATTCACTTTAGTCAACTTTCAGTTTTTAGTTAAAAAGTCAATTTTCAAATAAGTCGTTTTTGAATAAACTTAGTAATTTTATTGTGCCTTTGTTATTTAATTTCTAGTTCTGTGTTTTTAATATGTTTTAGTTCTGTTGCTAAGCTAGCTTATTGTATTTTTGTTAATGTCTATATGTCATGTTTACTAGCTTATTTTGTAGCTTATTGATGCCTAGTTTTGCCCTGCACCACAGTTTTAGGTGTCAAGTTGATAAGCTTGCATAAGCCTCATTACTTGGTCCTAGCTTGTGCATATAGCTTCTTTATGTTGCTTATGTGGCCTTTTTATTATGTGTATGATTATTTTTAAGTTTTTAGCTTATTTATGTAGCTTAATCACTCCCACCTTTTTGTCCCATTTCACTCCTTCCACTGAAACAGCATTGGAAGTTGAGTTGTTTTCCTTAGCCTATGAAAAGTTCCCCACTAAGCTTGAGCTTGTGAATTCTGGCTTCTTGTGAGGCTATCCATTCATACTCAATGTCTCAGTGTTGGTTGAGCTCTCATGAGCTAA
The DNA here is from genome assembly GCA_910596185.1 of Chrysanthemum makinoi. NCBI lineage: Eukaryota > Viridiplantae > Streptophyta > Magnoliopsida > Asterales > Asteraceae > Chrysanthemum > Chrysanthemum makinoi. Next base: position 91,855,790 of record OU343218.1, on the reverse strand, counting down.
TTTGATAAGTCTTAGAGCTTGTTGTTTGCCCACTCACAACAGTTCAATCTTTGAACTTACACTTCTACCAACAGCTCCTATAAGCTCTCTAGTGATCATGAGCTTGGGTGAATTGGGTTTTCTTAAAGCCAATCCACCCAATTTCATGATCCTGTGACTTATTACACACTTGCAGCTCATTTGATGAGGCGGCAAGTGATTTGAACCTATCACCATTTCAATGAGTATGCGGTCATTTAGTTACTTTCAGCCACTTCATAAGCTTGCCAAAAGCTATTCTCTTGGACTTAGGTTGTGTGGTTTGTTTCTTTGAAGCTAATCAACCGTTTATAAGTCCCTATTCTTAAATCCCACATTGCGGCTCATCCATAGGTGCAATGAGCTTTTGGCTTGTCCCATTTTATTGTGTGCACTGGTTCACCATACACTCAGTCAAATGGAAGCTTTTCATAAGCTCTCAAAAGCTCATCAGTGGGTCCCACTTGATGAGCTTTGGCTTTTGAAAAAGCCAACCACCACTTGCTACTCCAATTCTTAGTTTGGCATTTTCAGCTTATTTCCTAAGCTTAAATGGCCACTCTAATTAGTTCTTGAGGTGTTTGGATCTACAGTGCACTGGAAGTGCTTATATGCTTATTTCAAAGTTTATTTTCCAATTCCAGTACACAGGCTTGTATATTCTTGCCTATTATACTTGTACAATAATACCTTTTGCTTTTTCATTCCCCTGTATAGCTTATTTCAAGCTTATTAGGAGCTTGAGTTCCAACAGTCAAGCCAAAAGCTTAATTGTTGGACTCATAAGCTTATAATTTGCTTATTTCTTAGTTTTTTAAAGTCTCTTTTCATTTTTTATGTATAATACCACTGTATAATTAATCCAGAAAACAGAAAAGCCAAAAAGCTCCCTTTTTAAGCTAAGTGATAGCTTTTCCTTAAAAGCTTATTTGCTTATTAGCTTATTTTCATTAAGCACATATAGTTTTTATATTTTTCCTAGTTTCTTTTATTTATTTTAGAATTTTGTAAAAAGTTTCAGATTTTTATTTATTCATTTATTATTTTTAATAAATCAATAATAGTTTTTAGTAATTAATAATAGTAAATAATTAATAATAAATAAATAAAAAACATAAAAAATATCTTTTCAGTTTTAAAACAAGTTTTATCATATTTTAGATTTTTCTAAGTTTTAGTTTCATTTTTCTAGGTTAATTTTGTATTTTCTTATATTTTAGTCCATTTTAAATACTTAATAAATAGTTTTTAATTAATAATAATTAATTAAATAGTTATAAAAATAATTTTCTTTTTCTAATAATTTTCTTATATAATTAGGATTGTAAAAATGTATTTTTCATATCCGTAGGTATTTTCCTTCTTTATTTTTACGTTTTATTTTGTACGTTTACGTATTTTTAAACGTATGTTTTAGGTTTTAAACGTTCATCACTTTAAATATAGTGATAGCGTTTATTTAATATATTTTATCTTTTATTTCCTTTAATTTGCATTTAAGTCGCTAAGACATGCAAATCCCTACTATAGTTATATTCGATTTGTTTTTATACGTTTACGTTTAATTTAGGTTAAACGTACGTTTATATATCTTTTAGATTTTAGGTTTCTACGTTATGCGTTTTTTGGCGTAGGCTGTGACAGAGCTATTACTATTCACATTCTAGTGTTAGTCAATGATTCATGTTTTCCTATACTAATATTATTTTCAACAATTCTACAAGTCATTGTATTCAGAATATCACGCCTCACCAGGACATAAACGATCCAAGGATATTTTAATCCTTGGTAAACTTTAATTCTCTCGTGTTGTCGCCCTTTTATCAGCTGTTACGGTTGACCGTTCACAAGCGGTTGATAAGTGTGACGGAGAAATAAAAGAGGGTAGTTCGGGAGGAATCAAATTTTGGCGCCGCGTGCCAGGCGTATTATTATGACTTGTATTTTGTATTTTGTTGAAATACCTATCCTTGTTTGTATATTAAACCTTATCATTCAACTACCGGGCTGTCAGAACATATTTATTACAGTTAATCATTCACAAGTGATTAGCTAGCATGGTAAACCTGACACAAGCACGGGAGGTAGTGATTACTTATATTGTATCATATTTCTTTTCAATAAACAATATAAAATACAAAAACATTTTTCCTTTGCACACAACTTGCGGTTTGATGAGTCCCTCATTACAACATTTGGTTGTTGGTACATTTCACGATTCTTGAGCTCTGTCGGACCCAGATTCCCTTTGGTTGTAGGATTTTTCTTTTCTTTTGTACATATATATATAAATCTAAAAATACAAAAATATTTTCCCTTTCTTTTTATAAGTCAAAAATCAAAAAGATTCTTCTCGCTTTTAGGTTTCTTTCTAAGATTCTTAGACTCATCTTAGTGATGATTATTCATAATTACGTGAGTGGCAATCCCTCCAATTTCTCCAAATCCTGAGTGGCAATTCCACTCAGCTTCCCCATGAACCAATTTAATTCGGGGTCAAGTCAAGCTAGTGACTTGGTTATCAAAAACAAGCCATACAATATGGGTTTTCACCCATATTTCTGTCTTTTTCCCCTTTCTACCACCTAAGTGTGGGGGTAATACCCCACCTATTGTAAAAAACTTTGAAAATTATATATATTAAAAAAGAGAATAATTGTTGTGTTTCTACACTTAGCTAGGTTTATTCTCTTTTTACGTTCTAAGTTTCGGCATAACAGCCGGTACTTTGAATATTGAGGACAATATTCATTTCTAAGTGTGAGGGGAAATTAGCGAATTTGATCATAAATGTACCATTTTAGTCCCTTTTTTCCCCCAAAATGGCCAAATTTTAAAATTTTTATTTAGTGGAAGTACTATGTACTAAACACAACAAATGGTAATCAGTCCACCATGTCTAACACATAAAAGGATTGGCTAATCCAGGAGCAAACGGCTCTTGGTAAAGATATCTCAAATCCGTTTATATGGCTTTACAATTGCCCAAAATTGTATGGTTCTCAACTCACCATATACTAAAAAGTGAAGAGTTGGCTAGCCCGCAAGATTATGGCTTGTGGTAAAGGCGCTTGAAAAACCATAATTGTATCAGCTCACCAAAGATAATATTGATAATTTATCTAGAGTTGGCTAGTCCGAAGCAAGCGGCTTCGGTAAAGACAAATCAAATCCGTTTGACTTATGATTTGCTCAAAAATCATTTGGTTATCAGTGTACCAAGGTTCTTACTTGAACTGAACATTTGGCTACTCCAGAAGTGATGGCTTTTGGTAAAGAGTTTTTCAAATCCATTAAGTTTTAAATAAAAAGATTGCTAGGGACTAGCAATATCTTAGTGTGGGGATTTGATATGTGTCTAATTACACATATATTTTATACTATTTAAACCACACAAACAACCAAAAACACACAAATGACTCACAAAATGTTATAAATATCATTTAAATGTGTTTTATGTGATTCAGGTACAAAAGATTGAAAAACAAGTGAAAAATGATCAATTTCACAACAAATGTCGTTTTCGGTCCACAGGTTACACAAATTGGCAAAACTAGTCCATAAATGTTTTAAATGAATGAAAAATCAACTTAAGTCCTTGGGAAACCAAAAATATTCACAAATGATCCCTGGATGAAAGTTTACACAAAATGGCAATATTTTACCCCTCAAGTTACAAAATTGGCAAAAATGGTCCCTGGGTATTCTAAACTTGGAATTTTACAAATAATACCCTTGTACTATGCATGATTGAAAATTTGGAACATTTTGATAAACTTTTGAGAAATTACACTTTTAGTCCCTCAAAATCCAAAAATGACAATTAAGGTCCTTTTAAGTTTAAAAATGGAATTTTATGCAACAATTGTCCTTGTACTAACCAATAATTGCAGGTTTAACCCTTGTGATAACTTTGGGAAAGTTACAATCTCATCCTTCACTTCGAGAAAATTGCATGATTAGTCCTTGTGATTTACTAGCTAAAACCAAATGGACCCTTGATTATTATTATCCCAAACCAAATCCAATCCTTAGCCCGGTGGTCCAACACCCACAGCCCAAACGCTACCCCGTTATTAACTTGGTCAAACCAAGTGAGCCAGCGCCAAACTAGATGTCTGTACATCTCTCCCTCACCCAACACGAAACCCCAAAACCACCGGTGGTTTCACCTCACCACTACAGCTCACCAACCTACCCACTCTCTTGCACCTCTCACAAAACTAAACACGCCACAATTAATGCATTTCCCTTTGAAGTCACCCAAAACCACCACTGCTACTATACCAGTCCATTGTTTCCTTGATATACCACCAATTGGCCTCCAAAATATCTATATTGTCTCCTACAACTCTCCACAACACAACAAGAGTCTTTAATTATACTCAAGCACCTCAATTCCGTGGAGCGTTTTGGCCAAAATGCGTTTGAATGGCTAGGATCAAATTATTTGTATCAATGGTTGAGATTAGGGTGGGAAATGATTCAGAAAGTGGGGAGAATTCAAAAGTATAAAAAAGCAAGGGAGCGGAGGAACAACCACCTTTGGACTAGCCATTGGTCTCGTAGTATAATTTTTAAAATGCTTTCTTTAATTTCTTGTCATTTAAAGTTTTAATGTTGTAATCTTCTTTAAATTAGTGTAATGAACTTTTAAATTTAGTTTAATTTTAGTTTTATTTCAGTTTCAAGTTTTGCTTATTTTCCTTTAATTTTCAAGTCTTTTCAATTTCATGTTTTGTAGTTGTTTGATGGATTCTATAAGCCATATAAGCTCCTGACAAAGCTTATTTAGCTTTTAGAGACCTTAAAACATGCTTAGACTTTTAAATTCAGAAAATACTAAAAAATAGAGAAAATCATTGAAAAAACAAAAATAGTGGGTTAATAGAAGATGATGAAGCAAGGTAAAATTTGGATTGCTAAGGGTATTAGGAGCTTGATGGAAAGCTATTGGGTGTAACCTTGTCCTTGGTTCCATGTTTCTCAGCTTGATGTATCTTGTAAGCCATTTTCTCAATTTTCAAATTCTTGTTGTAGTCCTTTTTATGCTTTGATTTTTATGTTTTCATGTTTCTGTGTTGTTAGTTTATCATGTTATAGTTTAATATCAGGTGTTTATGTTTTGTAATTGGATTGTGGCTTGGAATTTCATTAAACTGCCAATATACTTGCTTTTAAAAATCCTAGACCTAGACTCTTGTGACTACTTGTTTAGGCTGAAAAAGGTTTGGTTTGACACACTAAAACCTCTGGATTTGATAAATCATGTTTACACAGTCAGATGTTAGGAAAACCTCAAAACAATCTCTTTTAGAGGCTTTTTGGATTTCTGATATATGAGCGATCCGGTGTTTGCTTGATGTTGTTGTTGTTGTTGTTTACATCACACTAGTTCAAAATAGCTTAGTACAATCAATAAAATCAGTCCTTGTTTATCAAATAGTCAAAATCATGTTTAATCTTTGATAGATAATGCACTGTTAAGATTTTGAGTACAAATTTCATCATAGTTGCTCATAAGCATGTTATCTAGCTTAATTCAGTTTAATTATAGCTTAATATATCTTACTTAATCAGTAGTTTAAGATTTAAATTCACTTTAGTCAACTTTCAGTTTTTAGTTAAAAAGTCAATTTTCAAATAAGTCGTTTTTGAATAAACTTAGTAATTTTATTGTGCCTTTGTTATTTAATTTCTAGTTCGTGTTTTAATATGTTTTAGTTACATTTGCTAAGCTAGCTTATTGTATTTTTGTTAATGTCTATATGTCATGTTTACTAGCTTATTTTGTAGCTTATTGATGCCTAGTTTTGCCCTGCACCACAGTTTTAGGTGTCAAGTTGATAAGCTTGCATAAGCCTCATTACTTGGTCCTAGCTTGTGCATATAGCTTCTTTATGTTGCTTATGTGGCCTTTTTATTATGTGTATGATTATTTTTAAGTTTTTAGCTTATTTATGTAGCTTAATCACTCCACCTTTTGTCCCATTTCACTCCTTCCACTGAAGCAGCAGGTGGAAGTTGAGTTGTTTTCCTTAGCCTATGAAAAGTTCCCCACTAAGCTTGAGCTTGTGAATTCTGGCTTCTTGTGAGGCTATCCATTCATAATGTCTCAGGTGTTGGTTGAGCTCTCATGAGCTAATTTGATAAGTCTTGGAAGCTTGTTGTTTGCCCTTTCACAATGTTCAATCTTTGAACTTACACTACTACCAACAGCTCCTATAAGCTCTCTAGTGATCATGAGCTTGGGTGAATGGGTTTTCTTAAGCCAATCCACCCAATTTCATGATCTGTGA